>NW_020871841.1:431663-440584 GCF_003789085.1 Penaeus vannamei
CGCTCCTCCTCCGCGGCTCGCACTTCGTCCTCAGCTCCTCCAACCTTCTCGCTCCTCCTTCCACCTTCTCCTCCTCTCGCCACGCTCCGTCTCCTCTTCCACCATCGTTGCCTCTCATCCTTTCTTTTATCCACTCCTCGCAACCTTCGGTCCTCCTCCTCCACTTCTATCCTCTTCCTTACTGCTGCTGCTGCTACTGCTCGCCTGCTGCTTGCCTGCTGCTGCTGCTGGGCTTGCTGTGCGCTGTGCTGGTCCTGCTCCTCCCTGCTCCTCCTGCTCCTCCTGCTCTCTCCTGCCCCTCCTCAACTCTTCGCTCACCTCCTCCTCCTCCGCTCCTCACTCCTCCTCCATCATCCCTTCCTCTATCTCCACCTCAATGCCTCATAAAAAAAAGAATTGATGACTACATATCAAAAAAAGCAAGAAGTCAATACATTTTTTCAAGTTGTTTTGTCATGCAGTTAACATTGCACTTTCTATATGCGGATTTTGGATGTTCCTTCGAGTGAGATAGGCGGTGACTGGTGAAGTGAGTGCATTGGCGATTATGTTGCACAAAGATGATTTTATTTTTATTATTCATTATTATTCATTATTATTATTATTCTTTGTTGTTGTTGTTTTGTTGTTGTTGTTGTTGTGTATTATTTTTTTACCAACCACCCTATCATTCCTTTGCTTACACGTGCTGGTATAACGAATAAAACGGGTCTGAATAAAAGAAAGGGTCTTTGTTCTTAGTCAATATTTTTTTTTGGAGGGGATGGGGTCGTAAAATTATCTTTGGATCCCTTGTACAAAAGACGTATGAATATAGAAGTGGAAATTAGACCCGAGCAGAACTTGGTGATTCATGTACCGCCAGTAAGGAGAGGGAAAACTTGCGGAATACCATTTATTTCGGATAGAGTCGAGAGGTTGATAGCGAAAAAGAAGAAGAAAAAAGGACGAACGGAAAAGAAGAGAAGAAAAGGACGGAACGGAAAAGAGAGAAGAAAAAGACGAACGGAAAAAGAAGAGAATTGACACATGAGGCAAAAATCGACGTATGAAAGTATGCCGCAGCATTTTGATTGCATTCAGCTGCACTTCACTTTTTCGCTTCCGCCTCCTGGGTCGCCGTGGTGGCCGGCACGAGCGTTTCGTAGAAGGAAGGGGCGTTGTTTGATTTGTTTTTTTTTTTCTTTTTCTTTTTCTCTTTTTTCTTTTTTTTAATCTTCGTGCCGCGTTCTGTTTGCCGTTTTTCTTCGTCGGTTTCGCCGAAACAAAAGACGCGCGTGTTTGTTGAGTCTGTTCCCACCGCGGAGGAGATCGAGTACAGGGAAGGACCGGGGGGAAGGGAGGGGGGGGGTTTGATGGGGAAGGAGTGGGTTAAGGGGGAGGGTTGGTGGGGAGGAGTGGATTAGGGGGGGAAGGGTTGATGGGGAAGGAGTTGGGTTAGGGGGGAGGGGCTGATAGGGGAAGGGGTGGATTAGGGGGGGAGGGTTGATGGGGAAGGAGTGGCTAAGGGGGGGTTGATGGGGAAGGGAGTGGATTAGGGGGGGGAAAGGGTTGATGGGAAAGGAGTGGGTTAAGGGGAGGGTTGGTGGGGAAGGAGTGGGATTAGGGGGGGGAAAGGGTTGATGGGGGAGAGGAGTGGGTTAGGGGGGAGGGCTGATGGGGAAGGAGTGGGTTAAGGGGGGAGGGCTGATGGGGGAAGGGGTGGGTTTAAGGAGGGGAGGTTGATGGGGAAGGAGTGGGTTAGGGGGGGGTTGATGGGGGAAGGAGTGGGTTAGTTGGAGGTGGGTAGGGATGGTTGGCTGTGATGGAGAAGGAGTGGGTTAGGGGGAGGTTGAATAGGGAAGAGAGTTGGGTTTAGGGGGGAGGTTTTAATGGGGAAGAGTGGGTTAGGGGGGGAGGCTTAATTGGGGAGGGAGTGGGTTTAAAAAGGGGGGAGGGTAATGGGGAAGGCGTTGGGTTAGGGGGGGGTAGGGTTAATGGGGAAATGGAGTGGGTTTAAGGGGGGAGTTAATGGGGGAAAGAGTGGGTTAGGGTGGGTGGGTTAACCCGGGGAAGAGAGTGGTTAGGGGTGGGGGGAAAGGGGGTTCTAGGCATGGGTGGACCACAGTGGTTGGTGTGTGTTTCTTTTCTTGGGATTGGAATTTATATTGGTAGTTATTATTATCTTTATTTGTGTATTGTAATCATAATTTTTTGTTGATGAATATATTAGCATTGTTTGTTGCTTTTGATTGGCTAGAAGTATGTAGTATTGAATATTTTATTTTTTAATTTATTTATTTATTTATTATTATTTTTTTTTTTTTGATCGTCAGTAATTGGCTATGATCGGCATACCATGACATGATACACGGTATTGTGACGAAAAGTTTGATGCCATTATTTTATCATTATTATATGGAAGTCCTTGATCCAGAACGCGGCGCCCTCAGAGAAGATGCCACGGGGGCGTCCTCAGCCCTCGAGCGCCCCCAAGCAGGAGAAAGGGGGAATTGCGACTGGCAGGAGGTCGCCGCATACCCTCCCTTTTGTGTGGATTTACGAAAAGATTACGTAAGAGAAAGAGGTTATTCGGGTATTATTCGTTCATGGCTTTTTGTAAATCCTTTCGTGTTTTATCTTTTGCTCCGAAAGAAAAAGGAATCAGTATAAAGAGCGATAAAGAAAAAATATGTACCAACACCCACGCAGACACACACTTGTCGGGGTTGGGGTAGGGATGGGGGTAAGGGGAGAGGGGGGGCGTGGGATCGTGACGTCATCATAGCGCGCCGAGCACCTGCTGACATTGGGGCTTCGGAGGCCACAGGTGTCTGGTGTGGGGAGGGGGGGGGGTAGATAGAGGGAGGGAAGGAGGGAGAGAGAGATTGCAAAAGTGGTGGAGGGGGTGGGGGTTGTGACGGACCAGTCTTGCTTGGTTTCATTGAAGGGCGTTGTGAGCGATAAAGAAAAAAAAGAAAAAAGATGGAAATTAGGGGGAAAGAGAAGGGCGTTCGGAGATATGTCAGCGATAAAAAGACAAAAGAAAAAAATGGAAATTAGGAATTGGGGGGAAGGAGAAGGGCGTTGGAAGGGGTGGGAACGAGCGATAAAGACAAAAAAGAAAAAAAGATGGAAATTAGGAATTAGGGGAAAGGAGAGGGGGGGGGGGTGAATGAGTTTGGAATGTGAATGTGGAGGGAGAAGGAATGAGGGAGCAAGAGGAGGAAGATGAGAAGAGAAAGGAAGGAAGAAAGAAAAGAGAAGGATAATGGGATAGGAAGAAAATGGAATGAGAAAAGAAGAGAAATTATGAAAATAAAGGGGAATGAAGAGGAAACGGAACGATGGTAAAGAAGGAGAATGGGAGAAAATATAATAGAAACGGGAGAAAAGAAAATGAATACGAAACGGGAAATAGGGAGAACGAGAAGAGCAGGAGGAAGAAAAGAAAAAGGAAGAAGGAAAGAAGTAAAAAAAATAGGAGAATCGATCGAAGGCTTGGAGAATGATCACCCGCGCATATTGTAAAAAAGGAGTGCGGATAATATGAAGAATGGGAGAAGAGAAGAATGGAGACGAAACGGGAAATGGGGAGAACGAGGAGAGAACATGGGAAAGAAAAAAAGAGGAAGAAAAGAAGAGAAAACAGGGAGAATCGATCGAAGGCTTGGAGAATGATCCTCCGCGCTTATGGTAAAAAAAGGAGTGTAGAGAAGAATATGAAGAATGGGAGAAGAGAAACGGGAAAGACGGGAAGACGGGAAGAATAAAGACGAAACGGGAAAGACGGGAAGACGGGAAGACGAAACGGGAAATGGGGAGAACATTAGAAAGAAAAAGAAGGAAGGAAAGGAGGGAAAAATAGGAGAATCGATCGAAGGCTTGGAGAAAATGATCCCCCGCGCTTATGGTTAAGAAGGAGTGTGGAGAAGAATATGAAGAATGGGAAAAGAGAAGAATGAAGACGAAACGGGAAATGGGGAGAACATTAAAAAGAAAAAGAAGGAAGGAAAGAAGAGGAAAAATAGGAGAATCGATCGAAGGCTTGGAGAATGATCCCCTGTGCTTTGTGTTCGCTCATTGCGGAGAAAGCTCGCTCACGTTGTCGGCGCTTATGGTTAAGAAGGAGTGTGGAGAAGAATATGAAGAATGGGAAAAGAGAGAAGAATGAAGACGAAACGGGAAATGGGGAGAACATTAAAAAGAAAAGAAGGAAGGAAAGAAAGAGGAAAAATAGGAGAATCGATCGAAAGGCTGGGAGAATGATCCCCCGCGCTTATGTTAAGAAGGGAGTGTGGAGAAGAATATGAAGAATGGGAAAAGAGAAGAATGAAGACGAAACGGGAAATGGGGAGAACATTAAAAAGAAAAGAAGGAAGGAAAAGAAGAGGAAAAATAGGAGAAAAATCGATCGAAGCTGGGGAAATATCCCCCGCGCTTATGGTTAAGAAGGATGGGGAGAAGAATATGAAGAATGGGAAAAAGAGAAGAATGAAGACGAAAAACGGAGAAATGGGGTGAGAACATTAAAAAAGAAAAAGAAGGAAGGAAAGAAAGAGAAAAATAGGAGAATCGATCCGAAAGGCTTGGAGAATGATCCCCAGCCGCTTATGGTTAAGAAGGAGTGTGGAGAAGAATATGAAGAATGGGAAAAGAGAAGAATGAAAGCGAAAAACGGGAAATGGGGAGAACATTAAAAAGAAAAAAAAGAGAGGAAAGAAGAGGAAAAATAGGAGAATCGATCGAAAGGCTGGGAGAATGATCCCCCGCGCTTATGGTTAAGAAGGAGTGTGGAGAAGAATATGAAGAATGGGAAAAGAAAGAAGATGAAGACGAAACGGGTGAAATGGGGAGAACCATTAAAAAGAAAAAGAATGAAGGAAAGTAGGGGAAATGAGAATCGATCGAAGGCTTGGAGAATATCCCCCGAGAAGAATATGAAGATGGGAAAAAGAGAAAAAGAAGAATGAAGACGAAACGGAAATGGCGGAGAACCATTAGAAAGAAAAAGAAATGAAGAAAGTAGGGAAAAAAAATGAGAATCGATCGAAGGCTTGGAGAATGATCCCCCGAGAAGAATAGAATGGGAAAAGAGAAGAATGAAGACGAACGGGAATATGGAGAACATTGGAAAAGAAAAAAGGAAAGGAAGGAAAGGAGAGAAAAAAAAGGAAGAAATCGATCGAGAAGGCTTGGAGAATCCCCCGCGCTTATGGTAAGTAAGGAGTGGAGAAGAATATGAAGAATGGGAAAAGAGAGAATGGAGACGATACGGGAAATAATGGAGAACATGGAAAAATAAAAAAAGAAGGAAGGAAAGGAGAGAAAAAAAGGAGAATCGATCGAAGGCTTGAGAATGATCCCACCTGTGCTTTGTGTTCGCTCATTGCGGAGAAAGCTCGCTCACGTTGTCGGCGGCGTGGTGGGTCTATTGCGGTCTATTCACTGTTCGCATGCTCGCGTCGCATCGCTCGCTGCTCCGCCCGACGCCGCCGCCTCACGAAACGCTTTGGGGGATGAAACCTTGCTGCTGCGTCGCGTTTCAGTGCTTCGCTTTTCATGGCGTCACGTTTCAGCACATGGCGGTTCAGTGCGTCACGTTTCAGCACATGGCGGTTCACTGCGTCACGTTTCACTGCATCGCGTTTCACTGCATCTTGTTTCAGTGCGTCACGTTTCACTGCGTCATGTTTCAGTGCATCGCTTTTCACTGCGTCACGTTTCACTGCATCGCGTTTCACCAACACATACTATCACCATAAAGTATATATGAACACTCGGCATGTTAGATCAAATAATTATTACCACCTGTCAACCTGCCGTCATTAACCTGTCGATAGTATAGATCTTGGCGTGTAATATCATGTTTACTTCTCATATTGGGGCATCATCCGGTGTGAATGTCTTACTCATTTTTCACTCGATTTTATGTTTCTCTTAAAGATTTTACGTAGGAGATCCCGCTCACTTCCTCTCGGCATTACTCCCTTTCCTTCCCCGCATCCGTGTGTGCTGGTGTGTTTGCATGGCTTTATTTATGTGTGTGTTTGTATAATGGCATGTGTGTGCACGCGCGTGGGTTACGTGGTCGTCAGCCAGTTGTGTTGTATGTATGTATGTCTGTATCTATGTATGTAGATGTGAATGTTAGTCTCTATGCCGTATACAAGTGTTCATTGTCAAGTCAAGGACAGAGGGTGTATCATTTACGTGCCTTTTCCCCTTTTGTGGGCCAAGGTGGTGTTCTGCGAGACCACATACGCACCACGCCCCACACGACATTGAAACTGCCGCCAGTCCAATATGCAAACCAGTTCTCATGTGGAAGACCTTCATATGCCACTGCTTGTCCCAACCACGGACATGCCCTCCGTCGTTCTCGATTCCCCTTCTTTAGTCACGGTCGGATGCCCTCTGCTGCTGCCCTTTGTGCCCGTGAGTGGTATTGAAAAGATGCCTTTTATTTTCTTGGTTTGTGAAAAAACACAAGTGTGCGTTCATACCCGGTGGCATTGGTATGTTCGTTAAATCGATAGAAAGTGCCATAGGCTCAGTGCGAAAGCGGCTGAGGCTTGAGCGAGGGGTAACCATAGCAACAGTAAACAAACAACAATAACAAGGTCTTTGCAGAGCAGGACTTGTTCGGATGCAATCAAGAATCATCTGAGCAATCTGTCCCTGGGTATGTGGAGGGGGGGGGGGGAGGCCGGAGGGATGGAGAATGGGAGAGAGAGGAGAGGGAGGGTAGGAGAGGGCAGTGGACGGAGGGGAAGGAGAGAGAGGGCGGAGGCGAGAGGAGGAGAGGGGGTAGGAGAGGACAGTGGCAGAGGAGAGGGACATGGGTAGGGAGAATAAGAGGGAGGAGTGGGAGAAGGGGGTGGTGTGGGGAGGGGAGGGAGGGGTAGGGGAGGAGAATGGTGTAAGGGAGGGGAGGGAGGGGTAGGGGGAGGAGAATGTGTAAGGGAGGGGAGGGGATGGATGGATGGAGGGAGGGAGGGAGGGAGGGAGACAAAACCGAATGTGTCCATTAGATTCACTTGCGAGTCTTTTACATCTCGGTCATTCGTTGAGAGATACGAAGGCATGACAGTTGTATTGGCTGGATGATGAAACTCGAAGGCCGATCTCTCTTTGCTATTTGTTGGGACATGACTTTTAGATGATTGAGCGGAGGGATCGGGATAGAGCGATAGATGACAGACGGATATAGAAGACCTGCTGTCCGAGTTAGTGGCCATGTCGGGAGCTGAGTTGGCTGCCTTTTGGTCGGCCAGTTAAGAGTCGGAACTGCGGAGTGGAGAGTTGCAGGCAAGCAGAGCCGTGACGTTGCACCGCTTATTAGACTAATGACAGTGTTATGGTACGGCGCCCCAGATACACGACTGCTGTTCGTTGTCACACAAGGAACAAAAAAATACTAAAGACAAAGGCCCCGTTTTATGACTTGTTTTTCCTCTCTCTTTTCCTGCTTTGCGTGTGCTGTGGTCTTCGCGTTTTATTTTTTTTATTTTTTTATTTATTTTATTTTTTATTTTTTTTAAGTAGTGTGAAAGCGTGATTCAGCCTCGCAGCCTCGTGGCAGGCCCCCGGAGTGCGAGATCAACACGTCCCAGCGACCCTCCAGGTGTGGCCAGCCGAACTCCAAACGGGGGCGAGCCATTGTCGAGGGGAAGGAGGTGCGCTGGCCAGCTCTAAATCATTCGTTCATCACCTTTATTCACACATAACGTGCTCCGCCTGCCCGCCTCCCTCCCCTTTCCCCCTTTCCCCTCTCCTCTCCTCTCCTCTTCGCCCATATCACTCTTATCCCTCTTCACTTTTTTCTTTTGTGTCCTCTATCTCCTCATCTGCGTCGCTCCTTTCCCGCCGCCCCCCACTTCTCTCTCCTCTCTCTCCTACCCCCCCCAGTTCGGTACATCGGATCATCATCTCTCATCTCATCTGCTCAAGTCATCTGTCTCTCGTCTCTCTCTCTCTCTCTTCCTCTCATCTCCTCTCTCTCTTTCTCGTCTCTCTCGTCTGCTTCTCTCATTCTTCTCTCTCTGTCTCTCGTCTGTCTCTCTTCTGTCTTCTCTCATCGTTGTCTCTCTCTCATCTCCAGTGCTCTCATCTCTCTCCCTGCCGGAAGCTCGCTCATCTATTCTCTCCTCTCTTCCATTTCATCTCTCCGTCATCATTGTCGATTACCTATTTCTCTCTCTCCGTCGACCATAAAAAATATCTCATCGCTCTCTCTGCTCTCCGCCCTAACAATCTAACTCCGCACTCTGCAACTCATCTCCGCCTCTGTCCTAATTGATCTGCGCACACTCTCTTCTCTCTCTCTACTCTGTCACCTCGGATATCTGAGTCGTCTCAGTATCTCAATTCTCTGCTCCTCCCGTACTCGTTCCTTTCTCTTCCTCTCATCTTCCTCTCCTTCACTCAATCATCTCCCATATCTGCCCTGTCCTCTCTCTGCCCTCTCTCCACTCATCAGGCGATCGCTCCCTCTCGCCCTTCCGCCTCTCCCTCCATCTCTCTCCTCTCCCCTTACCTCACCACTCTCCCTCTCCATCTACCCTCTATTTTCCATGTGATTTCCCGTCCGCTCATCCTCTCTTCTTCATGTCCTCTCCCTCTCCTACCACCGTGCGCCACCCTCGGCCTTCCTCTTCATTTGGAACGGGCGGATGCTTTTTATCACCGGTTATCATTTGCATCCCGTTACCCTCTGCAGCAGCCTCCGCGCATGCGCATCTGTCCTGGTCTCCTTCTCGGTGGATGAACGGGGCCGGACAATTCTCGAGTGGATGACAGGTTTTGTGGTGTTCGAGTGTGGTGGGGGTAGTGGCGTGATGGGGTGGTGGGTGGTGATGGTGGTGGTGGGGGTGGTGGTGGTGGTGATGGTGGTGATGGATGATGGTTCGTTGGGGGTAGGTGATGATAGTATGGTGATA
>NW_020871841.1:440683-450683 GCF_003789085.1 Penaeus vannamei
TTTCCGTCGTTGCATATATTTGTGTATTTGTGCGGGTTATATCTGGGGATCTTCTATTGTTCTTTCCTCACTTTCCATTTTGTTTTTGTGTGTGTATTTAACATGTAGGGCTTTGTGTTTGCTTGTGTTGGAGCAGCATTGTTCCTTTTTTTTGTCTCTTCGGTTGACAAATTCTGACGGGTAGATGTCGCTGGATAGATGAATAGGAGAAGGAAACCCGAAAGGACGAAGGCCAGCGGCGGGCCAAGCCAGATGAAACCGAATAGACCCGGAAACGCCTCGAGAGATGTGGGTGGTTCCTCAGATGGAGGTGTGGAGCCAGGAGAGAGAGAGAGAGAGAGGGAGAGGGAGAGGGAGAGGGAGAGGAGAGAGGGGAGAGAGAGAGAGAGGGAGAAGGAGAGAGAGGGAGAGGGGGGGGAGTGGAAGCAGCCCCTCTTGAGCACCGGCCGGGAACAAGTGCTTGGCTCTCCATCATTTCGAGCAGCAGCCTCCCCCACTCCCATCACCCTTCATCCACCCCCTTATGCTCTTTCTCAGTCTTGGTTCTCTGTAGCAAGTAAGGAAGGGTGGAAGCAAGCAAGCAAGCTGGTTTAGATGAGGCGAGCTAGGAAGCAATATGGAAGCAAACGCAAGGCAAGAAAGTAAATCTGGAAGCAAGAAAGGATGCAAGCAGTCACAGATAGAAGCAAGCAGGGGCGTAAGCAAGCACGCACAGAGGCAAGCAAGCAAGGCTGTAAGCACGCACGCAAGCGCATCCAGCTAGGTTGAAAAGCAAATGACAGGCAGAAGATTAAGCGCTATGCGAACCAGAAGTGGTTAGTTATTTTTCCTCGTCCTCCTTCTTTTTCTTCTTCTTTTCCTTCTTCTTTTCAAACTGGAAAGTTTTGCTTCGTGTGTAAAAATGTCTCTGGCTGAGCGTGCTTGGAGACAGGCTTGCTGGCTGGCTGTTAGGCAAGCAGGCAGATAGATCGTGAATATGTTTATGCAGATTTTACCTGCATGTCTTGTTATCTGATTCTCAATACGTAACGGTATATTTGTGTGTCTGCGATATGTGTTCATATGTATATGTTTGATTATGTATACTTACATGTATAATATGTATGTACCCGCACATATGCATACATGTAAGTATATGTCACACAAATGTCTCACACATTTCACACGTGTCACTCGCACATGTCACACACTTGTCACTCGTGTCACACACGTCACCCACACACCCACACACCACACTCTCTCTCTCTCTCTCTCTCTCTCTCTCTCTCTCTCTCTCTCTCTCTCTCTCTCTCTCCTCTCTCTCTCTCTCTCTCTCTCTCTCCTCTCTCTCTCTCTCTCTCTCTCTCTCTCTCTCTCTCTCTCTCTCTCTCTCTCCTCTCTCTCTCTCTCTCTCTCTCTCTCTCTCTCTCTCTCTCACGTATATAATATAGCTATGATAAAATATACACTATTATACGTGTCAGTGTTTATGTATATATGCACGGATGTTTATATGATAAGAGAATTGCATATGAAAAGTCAGCGAAGGAAATGGAATTGCATGATATTCCCATTTGCGCGACTTTTATGAACATCATCATCTCCTCATGTTTCTTTTTTTCTTCTTCTTTTTTTTCTTCCTTTGTCTTTTTCTTCTATTTGTTGTTGTTCTTCTTTTCCTTATTATTTTCCTTATTCTTTTCCTCTTCCTCCTCCTCCTTTTTTCTTCTTCTTCTACTACTACTACTACTACTACTACTATTACTACTACTACTACTACTACTACTACTACTACTACTACTACTACTACTACTACTACTACTACTACTACTACTTCTTCATCTCCTCCTCCTCCTCCTGATATTCCTGATACTCCTCACACTCTTCCTCTTATTCTACCGTTTCATACCTCAGCCTCTCTCCTCCACCTCATACACCTCCCCTCTTTTTTCCTCCATTTCCTCCTTTACTCCGTCTCTTCTTCCTCCTCCTCGTCATCATCGTCGTTTTGCCGAATGAAAATCCGATAGCGGGGCTGTCGTCGCGAGGGCCAGCCCCCCCCCCCCCTCCTCCTCCTTTTCCTTTTCCTTTTCCTCCTCCTTTTCCTTTTCCTCCTCCTCCTTCTCCCTCTCTTCCTCCTCCTCTCTCCTTCTCCTCCTCTCCTCCTCCTCCTTTTCCTTTCCTTTTCCTCCTCCTCCTCCTCCGCCTCCTCCTCCTCCTCCTCCCTCCTCCTCCTCCTCCTCCTCCTCCTTTTCCTCCTCCTCCTCCTCCTCCCTCCCTCTCGTCCTCCTTTTCCTCCCTCTTAAGTCGCCGTCAGGAGAGTCACGGTGTCCCACGCGACCCACAGGGGAAAAAACTCGGGAAAAAAAACTCGCTTCTTTTTGGACGCGCCGGGAGAGGAGTTTCAAGATGCGGTGTCTCTTCCTCGAGTTTTTTTTTTCCTTCTTTAGTTTCTCTCTGTTTTGTGTTTCATTTTTTTCCTTTTGTCTTCCTCTCAGTCTGTCAGTAACACGAAGGAGAAAGGAGAAAGGGAGGGAGGGAGAAAATGTGTGTGTGTGTGTGTGTGTGTGTGTGTGTGTGTGTGTGTGTGTGTGTGTGTGTGTGTGTGTGTGGTGTGTGTGTGTGTGTGTGTGTGTGTGTGTGTGTGTGTGTGTGTGTCGTGTGTGTGTGTGTGTGTGTGTGTGTGTGTGTGTGTGTGTGTGTGTGTGTGTGTGTGTGTGTGTGTGTGTGGTGTGTGTGGTGTGTGTGTGTGTGTGTGTGTGTACGTGCATATATATGTTCGGGGAATCGTGCGTGTGAGTACGGGTGCTTGATAATGCCTGTGGGTTTATACAGAGCAGAGTGTGCACTCCAGTTCTTCATCGGCAGTATTTTGTCTCCGATTTTGCTTCGATCGTGACTCCCTTTCCCTAATGTTTAGAGTGATTGAGAGAGAAAAGGAAGTCCGGGACAGAAGAAAGAACAATAAAAGGGAACAAAAGTATGGATGGAAGGATTCAGGAAAATAACAAACGAGGGAACAGATAGCAGAACGTTGAGCAAGGCGGACACGTGACAGATGCTCTTAGATCAGGGTTACACAAGCCCGATTTCTGCGAGAGCGGGCCTTATCTCCGGCAGGCGAGCATGGCACCCTCATGGCCCGAAGGGTGACTAGGCAACATGTCAGTCCGTGCTGCCCGGCGTGTCGTCTCAGGGCAAGGAGAGCTGCGTAGGTGCTGCCGTGGAACCTGTGAGGGACCTGCTCCTTGTTCTTCTTTTCTTCTTTATCCTTATCTTCCTCTTCTTCTCTTCCTCTTTATCCTTATCCTTCTCTTTCTCCTTCTCCCTTTGATTCGACTCCTTTTCCTGTACCTCATCCTTCACCACCAAATCCTCTTTTTCTTTTTCTTTCTCCTACTACTCCTCCTCCTTCTCCTTCCCCTCCTCTTCCTCCACCTTCAAATCCTCCTTTTCCTTCTCCACCTTCTTTCCCTCCTCCTCCTCCTTACTTCTCCAACTCCTCCTCCTCCTCCTCCATCTCCACCTTCTCTTTCTTTTCTCCTCCTCCACCACTTCCTTCTTCCTTCGCCACCTCTCTTTCTCCTCCTCTTCTCCTCCTCTTCCTCCTCCCCTTCCTCTCCTCCACTTCCTCTCCTCCTCCTCCTCCTCTCCTCCTCCTCCACTTCCTCTCCTCCTCCACTTCTTCCTCTCCTCTCCTCCTTCCTCCTCCTCACTTCTTCCTCCTCCTCCTCCTCTTCCTCGGTGGTCGTTATCGCCCCCCCCCCTTCATCCTAAGTGACCCCGCGGTGGTCCTTCTGACAAGGTCGTTAAGGTGTTAAGTCGTGTTCCTGAGCGTCGTTGACATGATGGATCAAAGGGGAGGTTGAAGACTTGGTGCAATCTGTCGTTTTTGATGTTTGTTTGTACGTTGTTTGTTTGTGTATGTTTATTCTGTGTATTTTTGCGTTTTTTTGTGCATTTTTTTGTTTGTTAATTTTTTTGCTTTGTGTTTGTGATTTTTTTTGCTGCTTTGTGTTTGTCAATTTGTTTGAATGTGTTTGTTTGTTTGTTTCTCTGTGTGTGTCCTTTGTTTGCTTTTAGTGTGTATTTATCCCTTCATTTTTGTTTGTTTTGAAGGCAGTGTGTTGGGCAGTGTGTCTCTAGCTTCCAGACCTCGCCGGCGGTCGAGAGAAACCGAAACTGAATGATCCCACCAGAGGAATTTCGTCCCATTTGCATAACCGTCCTGCTGTTGCCTTGCGCGGGGTCTCAAGTCGACTACCTTTTTCCCCATTATCTTCTCTCCCTCCCCCCCCCTCTTCCCCCTCCCCCATTTTACCATTTTCTAACATAGGCACCGTTCTCAGTCCTGTGACGTCATAGGCCTTATCACCCGAAGCTTACGGGAACACGAAAGGGACTAATCTTTTTTTTTTTTTTTTTTTACTTTGATGTTTGTGTTTATTGACCTTATGTAGGTGGGTAAATCATGGCTTTGTGTCGCCTGGGGGTTTGGCGTTCGTGCCTCACGATGTTTTGTCTTGCGGGACGGGTGGGTGGGTAGGGGGGTAGGGATGTGGGGGGGGGAGCCTTCGTCTGCGGTCGCTCAATTGTCGTTATTTAAGAATGAGGTTAATTTTAAACAGTCGGAGGGAAAGTCGGCGGAGTCTAGTCTTCCGTTGATGTGAATTTTCGCATCGCGGAGATGGGGGGGGGGGATGTTTTTTTCTCTTTGCGGTACTGTTGTCCGGGTTGGTACGAAAGGGATACGGGATGGGTTTTATGTGTGTGGCTTTGTTTTGTTTGTTTGAGAGAGTGAGTCAGTGAGTGTGAGTGTGTGTGTTGTGTGTGTGTGTGTGTGTGTGTGTGTGTGTTGTGTGTGTGTGTGTGTGTGTGTGAGTGTGTGTGTGTGTGTGTGTGTGTGTGAGTGTGTGGTGTGTGAGTGTGTGTGTGTGTGTGTGTGTGTGTGTGTGTGTGTGTGTGTGTGTGTGTGTGTGTGTGTGTGTGTGTGTGTGTGTGTGTACGTACGCCCGCGCGCTTATGCATACGATTGTATAGTTGTATGTGTGCTCATGTATGTGTCTGTATACGGGTATATGATATAACTCAGTCTTTGTGCGAGTATCTGCGTGCGCTTACCCCAAGGCAGCGAAGTGACACGAGGGATCCAAAGAGGCTGCCTTGAAGGTTGTTCACCCAGCTCGCCGCGCGCAGTTTCTCTCACCCCAAGTGACTGGGGTTTCTTCAGAGTTACGTGGTTTAGTATTAAAGTAATTGGAACTGGAGCTCGTGGGAAAACGGGAGAAACGCGACGATTAAAAAAAGAGAGGTAGAGAGATAAAAAGTAGACAAATGTTGGGAGAGAGTAGGTAGCAGAGAGACAGATAGTCACGCTGCGCAGTAATTCAGAGGAAGAAAGAAGTATGTGTATTATTTTCACAGGATCTTTTTGCTAACTGGAGAAGACGTGTTTCTGTGTACGTCTGCCTGTGGATGTGTGTTTTGTGTACGGCTGCGTCTGTATATGCGTATTCATGTGCATTTGTATTTAGCTTGTGTATGAGTATGTGTATGTTTTTGTTAATGTAGATGCACGCGTGTATGTGAGTATGAGAACTTGTATACCGTATACAGGTAGATGTACACGCGTTTGTATACATGTAAGTATTTGATCATTCGTGTCCGTGTGCCATGCGTGTGAGAGGCTGATCCTCAGACCTTCACCCGAACTAGGACTCGAAACCAAGGACTAAATACTTAAATAGACCTTGCTTGAGACATGATCTTGCCATTTTTTTCCCTCATTTTCCATTGCGGGCGGAGGAAGGGCGCGACCGAAAGTGTCTGTACCCTTTAACGGCGGCGTAACCGTGACGTCACAAGGTAGACCTCCTGTAGAACTGTGAAATCTGCGGTTGTGGTCCTTACGCTGCAGTTCCTTATACTTTTTTTCTGTTCGTTGTGGTATGTGTTGGTGTTTGTATAGGCCTACGAAGGATGATGTATCGAAGTCTGTCCGATTATGGAAATACTTCAGATTTTTTTCTCTCTTATATACGGGGTGTTGGTAAAGAGGCGACTCAGCTTTAATAATAGGCAGGATGTGTCGGCTTTTTTCGCATTTCAAGAGACCGGCTGACTCATCCCGGCGCCGTCGGGGGGAAGGGGGGAAGGGGGTGGGGGAAGGGGTTGGCGCGCAAGAAAACTTTTACGATCGATTATCTATCTTTTCTTAAGGGAAAATACCTGTCTTACTTTATCTTGCTTTGATATGTGTGTGTATCTGGGTTTGTGTGTGTGTGAGCGTGTGTGTGTCTGTGTCTGTGTCCGTATTCGTATGTGTGCGTGCTTGTGTGCGTCTGTGTCTGTGTCCGTGTGTGTGTGTGCCTGCATGTAGTCTATTTGAATGTGCGTGTATGTGGGCACTGCGCCTTTGGGGGGGAGAACGTATGGTCCGTTAATTAAATTAGGGAAAATATTCATCGTACTCTAATATTCCCCATTATTATTTGAATTTGGACGCCGCGCATTTGTTTCCGTCCGCGATCGTTTATTTATGCGCGCGCAATTATGGATCAGCTGGTTTATTTGACGCTTCGCTGCTACGCGTTTGCTCATTCATTAATTTAGGAGGTTAGAGGAGAGAGAGAGTGAGAGGGAGCATGAGGATGAAAATGAGAATGAGAGAATGAAAGAGAATGAGAATGTGAGAAGGAAAGAGAATTGAGTGAGTGAGTAAGAGGGAGATAGAGTAAGAAAGAGGGAGAGAGAGTAAGAAGGAGACAGAGTAAGAGGGAGACAGAGTGAGAGTGAGAGTGAGAAAGAATAAGAGTGAGAAAGAATAAGAGTGAGAAAGAATAAGAGTGAGAAAGAGTAAGAGTGAGAAAGAGTAAGAGTGAGAGAGAAGAGTGAAGAGTAAGAGTGAAAGTGAGTAAGAGGGAGAGTGAGTATGAGGGAGAGAGAGTAAGAGAGAGTAAGAGTGAGTAAGAGTGAGTGAGTGAGTGAGTGAGTGAGTAAGTAAGAGTGAGAGTGAGTGAGTGAGAGAGAGAGTGAGAGTGAGAGAGAGGTGTTGGGTGGGGGTAGGATGGAAGGGGGGAGGGCCAGGATTGCAAACGGAGATTGGCCTCGTAGGATTAGTTCTCACGCGGGCAGAGGGGCGGGTCGATAGGATTTTTGTTTTTATCTTGTTTATTTGTCATGTTGCTCTTGTTATTGTTGTTGTTGTTGTTTTCTTGTGGTCTTGATGTGATTGGCTTTGTTGTTGTTATCGTTATGGTGATGGTGTTGCTGATGATAATGATCGTCGCTATTGCTGTTATTGTTATTATTATTAATTATTATTATTATTATTATTATTATTATTATTATTATTATTATTATTATTATTATTATTATTATTATTATTTATTTATTATTATTATTTATTTATTATTATTGATTATTTATTATGATTATTATTTTATTTATTGTGATATTTTTTATCATCTTTATTGATTTATTCACTTATTTATTGACTTGTTTTATCATTCTTACAGTTTCCATTTATTGACTGAGTCTGTTCAGTCCTTGAACGCTGCTGCGGTCAAGTCTAGCCTGACTTGGCCTCGGAAAGGTGATCATCCGGGCCCTCTCAGCAGCAGAGTTCTTATAAATACGTATATATATATACCTTGCTCAGCAGCGGCATGGGAAGGACAGAGCAGCGTGCAGGGTTTCCTCTTTCGTGGGAAGTACTGCGGACGTCAGCTGATACGGGGCTGACTTCAGAGTTTGTTGAGGTGGGGGGTGGGGGGCGTTTAGGGAGGATAATGTGGAGATGGGGTGGTGGGTGGAAATGTGTGTGTGTGTGTGTGTGTGTGTGTGTGTGTGTGTGTGTGTGTGTGTGTGTGTGTGTGTGTGTGTGTGTGTGTGTGTGTGTGTGTGTCTGTGTGTCTGTGACTGTGTGTGAGGGTATTGCTTTATTGGTGTACAATATGGGACGCTCATTATGTATACAGGTTCTGCGGGTACCCGTATCAGTTGTATATATATATATATATATATATATATATATATATATATATATATATATATATATATATATATATATATATATATATATATTTATATATTTATTTTTTTTTTTACTAGCTCCTCGATCATCACTGTTACCATCACCACTACCACTACCACTATCATCACCATCACTATCATCTGCAGCAGCACCACCACTACCACCACAACCATCGCCATCATCTCTCCATCCATCATCTTTATTTTGTGATTATTACTGTCATTGCTTGATATATATATTTTTTTAAAAACACACATAAAGGCACGTGCACAGTGAAGCCCGCAAGAGGTCAGGCTTAAAGGTAAGCTCACTTGGGTGTAATCCAATTTCGGAAACGTTGGCCTTGTCCTGCAGCCTCGTCTTCGGTTCCCTTCCTTTGCCTTGTGTCGGGAGAGAGAAGGGAGGAAAGGAAGGGGGAAGAGAGAGAGAAGAGGGAGGGAGGGAGGAGGGAAGGAGGAGGATAAGGTGAGGGGGGAAGAGTGTGGAGTGAGGGAGGAGGGAAGGAGGAGGATAAGGTGAGGGAAGAGAGAGAAGGAGAGGGAGGAGGGAAGGAGGAGGATAAGGTGAGGGGGGAAGAGTGAGGAGGGAAGGAGGAGGGTAAGGTGAGGGGGAAGAGTGAGGAGGGAGTAAGGTGAGGGGGGAAGAGTGTGGAGGGAGGGAGGAGGAAGGAGAAGGATAAGGTGAGGGGGGAAAAGTGAGGAGGGAAGGAGGAGGGTAAGGTGAGGGGGTAGAGTGAGGAGAGAGGGAGGAGGCGAAGGGAAGGAGGTGGATAAGGTGAGGGGGAAGAGTGAGGAGAGAGGGAGGATGAAGGAGGAGGATAAGGTGAGGGGGAAGAGTGAGGAGTGAGGGAGGAGGGAAGGAGGAGGATAAAGTGAGGGGGGAAGAGTGTGGAGAGAGGGAGAAGGGAAGGAGGAGGATAAGATGAGGGTGGAAGAGTGAGGAGTGAGGGAGAAGGGAAGAAGGAGGATAAGAAGGGGAAAAGTGAGGAGAGAGGGAGAAGGGAAGGAGGAGGATAAGGTGAGGGGGAAGAGTGAAGAGTGAGAGAGAAGGGGAGGAGGAGGATAAGGTGAAGATAAGGAAGTGGGAAGAGAGTGGGAGTTGGAGTAAGAATGGAGGGAGAATTGGAGACGAGAGGAAAGGACCATTTTAAGACCGCGTGCGAACATGGGAAAGGAAACGGGAGAGAGAAATGAGAAATGCACGTGTATGCGCATGAATATCTTAACGTGCGTGTGTTTGTTTTGTGTTTGTCGGCGAAGAGGGGAGCGCAGCGGCGGAGCACATGCGACTTTCCCTCTCGAATGAAGCGGTGTTGTTGTTGGTGGGATGGCGGTGACGCAGCGCACGCACCCTCCCGCATGTTGGAACCTGTTGTGCACATGGCTTGTGTCGTCGTCGTCGTCCTCCTCTTGTTGTTGTTGTTGTTCTTCTTCTTCTTCTTCTTCTTATTATTATTATTATTATTTTTCTTTTTTTTCTTCTTCTTCTTCTTCTTCTTCTTCTTCATCTCCCTCTTCCTCTTCCTCTTCCTCTTCCTCACTTTCTCCTCCTCCTTCTCCTCCTCCTCACTTTCTCCGAGGGATCCCTTTGCCTTCCACCGCCTTTCCCTTTTCCTTTTTTAGCTGCTCGTGCGCCTCGTCTTTTTTTTTATTTATTTTTTTTAGCCCTTTGTCTCCTTTGCTCTCGCCTTCTTTTTGTCATCCGCTCTTTCACCTTTTTCCTCCTTCCGTGTGTCGTTCCCTCGTTCCTTCCTCCTCTCGTTCTCTTCTTTCCTCTTCTTCTCTCCTTTCCTCTTCTTCTCTCCTTTTCTCTTCCCCCCTTCTCCACTTTCCACATTTCCCATCTACGTCTCTTTTCTCACTCCTCCTTAGAGCCCCTCCTTCCCACCCACCCCGTCGCCGTTCACCTGTTCCCGTCTGTCTCTATTAGGCGCACGTGTCCCGCCTCACTGCATCCTCAGATTGAAGTTACGGGGGAGAGTGACGG
>NW_020871841.1:455683-478183 GCF_003789085.1 Penaeus vannamei
GCGTGTGCACATATTATGGGGTGTACTTGGGTGGGGTGCGTCGACCTCTTAGAAGATAATTTTCTTTTACTTTCGTGTATTTAATGTTTTGCGTTATCGTAGAACTCAGATTCAACGATTGACCGCCTTTTTACTACCCCCTCCCCCCCCCCCTCCCCCTCCCTTCCCGAGCGTATGTACACATTCCACGCACATACTTGAGTAGAAACTTCCTGAGAGCCGATGCGTGCGGGGTGGAGGGTTCTAGAGGCGGGTGATGTGAGTGGGGAAGGATGGGGATGGGAAGGATAGGAAGGAAGGAAAGGGAGAAGAACGGAAGAAGGGAGGGGAAGGGAGGAGAAAGGAAAAGAATGAGCAGAACAGAAGAAGAAGGGAGGAGAGTAGAAGGGGGATGAGGAAGGAGGAGGAAGGAGGAGGAAGGGGAGAAGGAGAGAGAAGGGAGAAGGAAGAGAGAAGGGAGAAGAAGAGAGAGGATGGAGAAGAAGAGAGAGGATGGAGAAGAAGAGAGAGGATGGAGAAGAAGAGAGAGGAAAGGGAGAAGAAGAGAGAGGAAGGGAGAAGAAGAGAGAGGAAGGAGAAGAAGAGAGAGGAAGCAGAAGAAGGAGAAGAAGAAGAAGAAGAAGAAGAGAAGAAGGAAGAAGAGAAGAAGAAGAAGAAGAAGAAGAAGAAGAAGAAGAAGAAGAAGAAGAAGAAGAAAGAAGAAGAAAAGAGGAAAAAGAGAAGAAGAAGGGTGATGAGGAAGGGAAGCGAGGGGTTCGAGCTCTCATCTCCCCAGCCGGCGCCCTTCTTGCATGTCATTTGCGTCCCGATCATGAGGTCGGAGGAGGAGGTCTAATTGCGCGTGTTATTGTGTCTCTCGGAGTCGGTTCCGCGTCTCCCCCCGTGTTTTGTATGGGGGGGGGGAGCGCGTGGGCGGCCTGCTTCCGTGTTTATGTGTGGCGGTTGGTGGGGGGGGGGTGCGGGCTGGCAGGACAGTGTGGTCGAATGGGAAGGTTTGTTTATATTTGAGGGGGTTATGGGGGGGCGTGTTTGGTTTCGATAGGGAGGGAGAGATGGGTGTGTTTTTTTTCTTTTCTTTGCGATCTGTTGGTGATGTGCGTGTTTATGGAGAGGGAGTTGGAGAAATGGGCGTGTTTGTTCATTCCACCGAGTTGGGAGAAAGATGTTACTCATTCCAGCGAGTCTCGAATGCACGCGTCATTCGTCCCAAGAAGTTCGATAGGGACATGTTGTTCATTCCAAGAAATTAGATGGTGGCTGTGTTATGCATTCCACTGAGTGAGGAATGTCCACATCATTGATCATGCTGACGCGGAGAGGAAAAGTTCGATGTTTGTGTCAAGAAAGCACGATGTTGACACTTCGTCGAACAAATAACAGTTCCCGGAACAAGACGAGGCGAGGCGTTCCATTACCAATACCTGTCAGGGGTTTCTCTCCCAGGTGAGGGGCGCGCTTTTCTCTTCTCTGCTCTTTTTGCTTCTCTTGTTTGTCCATTTTTATGTTTTTTTGTTTTTTTGTTTTAGTTTGTTTTCTTCTTCACTTTTTTATTTCGTTTCTTATTTCTCCTTTCTCCTGCCTTTGCTTAGAACTTTCTCTTTTCTTCTGTTGTCTTCTTTCATTTTACCGTGGTCCGTGCACGCACAAACGCATATACACGCGCACGAACACACACACACACACACACACAACACACAACACACACACACACACACACACACACCACACACACACACACACACACACACACACACACCACACACACACACACACACACACACACACACACACACACACACACACACACACACACACACACGCACACACACACGCACACACACACACACACGCACCACACACACACACACACACACACACGCACACACACACACACACACACACACACACACACACACACACACACACACACACACAACACACACACACACACACACACACACACACCACACACACGACACACACACACACACACACACACACACACACACACACACACACACACACACACAACACACACACACACACACACACACACACACACACACACACACACACACACACACACACACACACACACACACACACACACACACACACACACACACACACACACACACACACACACACACACACACACACACACACACACACACACACACACACACACACACACACACACACACATCTACGCCATACATTTATGTGCCATTTACTCGTTTTTTTCGTCGTGTTCACAGGATGAGCACGGGTGTTACCGTTACAGAGGGCTCCCCGCCGTCCTTGCCATTCTACCCCTCCCCTCCCCTTCCCCCTCCCCCTCCCGCCTTTGCCGCAGACACATATCAGCGTTTTGCGTCCATTAGGGCGTCTCTCGCCCACTACCGAGGGCACAGGCCATGTCTCCGGGTGTTCGATAGGGGGCGCTGGGTCGAAGGGAAACGCTGTGTTTTGCTCCTGGGTCCTGCTTGGGGAACTGGCGGTCGGGGGCGCCTGTGCAGGTTACGGGTATGTGTGGAGGTGAAAAGTGGGAACGAGAGTCAGGTGGAGAGGATATGAAAGGGGAGGGTAGAGGGAGGAGGGAGGAGAAGAGGGAGGGGGAAGGAGGGAGGGTGGGGGTGGGGGCGCAGAAGGGAGGGTGAAGGGGATTGGAGGTAGTGGTGGAGGGTAGAGGGTTGGAGGAGAGTGGAGGGCGATGGGCGGGAGAATCAAAGTGGACGACCTTCGTTGTCGTTGTCTGGGAACAACAGGTGCAGCTTTTTCTTAAAGGTTCTCATGTACCGTTTTTCATCATTCTCTCCTTGTTTTCGAGGCAGTGGTTTACTGGTTTACTGTTAAACAAGGAGTTCGCTCGTATAGGCTATGCGTAGTTGGGATGCATTTTCACCAGTGGAATTAGAGGGGAATGGTGTAAGTGTCTGTTATTTACACGGCTATTCAGGGAGGCGGTGTCATTTCCCTCTGGTGATTATGTAATTCTAGTGGGAGAAGTGGCTGCGGGTTCGGCCAGGGGACATAGCTTACAATAACGCCTTTTCCCATGTTATTATTTGTACCTTTTTTCTAGAGGTAAGAGAGAGGAAATTTCCAAAATAAACAGTGTACACACACACACGATACACACACAGAGACCACACACATACGAGCACACACGAGCACACACATACGAGCACACACATACGAGCACACACATACGAGCACACACCACACACACACACACACACACATACACACACACACACACACACACACACACACACACACACACACACACACCACACACACACACACACACACACACACACACAAGAACAGAGACCCTATCCCATCCACCCACCCACCCACCACCCCCACCCACGCCCTCACCTTCGTACAAGGAAGGGGAAGGGCATCTTAGCAGCAAGCGGGACACGTGACCCTCAAGGTGCCACATAAAGAGCGAGGGCATTGACGTCACACACCTGCTGACATTCGGGGCTTCAGGAGCACAGGTGTTTGTGTAGGCGAAGGTTGCTCGGGAGAATGGAAGGAGCGGGGGGGTGTGTGTGTGTGTGTGTGTGTGTGTGTGTGTGTGTGTGTGTGTGTGTGTGTGTGTGTGTGTGTGTGTGTGTGTGTGTGTGTGTGTGTGTGTGTGTGTGTGTGTGTGTGTGTGTGTGTGTGTGTGTGTGTGTGTGTGTGTGTGTGTGTGTGTGTGTGTGTGTGTGCGTGTGTGTCATTCAAGTGTTTTTAGATGTGTGTTTGGGAACCGCAAGGCAGAAGAGGCATTGCTGTTTACCTTCCGCATGCGATGCGATTGCGTCATTGCACTGATGCGGCCTAGAGCATTATCCCGCAAGTGCTTCGTTCCTCTCCCCTCCCTCCCCCCTCCCCCCTCCCCACCTCCGCGCACTCCGAAGGCTCTGCTGTAAAGAAATACGAGTTAGATTGTACGATATCTTTTATCTTGTTTGCATACCGAGTGGAAAGTCGAATGGTAATGCAAAGTAAACAGCGCATTTGATTTGTTTTTATGAGAGAAATGCCTTGCATGTTGAGTATATGACCTTAAAAAGAAAAGAAGAGGATAAAGGAAAGTGATAGGCATGTGGAAGGAAAGATACGTTGACAGATGGATGATAACATAAGAGAGACTTACAGAATTGAGGGAAATTGACAGGTGACGACTTAATGAGACGAAAATAAATGTTCTCACACACGCAACGGCAACTCATTCGCAATAGCAGTTTGAAGTGTAACCATCCAAACATATATATATATATATATATATATATATATATATAGCTATGTTTGACAAATGTAGAAAAGGTATGAATGAGACTGGATATCTTCACAATAAAAGAGATGTATTTTTTTGTATTGTACGTACGCTATGACCCTTATTCTCAAAATCCTTTCCTCTCTTCCAGATGATTTATCCAGGCGACCGCGAACTTACAGAGCGCGAACGGACCAACATTTGCTACCTGGCTTTTCCCGACAGCAACTCCGGCCTGATGGGGAATGTCCAGTTCCACTTTCGCATCCGCCAGTGCCCCCAGTCGAATCCCTTGCACACCCGCCCGGCCATTCACCAGTACAATGCCACGTGTCCGACGAGCATACAGGTACCCTTGTTTCTTGCGAGGTCATCTTAGGTTGTGACTATTTGTTACTGTGTTTTTGACAGACGGAGGAGGGTACATATTTATCCACGTTAAAAAGGAAAAGAGAAGAGAAGGAAAGATAAAAGGAAGGAAGGAAGACAAGAAAGAAAGAAAATCTGATGAATTGGTTTGTCACCAAGATTTTGCCAAAGGTTATTGTAGGATTGTGATGGAAATTCACGTGTGGGTTGCCTATGGCCCAGGTATAGGTTGACTAGGTGTTGGGATGCATTAACAGTGAATTTAGAAAATTTGTAGATTTGTAGTATAGAGTTGGATCAAAACAGTGAAGATTTGTGCTCTCTGGTATATTCTATTTTTCACTGTTTTCAATTTTGTCTTTTAGAATATACTTTTTTTAAAGTAATTCTGAATGTTATCACATGCATCTACTTTTGTTATTAACTATTTTGATAAATGCTTCATCATCAGTTAGATTAAAGGAGTTTATGTATTTTTAATAAAAGGTAGTAAAAATACTAAGCACTTTTTAAAGATGAGGTCTTACAAGCTTCATTTTGTCTTTTCCAGACTGATGATGGCTACCTTTATGGCTATGTGTACTTCAGGCAAGTGAAAGACCGCACACTCAGGAGAGGATATTTTCAGAAGGTAATGGTTCATGTCTTTGTGGATGATGTTGTTGCTAACCAGTCAAGTCAGTGAATCATAAAAACATTTATGAGTGTTGGTGTATGATTATTTGGTGCTGGTAGTGAAAAAATTGGGGAAGTAATGTTGATTGCAATTCGCTTTTTACTTCTCATCAAATTTGTTGGATTATTGGTAATGATGTGTTATATTTACACATTAATAGTGTTGTTGATATTCTTGAAGTATGAACTGCTAATTAAATTTTGGGTATTGAAATGTATTTTTAGAGAACATTGATTTTGATATTGGTATATTTTGGTCATGAAATATAAAACATTTGTGAATATTTTTTTATCCAACTGTAACTGGGTATACTGCTAAGTATATAGTACTTAAGACAGGTTTATTCATGGGTAAGGATGATGAAATTTATAAGAATTTATTCTAGTACTGTAATTGAATTTGTTTATACAATATTTATATTTGTTTCTAAACTGATTTGTATAAAATGGAATTATGATTTTTTCTTTAACTCTCTTTACCTCTCTTTCAAAAGAGTGTGGTATTACTTTCCCACCTGCCACTGGTGTCGCTCTTCACAAGTGTGCTAGACTTGATGGCACCAGAATATTTTGATACTGGGGAAGCCAGCCTGGAAGCTGCTTGTCACCACCTCGACCAGTGGCCTCTGCCAACACCAGGTGTTACCCTTAGTCTTCCTCTGCTTGGAACTCTGATACAGGTAAGATGTTGCTCAACTCTTTTACCCAATGTCCTTGTTAATCCTTAAGGGTAATAAGTTTGTAACTGAAGTAAGATGAAATGAAAATGTGTTGTTGCAAGTGAATAGTGTTGTTAATTCTAATCTTGTCATTTAATTGCATTATCCAATGTCTATCTTCCTTTCATAGTATTAAGTTTACTGATTGAACAGTTGATTTAAGATGACACAGAATGTGGATATGTGCTGGTAACTAAAGTGTGCTTGTTCACGAATTTTAATTTTTTATTGTTTGGCAGGTTCGAATTCCAAGTCGGCAGGACAAGCCAGGAGCTTCCACATTAACACCACCATCCCCTCCCCACACATCTCCTGGACCTTTGACAATCATGGTGCCATCTCCGCATGAAACAGAGGTAATTTCCTTGACATTATGTTAGTCCTAATTTAGATTTATAGGATTTTTTATTTGTTGTTGGAATGCAATTTTTAGATACTGGTATTTTTTGTCAATTGAGGAATTTATTTGTTTTAGAAATTAATTTTAAAAAATCAATATCCAGGCTTTCAGAGTTCTAGCTCCGGTGCTGCCTCACCTAAACCTCTTGTGGGAATTGGTGATCACTGCCGAACCTTTGGTGGTGATGGCAACATCGCCAACCACTGCTGCCAATATGGTGCAAACCCTAGTCAGGTAAGCATAGTGACATTATAGTTAGGGTGATGTATTGCTTGTTTTGATAAAGAATTTATTTACCAAGATGTTTGTCAGTGTTGGTAAATGTCTTACATTGATTGGATAGAGAACAGTTTAATGCTGATGTGCTTTATTATATTCCCATTCTTGTGGCTTGTTAAGAAAAAGCTGTGGTAAGCAGCCTAATTCAATGGAAATGATTATGGTGAAGAAAATGGAGAAGTTAATGGTCCATTTAAATTCTGTTTAGTAATTTGTATGGTAAAAACAGTATGGGTATTTGTGAATGTATATGGGGATTATTTGAGATCGAGATTTCACTATGGGTACCAGCAATAGGTTTTTATAGAAATTATAAACATTTCAGAAGTTTTATAAGAATAACAAACTTCAGATGTAAATCATTATGAATTTCCCCAACATACTGATATCTTGTCATTTTATATGGATAATCTCATAGATGAAATAAGTGCATGCTTTTACAGAAGAGTATGCATTTGCTACAATCATACACAGGCCTACATATGTGTATACATGCACACACACACTAACACACACAATATATATATATATATATATATATATATATATATATATATATATATATATATATATATATATATAATGATAATAATAATACATATATATCTTTTCAGCCTTATTGCTCCACTCAAGTACAGCGGAGACTACCGACCCTTCTTTACCATCCATGACTCAGAGTTCAAGGAGTACACAACTCGTACTTCTGCTCCTCCCAATGTGATCCTTGGAGTGACCAACCCATTCTTTGCCAAGACGCTCCAGCACTGGCCACACATCATCAGGATTGGGGATAACACTGGTAGGTATAATGGGGAATGAATTGTGGTGTTAGTTTCTATAATGAGTATCATGTAACTTTTATTTTGAAGTACCTATGACTCATTCCTGTGTGGAGTATGATTTATGTCCATTTTGGGGTGAGTTCATCATTTTCATTACTGCCTGGTTTTTGTATGAATGTTGATATATGGAAAAATTGGATATCGTTAGTCGTTAAAAATTCAGCAATGTGATAATTCTTATAGCCAGAAATTAAGAGCTCTCTCTCCTTTTTTTTTTTAAAGAATATAGTCATTGATAACCAGCAGTTGGTTTTGTTTTCTGAAATTGCAATTCAAAATAGTGTGATTTTTTAAAAGGAAATTGTCTCTCTTTCAGGATCCCCAAGTACACAGAAGCATAAATTAAAGAAAGCTTCAGCTCTCAAAACAGTTGAACAGAAACCTGGTGTGTACACAAAGTACCGACCTCACCTACAGGCTGACAAGGTGAGCAATAAGCTTGTTTAGAAATAGTTCTCCAAAATTGAAGTGTGCTCAAATGTTATTCCATTTAGATGACAGGTAAACTCAGTCATGTGGTGAATATGAAATAACTCAAAGACAATTTTTGTTTCTTGTTCCTCTAGGGTTTAGTAAAGCGATTACTGAAGGGTGTGCAAACAGGACGACCAGTAGAGGTACAGAGTGCACTCCTAAGACGACATCTTTTAGAGTTAACACAGTCCTTCATGATTCCATTGGAAAGATATGTAGCTTCCCTGATGCCACTTCAGAAGAACATTTCACCATACAAGGTAAGGTTAACCACTGTAGATTGTATATAACCACAATGAAGGAGGGCAAACCCTCAAGAAATCTTTGCTGTCTTAGAGCTTCTCAAAATGGGAAATACAAAGTATGTGATATAATATATACATGTATCTCCTGTTTTCTTGGTTATCAGTTGATATATTCATGGTATGTGAACATCAAAAATGATTTACTTTCCTTTCTAAGTTAGAGTGGTGAAGTATAAAGGTTTCATTATTTACCCATTTTCTCACAGGCAATACCCAGTTTGCGACCATTTAACCCAGATGACTTCTTAGCCACACTTGAGCTGTATGGGCCACAGTTGACAACTGGAATCCGTGGAGACTGGGAAGGTCTCTACCGACGATTCTTCCGTTCCATCAATTTCTCGGTGTGGTTCAATGCCCGCTACGAGGAGGTGTCAGACAAGCTCTCAAAACTCCATCTCCAGGCCCTCAGTGATGCTGTAAGCAATGCCAATAGATTTGATGTTTTTGATATTGGCAATATATCAAGTATTTCACTATTAAGTACTTTGGATTGTTTTAGATATTATGGGTGTTTACTTTTTAAAAAGCATGAAATATTTATGATATTGAATAGAATAGTTCTGCTTTTTGAAAGGTGGTAGACGTTTTTACCCTTAAGAAGACACCCAAATTCATTTTGAATTTAGACTTGCATTTTTGCCTTTATGAAAATGGCCAAATTTAGTTTAGTCATTTTTTTTTTTTTTTTTCTAATTTCCAATTTACTATGTTTACTTAATCACTTCTCTTACTTGTCAGTCTACTAATCTACCTATATATGATATATACATTTACATACACATGTGTTTATGAGTACACATGTGTGTACTCATTATGAAACCCTTGTAATTTTCAGAATCATTATTCATATGGCATTCCCTTTGCAGGATTTAAGTGGATGGGCTTGCAGTCGTAGTGAAGTGGAAGTGGTTGACATGGTCTTACGCTTGAGGGCCAAACTGACAACAGCAGACACTCTTCATGTAAGCCAACATACAAGGGATAAACTCAATGCCAACTTACAGACCCTCTTCAAGTCACTACCTGAGGACTTGCAGTCAGTTCTCTGTGCCACCTGAGGGAGGGGAAGCCTTGGTGGATTTGCCATCAGAATTTAGAAGTAAAATGTTTGTCAGGCAGTATGTGTGCTCTTAGACAAGCTTCAGGAAGTCTTGTTTTTATTATTGATTCTTTTTGTGAAGGAGGCTTCTTCTAAGGCATGCAGTCTTGTCTTGTCACGTCCAGACATGTTGCCATACTGTGCTCCCTCCAACTCTGATGGTATCTTAATGTTATGCATGTGTTAGACTTACCAGTTTGCAGAAATAACAGCAGGTGTTCAATGTGGAAAAAAAGGGTAATGATGTGAGAATTATTTTATTAGATGGTGATTCATATATTGCAGATTTGCCTTCAGCAATGGCTAAAGTAAGTAGTATTGAGCATATTATACAGGAGGGTGTGACAATATTTATTATGCTTTTTATCATTAGGTGATGACCATTGGAGAGGTATTTTGATGTCATATGTTACCTCCAGTGCCTTCTGATAGGGTAGGATTGATGGGTGTTGGTCACAATGGTAATATGGTAATGGAGAAAGATCAATCATTGCCCATTTGTGATCTTTGGTGAAATCATGAAGTTTCACCAGGACGTGATAAAGATACATATGTACCAGGTTCACTAACTTGGTAAGAGTTACATTGAGTTTCATATCATGACATGTTTGCTCAATGTAGATTGGGAATGTATGATAATCAGTATAAATCTTACCATTCAGTGAGATTTGTATGTGAGGAATCTGTGTTCTTTCAGTGTTGTCCTTGGTTGTAACTCACCATATGGTGCCATGATGGGTAGACATGGTTACTTCCCTTGGTATTAGATAGAAATAAGCTGGAATGTACATTCTCAAGTGGGTGCTTCTTGCAAAGGTTCTTCTCTCAGTAAATCCAGTTCTGTAATCAGTGTCTCAGTAATCAATACCATGTATGTATTAAAGCATACTATTTCATCATCTTTAGAGGTTGCATATAATTTGTTTCTCAATGATAATAGTGCCAATATTTTGCAGTCCAAATGACTTTCTGATACCTGAAATGTTTTAAATTATTTTGTTGGAAATCTGTAGACTGAATTATGCTTACTTTTGCTGACAAGTAAGTTCTTGTAGATATTATTATTTATCTGTAATTATTTGCCTTAGTTGATAAGAAAATATCTCCTTGTCAAAAAAATAAAATAAAAAAATAGCCCATCAGTAGTAAAAAAAACATTGATTTCTCATGCTTCAAATATTGCTAAACAATGATTGTAACTCTCACTCATCGTCACATACAGTGGTTGGCTAATATAATACATGGTGCTAATATCATAATCTCCAGTAGGGAACTGTTCACTATTTGGGTTCTGAAAAGTGACAAGTGCCTGTGAAAAAGCAGACTAGGGTTTTTACAGAGTAATGGGCATATTTCTTGTACTTCAGGAGAGAAGAAATAGGTTTGAGAATATTATCATAGGGATGCCATGTAAATGGTTAGATTATTTTTTTTAGCCAAGAGGTAATTATTCTCTTATTGTGGTTGATTAAACAAATGCCATAATTAATAACAACCCTTTTGGGATTACAGAGGGATGATATCCAGCATGTCGTTTCTTGCTTTTTTCTACATAAGAATGGGTATTTTTGTTAATATTGTTTTAACTTTTTCTTGTGTTTAATCTTACGTTACATTCTTAGCAAATACAATATTTGAATGATGTAGTTAGGACTTATCTCACCATTTTGATGTGGGATATAAAACTATAGTCAGTTCTGTTACTTTTGTAACCTTATATGTTATGTTGTGTAGAATTTAGTTATTTTTCCTTCAAATTTCTAAGCATATCTTTATTATAATCTGAATTTTGTGGAGCTAAAGTGGATGCTCTTTATATACACATATTTACAATTAATTTTCCTTTAATTATTTTGGAGTTGATACAACAATAGCCTGTAGGGAAAATATCTGATAATCATTAGTACTCATTTTGAAATTGACAGAAGTGCAATGAGCTTCATTATCAAGGGCAGGCCAGTTGCATTTTATGTACTAGAAATTGGATATATTACCCCATAGTATTTTTTATTTAGTCATTTTAAAAATTTGTGTAAAGTTTGAATTTCATTTCAAGTATGCCTTATTTGAATATCTTGGATTGGAATTCATTGTCTCCTTGAATGTTCAGCTACCAGTTTCTTAAGGGATGGATGTGTATTTTGGGGGATTTTAGAATAGCTAACATTTCCTGAAATCATTGCCAAAAATTTCACATATAGATGGCAACTTCATTTTGTTATCTTGGTACCTTCAATTTTGCCAAAAAAAATTGTGAATTTAGAGCTTGCATAATATTCTAATAAAGTTGTGCATAACATCAGCAGCAGTCCTGTTCTTCTTTGAGAAATTAAGAGATTAGATACAGATAAATGTGTATAATCTCATTTGCTTCTTTAGAAAAATGGAAAATGAAAATTATCCTGTGATAAATGTAGTATTATGTATAGCTTTAATTTGTTAGCATTGTCACAACTGTCTTCAGAATTGTAGCTCATGTTCTCTCTCATCAAGGAAAATTGTTCTCTGATGAAGTTTATTTCATCCTGTTGTTATTATTATTGTTAGTGTTATATCATCATGGTTAAAGGGTATGATTATCAATGTTTTTGTTGTATTTGATAAAGAAAATTCAAGTCTCTTGAACCGGGTTCCAGGATGGATTATTGTTAAATGTTGTTTCATCATGGTTATGGGTATGATTATACAATAGATTTTTTTGTTGTATTGATAAACAAAAATTGTCTCATACATTCTAAAAATGTTAATGATTCATGCTAGTATCCTCGTCAACTCACAACTTGGGTATAGAAATGGAATAAGTTAACCATTTCTTATTAAAAATAGTGAGAGTAATTTTGAACTTACAGAATGCTATATGGATACTTTGGCAGATATTCAGAACAGGCTGTAGAGTGTCAAGTAATTTTCTTAAAACTTAATTTTTTATGTATTTTAAAGCCTGCCTTTTTAAATAGAAAACATAGCTTTTAGACATTTTTACAGATATTGGTATTCATATAAAGATGAAGTGTTAAGTACTGTTTTAATCAAAGAAAATTGCTGATATCTTCTTATAAATTAATTCATCAGACTATTAGTTTTCTATTTTAACTTATATCAAGGAATGAGAAGGGGAAGGGTCTAAGTGGCTAGTGACAGTAGGGCATTTTATTAGTATCTAGTTTCACAAAAAGAGATAAAGCTTAAAGGTTTCTAGAATGGATGTGCTTAATATACCTGGAATACAATCTGGAATCTAGTTAAAGTATACTTGAGAAATGTATATAAAGTATTTTGGGTAGCACAGGTGACAGTGGTAGTATGAGCCTTACATCAATTAGCTGTGTGAAAACTGTTTCACTGTATGTGTAATTGAAGAGGATACTGGTATTTCCTTGGAGTTTTTTTTCAATTTTCATGTAACAAATGATGATGTTCCATTCATCCTAATTTGTTTTGACACTATGATCAGTTTCGTATGATTACTTGGAACTTATTCCTGTATACTGATGCAGGTTTTTCACAAAAATGATACTGTATTGCATGGAAATTTATCTGATTTACTGATAAATGTGATTATAAGATTTTAACAAAAATACATACATCTGTCATAAGAAGTAACTACCAATGTGTCATATTTGATAAAGGTATTTTACAATCTTCAATAGTAAAATATCTTATTTTAAACTGTCAACTGTCAGGTTGTTTTAAGAGGAATTTAGAAAGATGAAAATCTTTTTCTAACTCAAAACTTGAAGACAGTATAGTAGCTTACTGCAGATGAAATTGGGTAAACATAGTAAACCACTGGTATGGTTATTCAAAAAGGATAGCACATATGAGGTTGACACACATTTAAAAAAAAATTTGTTACCACTTTCTTTCTAACTGACTGATCTGGCACAGCGAGAAGGTATGCATTGATAATCATTAAGATATTGAGGTCACTAATTATACTACATAGACTGATAAGAGAATCATATTATGGACAAACAATCATATTGTTTGGACTAAGATAATAAGGCTTCTTAGCCCATTAAATTGATATGTGTAATACAGTAATTGTTGTACAATTTATTTAAATTCATCAAGTGCCAATTTTTCGGCCAAAATGTTCTCAACTGCTGTTGCTTTTAGGGCTACCACATGGTTGGAAATTTATAATTGTATTAATTGCTCGTGTCAGGAATGAGGAACTAAAGTGCCATATATACCCCAGTTTATTGTATACTATTGAAACTTGCCAAGAAATGTTTTTAGTTTTGAAAGTTTTTTTGTTTTTTTTAAGAATAAGCAAATTACAACCTAAAATTCTTGGTGGGCAAAAGTAAATAGTGAAATTCAGTTACTGATATTTATGAGGGCAGTGAAGCAACTACTTGCTGGACATATACATATGATTTAAAAAATTAACTTTTTTATGTACCTGAAAAGATTTAATCATTAATTTATTTTTTTCCTTTTGGATTTACTCAGGATAATATGTAAAGCATTAAAGGAGGGAGTTTTATCCCAGTTGACTTCCAGAGAGGTTTTCAAATGTACTACAGAATATATTTCACCTCATTCATTATTAGAAATGTAGTGATTGTGCTCTAAAAAAAACAGGTTATGTATACATGCATGAACTTATTCATTTGCATACATGTATACATATATATTCAAATTTTAGTTTAAAAAAATAAAAAAATAAAGAAACAAAAAAGTGATAAAAAGTGGCGCATGATTTATGGGTCAGATTACCTGTATTTTCTCTATTTCCCTTTTCAAAGTATGTTTAAGAATGATAATGCTTATGACTATAAGCAGTTGGTGTTCTTTCGTAAAGCTAGAATATATACAGAAACTTGATGAGCAATCATCCAGAAATTGTCTTTTGTGTTGTAACGAAATCTTTGTAATACTCATGACAGAATAAAATATATTTTCTCATCTCTTTTATTAATGACCAGTTGCAGAGTCTTTTAGTTATAAGGTGAGAGTGCAGGAAACAAATATTTATTTTTGAACAGAGATATCACTTCCCTCTCTTTCTTTCTATTGTCTTTTGTATGTGTGTGTGTCTGTAAGTATATCAATGTTGTGTGTTTGTTTGTTTTATGTGTTTTTATGAGTTACAAAGGTTTATGTTTATGTGTATGTGTGTGAGTGTGTGTGTGAGTGTGTGTGTGAGTGTGTGTGTGTGTGAGAGTGTGTGAGAGTATGAGAGGGGAGAGAGGGAGAGAGAGAGAGGGTGTGAGAGAGTGTGAGGGAGTGTGAGAGTGTGAGAGGGAGAGTGTGTGTGTGTGTGTGTGTGTGTGTGTGTGTGTGTGTGTGTGTGTGTGTGTGTGTGTGTGTGTGTGTGTGTGTGTGTGTGTGTGTGAGAGAGAGAGAGAGAGAGAGAGAGAGAGAAGAGAGAGAGAGAGGAGAGAGAGAGAGAGAGAGAGAGAGAGAGAGAGGAGAGAGAGAGAGAGCGAGAGCGAGAGCTATTTATACACAGAAAAGTTTCGTAAGGAGGGATATCGCAACACAGAGACACAGAGACACAGAGACACAGAGACACAGAGACAGAGACAACATTCAATATCGAACAGAACCATGCGTTACGGAAAGGTTAGTATTTTGAGTTTCGAATCTGTCTCATTCTAATTCATTTCTCGAATAATTGTTCCGGAATTATCATGGATTCACTGTGAGATAATGATTTTATTCCCGAAAGGCACAGGAGGCCACTAGATTATAAACGGAATTTAGTCGTTACGTTGGATCTGGTTAGCTGATGGCTACGTTATGGTATTTTATATGATGAAAAATTAAATCTGAATTGTTGAGTCAATTTTCCTTGTAGACTTGCTTCTGTCTCTTATTTTATCATATAGATATGGTCATAATCGAAAATGTATTTGTCTGCAGATTAGTTAACATCATGTCAACCACCGGAAGTCTCCAAGTTTACACATATGGAACCCTATCATTCAAATAGTGTTTTGAAAGCAACATGAGTGATAACCAAATTTGTCCTATATAAAGAAAAAGTTAATAGGTATTTTTTGCTTCTCATTATAATTACATAGTAGCGGCAATCTAGTGCCTCTAATATAAAATTAAAATTGTTACGGATGGCCATTGGCTACCTGACAGAAATGTGAAAAAAATCGCTATGATGAGATTAACGTTCCATTTTAAGACAGCACTGAAAATTGACACCATAGATATGACAAAGTTAGTCATAATGGCAACAAAAAGTATAATTAATAAGGGTAATACAGTCATACTTACAGTATGATATATAGTCAAAAGGGTGACCGTTATGAAATAAGAAAATTGATAATGACTGTTGGAATAATAACTTGTTTTAGGATGCATCAATTAATACAAAGTAGTGGGCAGTTTGTTTCAGTTTCAGCATATGATTTCATTCCAAACCTACGGATGGATGGCAAAAGAACAGTCATGTAACAATAAAACTGATAAACACTTACTATATTCAAGATACAGATTGGAAGGAAATACTAACAGCGGCAACAACTGTTAATGCAAAAGCCCCCCCTCAAGGTCATAGGTCACTCAACAGTAGCTATACACAACATACACGCGTACACAGACACACAACACACAGGCACACACAACACACAACACACACCACACACACACACACACACACACACACACACACACACAACACACACACACACACACACACACACACACACACACACACACCACACACACACACACACACACACACACACACACACACACACACACACACACACACACACACACACACACACACACACACATGTATATAATATATATATATATATATATATATATATATATATATATATATATATATATATTATATATATATATATAATAATCACGGCATCGTCCGATTACAGTAACACCTTTTTTCGGATGTATATGAAAAGGTTTATTTAATTTGTTTACTTAATAAGATCTTAAAATTTGATGTTCATTACTACCAAAGCCATATTACATGTTCAAACTTAATACACACCATAATGAATAGATACAAACTAATGCATGCTTGAACCTCCGTCTGATATCTCCAGGATAATGTGAAATTGTTGCCAAGATTAACTACTGCAGATCCAGAATGTCCAGAGAGTTGATCGATAGATAAATCTGTGTTTAATACCAACTTCACATGATTTTGTTTGTTGTGAATTGAGTGTTTTATAAACCTCTTCAATTGAATACAGAGTTTCTTGGGGAGATTGTATGTTGTTATATTTCCTGGAAAACTATTCCATGGTAGATCTTTGACGAATTTTTTATGGAATGAGTCACAACTTTCAACAAGCATTATCTTTTCTACCTTACATTTTTGCTTTTAATGTTATTGATAACTGCTATTACTTGAATTACTGTTACAGTGACCAACGCCACACGGGAAAATTTATGAAAAGAATTAGATATGATGAGAATAATATTTCGTTTCAAGATAACAGTAGTAATCAAATCTTTCTAAATAGGGCAAGTAGTAGAAAAAAGTCACAAAATATGCAATCATTAGCGATGACAGCAACGGTATTAAGGAACTTTACCAACTCACCAACAACTGTAAGTGTAAATTGTCAGACCGTATCTGAATGAAACTTCTTGTGCGTGCCCACTTGCAGCGAAGACAACACTCGTTTGTAATGAGCGCAAGAAATTACTTTTCTATGAGAAATAATGCTCTTTCCCTGCCGTACTCGGTTTTTCTAATACGTATTATATATCACTGTGCAACAAAATCTCAAACCACACCCGCGCAAGGTGAATCAATTGCAATTATGTAATTCGAAAAAAAATACTCGCGGAAGCATATATTTTTCATAATCATACACATACGACCATTATCATCCTTATTACCATTGTTATGCAGATTTAAAATATTATATAACCATTACATTATCTATTAATTCCTTTTTTATCTGCTTGAAGCCATCTCCCTAAATGACCTGTAATTCCTGATGCACATTTTCTATCCCTTTACCATTCATATATACGCGAAATACCACTATAATGCTATACCCATCGTTATTAATTTCTCATAGACCACATGGATGAAGCTCCACAGGTCAACAAGGGGATACGGGAATGTGGTCGAGCCAAATATGGCATCCGCGATAGCATTATGTGATGAATAATGCAAATGAATAATCACTTGAATTATGCGTGCGTTCCTTGTGGAGAGGAGGGTGACTGTTGAAGGGTGGGTCTCCTGATGAATGATAAATGGTATACATATATATATATATATATATATATATATATATATATATATAATTTTTTTTTTTTTTTTTTTTTTTTTTAATGTCCTTTGTTTCTGTCTTCATCTAGAAGTCCATTTCTTTCTTCATGGAGGGTCATTTTGGTATATATATATATATATATATTATATATATAATATATATATATATATATATATATATATATATATGTATGTGTGTGTGTGCGTGTGTGTGTGTGTACATGTATATATGTATGTATGTATGTAGGAATATACAATATACATGTGTTGATTCAGTGTGTCTCTGTCTATCTGTCTCTCTCTATATGTATGTCTCAGTCTGTCTGTCTGTATCTCTCTCTCTTTCTCGTTAACACGTTAACTGATTGAATTTAATTCACGCAATAAATGATCAGCGACAAAATAGATTTCTGTTTGACAATATTTCCTCACACACTTCTCTACAAGTAGCTTTAATTCGTATTCAAGAGATTGATTAATTTCTTGGATGAGATATGTGACTAATATCTTCGCAAGAGATCACGAAACCATTCACCTATTCATATATTTTGAGCAATTGTTCACATTTTAGTGAACTACCCAAATCCAACAGTAGTAGTGAAATGTATTTCGTAAGCAGTAACATTTGTATAAAAATGCATTTTTCTTAATGGAATGCATTATTTTTTACAACGTGGCATACAGAGCAACTCCCTACGTTATACGAAAGAATAAATGATAGTGAACGGATTACATTATAAAATGCGTTGTTATTTACATTTTTCAAAATATTTTTCTGTTTGAATTCGAATTTTAGGGATTTTAGTAATTTTCCTTCGTTCTTCGCTCTATTGTGCCACTTTCTTATTTCATCGACAACCTTCTCTCTCCATTTTCATGTCTTTTATTTATTTTTTTTTTTTTTTTTTTACTTCATAACCCCATAAACATATTACTAAAATAGTGCCAGCGTTGATACTGATATAACAACTTTTCAATTTTTAACAACTTTTCTGCGCAGTTCATTTAATTATATCAAGAAATACAATTAGCCCCATAGGATTGGCCTTTATAGTTAATTTCATCAAGAACTCTGTGTTGCATTAGATGCTTGTAAGAAGTGATAAAAGGATACCAGCAAGAATTCGAAACCAAGGCGTTAGGTGCAACTGATGCAACCATTTTAAAAAATCCGGATAATAATCTGGATCACCACCAAAATTTAATAGCATCTCAGGCTAAGGCACACCTCTGGAAAAAAAAATCTGTTCATTTTGAATTATCCTGCTAACCGACGAACAAACAAACATACTAACTAACCAACGAACAAACAAACATACTAACTAACCAACGCTACCTCAAACATAACCTTCTTGGCGGAGATAATGATAATGACGAAGGAAATATATATATCACTCTGGTTAAGCTAGTTACTTTTTGTGGCACCTATACTTGGACAGAACCAAAGATAAGTACCACAGGCGCACATATACAAGGATACAGGCAAGGTACACATAAATATGCTTTGGAGACAGGTATAAACACGCTGAATACGTTTGCGTGGTGTGGGTGTGTCAGTGTGGGTGTGAGTGTGTATAAATGTATGCATGTATGTATGCATACATGTATAAAGGCACCTTCGTATATGAATGAGTATATATATATATATATATATATATATATATATATATATATATATATATATATATATATACATGTGTATGTGTGTGTGTGTGTGTGTGTGTGTGTGTGTGTGTGTGTGTGTGTGTGTGTGTGTGTGGTCTATATGCGTGTATGTGAGTGTGTGCCGTGATAAGTGACTAGAGATATAACAGCATGAAAGACATTTTCGCCTCGTGAGAAACAAGGCCTTGGTGACCCTCCCCAGTCAGCGCCAGGCCGAGCGTGGGATCGATTCGAGACAGGTAAGAGACAAGGGAGATTTCGATCGCTCATAAGAAGGCAGCCGAAGGTCAGAGGTAAAGTGCGATAATCAGGGCATGCTGCTGAGATTTTGCAACTGCAAGATGAAGCCTTGCAATTTCATCTGCATCTTAGGTTACGTCCTAGACCTCCTTTTTTCTGTAGCTGATATATATATATATATATATATATATATATATATATATATATAATATATATATATATATATATATATTATATTAGCTGCTATACACAACCTGAGGACACCATAATAAACAATGCATTGTAAAGAGAAGCACTACCAACTTATATATATATATATATATATATATAATATATATATATATATATATATATATATATATATAATATATATATATATATATATATATATATATATTATATATATATATATATATATATATATATATATATATATATATATATATATATATATATATATATATATATATATATATATATATTATATATATATGTGTGTGTGTATGTGTATGTATATATATATATATATATATATATATATATATATATATATATATATATATATAATATATATATAGTATATATATATATATAATATATATATATATATATATATATATATATATATATATATATATATATATATATATATATATAATATATATATATATATATATATATATATATATATATATATATATATATATATATATATATTATATATATATATATATATATATATATATAATATATATATATATATATATATATATATATATATATATATATATATATATATATATGTATATGTATGTGTGTGTGTGTATTAATAATTCTTCGTGGTAAAGACCCAGCAATATATTTGGTCCTCATTACTCATCTTTCATGGATACTGACGTAAGCGGGAATTACCTGGAGTTATTTTTGGTTTGCTTTGAGCCATAATCATCAGCCCAGACGTGGCATAATAGGAAATCTCTGCGCTGACATGTGTCCCGTGATGATGATCCGCAGATGACAGGTGGAGAGGAAAGGAAGGAGGAACGAAAGCAGTTAATTCAAATTCAAAAACATATTCCATTACTTGTGGTTTTGCATTTACATGAATATACATTACATGTGTCAATATATTATATATATATATAAAGAAAGAAAGGTTATATATTTATTAGACATTTATATATATATATATATATATATATATATATATATATATATATATATATATATATATATATATATATATATATGTATAAAATATATGTGCCGATTCTACTGCTTTAACATAATCCAAAATTTTTCGGTTTCTATATCAACTGATATATGTCTTAGTTGTAATTTATTCTGTTTTACTGATGACTTGAGTTCTCCAAAATCCCACAATCGGACGCCACTCTAGTTAATATTGCAGTCCCTCCTACGCTTTAGTATAATCTTCCTTTTCTATTATTGCGTAGTTGGAGTTATGAAGAGCCAACACGAGAAACCTCCCATCCATTTTAAGAAACCGGCCAGGCAGGTTCATAACCATAAACCAAGAAGGACACCCGATAGTCTACCTATAGAAGTCTCGTTAGCTTTCGTCTTGTGGAAACCTCCATTACGGCTGCTGTGTCACAGTCGACAGAAACTAAATAGAAATGATGAAAAATAATGTATATAATCTTTTGTCACGATTTTGTGGTAGGTTCTAAAAATATGCTTTAGTTTTCTTATATTGTTCTTGCTTCATATAGAACATTGTTGAGTAAAGGTTTCAGGATGCCTTTGTCTTTCTCATAAAAAAATGAGTGAAAGTGAAAGAGAGAGAGATAGAGAGAGCAGAGAGGAAAATACATATCTCTTCTTACTCATTTTCATGGCTTATCTTATTTGGATATAAAGTCTGTTTCTGCAACATGCCTAAATAGAATAAATAAATATGTTAATAAATATTTCTGAATTAAAAAACAAAACAAAACAAACCACAAGCTTACCCACTGTCAAAGTTGTTTCAATAATAGCTACCATTTTTAGGGTTTGGCTATGGAACGATAAATAATCACACAATGAAATACAGCCTTAGTAAGAAGACTAAGAAGAAGGAGGAGAAACGAAGAAGAAGAAGAATATGGTGATGATAAAGAAAGAACGCAAGAATAGGGAGAAAGGAAGAAGAGACAAAACGAATAAAAACTGAAGCTATAAAAAAGGAAAAAAATGACACCTCCGAAACAAAGATGACGATGCTTTGTGTTGTGTATTATCATGCTGATATTGTCTGCAGGATGAGGACCATGACTCTCGTTCATTATATCATTCCTTTTACTACCATGTTCCACTTCCTCATTCCCCTCCCTACCCTGCAACTCACGCACAGTCAGCGACAAAGTTCATTCACGGGTATGAAGATTCGACACACCTTGTCATGGGATATGATTTTCGAGGCATTATTCGGAACATGCTCAATTGTACTTTATTCTACATAACTTCTTCCTTCGTTCTTCGCTTCTTTAGTTTTCTCCTATTCTATTGTGCCACTTTCTTTGTCATCGACAATCTTCTCTCTCTATTTTCATGTCTTTTTATTGTATTTTTTCACTTCATAACCCCATAAACATACTAATTCCTTCTCTTACTTTTTATTCCTTACTAGAAAATCCTTCCCTTCCTTTCCATCCTCACTATATTTGATCAATTGTCCTTGTACATTTTATTCTACAGAAATCCTTTCCCTAATTTTTTTTTTCTCTTTTTATCTTAAAAATACCTCCACTCGATCTACCGGAAGTCCACGCATTAAACAAAGTCGGTAATTCTCAAACACTAATCTGGGATTTTAGATCAGATCAATCGAGAAAAAAAAAAAAAGAAAAAAAGAAAAAAGAAAGAAAGGTCCACGCGCAAACAAAAAACCTCGGCTTCTGGTTCCTGTGTTCTGCCGTCCATCA
>NW_020871841.1:493693-504323 GCF_003789085.1 Penaeus vannamei
TTCGGTTTTGTTCTCCTCCCTCTCGTCTTTTTTTATCCCCTTTTTTCCTTCTCCATTCTTATTCTGATCTTCTCTTCCTCCTCTTCCTCGTCCTTTGCTACCCTTTTCCTCTCCCCTTTTCGTATGTTCTTCTCTTCCTCGTCCTTTTTAATTCCACTTTCCTCCGCCTTTTCTCTGCTCATCGTTTCACCTCATCATCATCATCACCATCTTCCTTCTCCCTTCTCACCTATTCTCCTCCTCCTGCTGCTCCTCTTCTTCATCTTCTCTTCCCTTCTCCTTCTCACTATTCTCCTCCTCCCCCTCCTCCTCATCTTCCCCCTCTCTTCTCCATTCTCACCTGTTCTCCTGCTCCTCCTCCTCATCTTCCCCTTCTCTTCCCCTTTCTCACCTATTCTCCTCCTCCTCCTCCTCCTCATCTTCCCTTCCCTTTCTCCCTTCTCACCTGTTCTCCTCCCCCTCCCTTCCTTCCCTTCTCTTCTCCCTTCTCACCTATTCTCCTCCTCCTCCTCTTCCTCCTCCTCCTCCTCATCATCATCATCATCATCATCATCATCATCTCTTCCCTTCTCTTCCCCATTCTCACCTGTTCTCCACCTCCCCCTCCCTTCCTTCCCATACACGCGATTTTCCATTTCCTTATCCTCCTTTTCGCCGACCCCCAAAAATAATCTGTGACCTCGTGTCCAAACAGGAAAATTTGACTTCCTTTTTCTCTCTCTTTACGGTTCCTCCATGACCTGCTCCTGCAAGGCTAGATAATCGTAGGTCATCGGGGGGGTGGTGGTGGGGGTGGGTGTAAGGTCACGGGGTCAGATGGGTACGAAGAGAGAGAGAGAGATGGAGAGAGGGAAAGAGGGTAAGGGAGGGAGGGATGGGGAGAGAGAGAGAGAGAGAGAGAGAGAGGGAAGGAGGGAGGGTGAAAGGGAGGGAGAGAGAGAGAGAGAAGAAGAGAAAGAGAGAGGGAGACCAAGAGAAAGAGAGAAGAAAGAGAAAAGAGAGAGACGAGAGACAAGAGAAAGAGAGAGAATGAGACGAAGAGAAAGAGAGAGAATGAGGCGAAGACAAAGAGAGAGAATGAGACGAAGAGAAGAAGAGAGAGAATGAGACGAAAAGAGAAAGAAAGAGAAAGTCGAGAGAAAAAAAGAGAGAGAGAGAGAATGAGACGAGAGAAAAGAAGAGAGAGAGAGATGGAGTTAGCCCATTAGCAGTCTCCTACTCTGTGCTGCGGGCTGTCTCTCCTGGAGCTCATACAGCGCCGTGCTTCCGTCCAGAAATTAGTTAGCGAGATGGCGGGGAGAGCAGACTATAAAAGAATATTCAATTATAGTAGAGTAGAGAAATAAAACAAGAAACCAAACAAGGGAGGGATGAAGGAGAGGGGAAGAAGAAGGGAGAAATGTAGGAATAGGAGAGTAAGAAGAAGAGATGAGGGGGGTGAAGAGGGAGAGCAGACAAGAGTATGAGAATATTCAGCGAATGTGATGATGGCGGTGGTGGTGACGGTGGTGGTTTTGATGACTGTGATGTGTATCTTGATAACTATACTGGTGATGAAAATAACTATGATCATCGCTTTCATCAAGGACGAAAAAAAAATCACCGAAAGTATCAACATTATTATTTCTAACCTCGTAATCATCACCACCTTAAGCGAACATCATAATCGCCATCACCAGCATCATCACCATCACCATCACCATCACCACCACCACCCCACCACCACCGTCATCACCACCACTACCACCACCCTACCACCACCACCCCACCACCTCCACCTATCATACCACCACACCACCACCATCATCATCACCACCACCGCCTCACCATCATCCACCAACCACCACCCACCACCATACCACCACCATACTCACCACCACCACCACACACTTCACCTCCACCTCTCCACCACCACCACCACCACCACCACCTACCATACTCACACCACCACCACCATACTCATCCACCACCACCATACTCACCACCACCACCATACCACCACCACCACCATACTCACCACCACCACCACCACCCATCATCACCACCACCACCACCCACCACCATACTCACCACCACCACCATACTACACCACCACCCCCACCATCACCACCACCACCACCCACCACCATAACCACCACCACCACACACCACCACTCATCACCACACCACACCACACCAACCACCACCCCCCCCACCACCATCACCACCACCACCACCACCACATCCAACCACCACCACACCACCACCACCATACTCACCCCCACCCACCACCACCATACTCACCACCACCTCCACCACCCACCACCACCAACCACCATACTCCCACCACCACCACCATCACCACCACCACCACCACCACCACAACTCACCACCCCCACCACCTTAATCAACACCACCTCCACCAACCACCACCCACCACCACCACCACCACCACCACCCACCATCACCACACCCACCACCAACCACCCCACCCCCACATCACCACCCCACCACCCACCACCACACCCCCACCATACCATCACCCCCACCATCACCACCACCGCCCGTTATTATCACCACACGCGAAAATCACGATCGCCCGACCATTGTTATGCAAAATTGATTTTCGCATGAGCGGAATCCTCGAGCCCATATATCCGTACGCTGGGATGAGTTCGTTCTCTGTGTGTACCCTGCGGAGGATGAGGGTGGGGGAGGGGGTGGAGGTAGAGGTGGGGGAGGGGCGAAGAAGGGAGGTGGGGGGTTTGAGGGGGAATAAGGGGGGTTTTTGAGGGGGTTTTGGGGGTGGGAAGAAGGGGAGGAAGGGAGAGGGAGGGGGGGAAAAGAGGGGGAAGAAGGGGGGTGGGGGTGGGGGGGGGAGAAGGGGAGAAGGGGGGAGGTGGAGGGGTGGGGGCGGGTTGAGGGGGTGGAGAGGGGAGGGGGAAAAAGGAGAGTGGAGGGAAAAGAAGGGAAGAGGGGAGGGGAGAGAAAGGGGGAGGAGGGATAGAAAAGGAGAGGAAAAGGGTGGATAGAGGAGGGGAGAGGAGAGAAAGGGGATGGGGCTAGGGGTAGAGGGGAGAAGGGGGGAGAGGGAGGAAGACGGGAGAGAAAGGGGAGGAAGGGAAAAAAAGGGTGGATAAAGGAGGAGAGTGGGAGAAGGGCGTGAAGGGCGAAAAGAAAGGGGAGAGAAAAGGGAGAAGAGGGGAGAGGGGAGAAAGTGGGGAATAGGAAGAAGGGAGAGAGGAGAAAAGAAGAATAGAGAAAAGGTAAAGTGAAAGAAAGTGAGAGAAAGGGAAAAGGAAAAGGAGAGGAGGCAAAAGGAAAAGAAAGGTGGAAAAGGAGTGGTTGGAGAGAGAAGAGGAGACAAGAATAGCAAGAGGGAGAGAAGGAATGAGAGGCGATAAGGGAGAAGAGGAAAAGGAAGAAACGGAGAGAAGAAAGAGAAAAAGAGAGAAAGAGTAAGGACAGGAAAAAAAAACAGAAGTTGGACAGATGAAACAAGTAAGAAAATAAATAAATAAATAAAAAAGAAAAAGAAAAAAAAAAAAGGAAATCGTATGCAAATGAAGATATCAGAAGTGACGTAAATTAATCATTCACATTAACGCTGAATCAGTTACAATTCCAAAAAGTGAATTCTGGAAAAAAAGAATAGGCCTACATACGAGAATAGGCCTATATCACCTTAAAACGCCTATATAAAAACGAGAGAGAGAGAGAGAGAGAGAGAGAGAGAGAGAGAGAGAGAGAGAGAGAGAGAGAGAGAGAGAGAGAGAGAGAGAGAGAGAGAGAGAGAGAGAGAGAGAGAGAAGAGAGAGAAGAGAGAGAAAAGAAGAGAGAAGAGAAGAAAGAGAGAGAAGAGAGAGAAAGAGAGAGAAAGAGAGAGAAAGAGAAGAAAGAGAAAAGAGAAAGGAGAAACGATAAGAAGAGAGAATAGAAAATAAAACACGAAACAAAACAAGGGGGGGGGGTTCAGGGAAAAGGGGTATAAGCAGAGAAGAAGGGAGAAATGTAGGAATAAGAGAGTAAGAAGAAGAGATAAGGGGAGAAGGAGGAGAAGACATGCAGGAAGGAAAGGGGAGAGGTAGTGGATGAAGAGAGGAGGTAGAGGGGAGAGGAGGGGAAGAGATATAGAAAGGAAATTAAGGAATAGGGATTAAGAAAGAAGGGAGGTAGAAGGGAAAAGAAGGGAAGGAATAGGGAATAAGAGAGGGAGGGGAGTAGGAAGGGAAGTGAAAGGAGGGAAAGAGGAGTAGGGGATGAGAAGAAGGAAAGGGGGAGAAAGAGGAGGGAAGAGGATGAGAGAAGGAAAAGGGAGAGGAAGAGGTAAAGGAGGAGGAGTGAGAAAGAAAACGAGGAAAGGGGGCAGGGCTGCGGAGGAGGAGAAGGGGAGAAAGGAGGAGGGAGGAGGAGGAGAGAAGGAGAAGGGAGGGGAGGAGGAGAATGAGGAGTAGGGGAGGATGAGGAGGAGGAGGAGGGGGGGCGGGGATGAATCATTACCTTTCCCTGGCTATTGTTTCCCGGGCGTGAGATGCCGTGCTTGTTTACTCAACCAGCGCGAGACACATAGCAATTATGGGCAGGATGGTGTGAGGGGAAAGGAGGGGGAGGAGGAGAAGGTGCGGGGGCGGGCGTGAGGGAGAGAGGGCGAGGAGAGGAAGGGAGGCAGAATGAGGGGGGATTTATGAGAGAGAGAGAGAGCATGGGTGTAGGAGGAGGAAGTAGGGAAAGATGGGGAGAGAGGAGAGAAGGGAGGATGGCAGGGAGAGAGAGAGAAAGGAGAAAAAAAAACTTAGAGAGGAGGGAAAAAAATAGAAAAAACACACACAAAAAGGACATATAAGAAAAAAAGAGAGGAGAAAGAAATTCAACCCCTCCCCTCCCCCTCCCCCAAAAACGAAAAAAAACAGCAAAAAACAAAAAAAACAGCAAAAACAACACCAAAAAAAGTCTTCCATACAGCCATCCACCTAAAAGCACTTCACGGATGTCCAGGGAAGTCTCAACCACCACAACACCCAATGACATCTTCAGAGATCGTCAGTTACAAGAAGAGGCGAGGTGTGGGGAGGGGGGGGAAGGAAGGGGAAAGGAGGGGGAAGGGGGGGGAGGGGAAGGGGGGGGGGGAAGGGGAGGGGGAGGGAGGAGAAGGGGTGGGGGAAGGAAGGGAAGGGGAAGGGGGGGAGTAAGGGGGGGGGGTGGGGAAGGGGGAAGAAGGGGGAAGGGTGGGGGGGAAGGAGGGGGAGGGGGAAGGGGTGGGAGAGAAAGGGGTGGGGTGGGGTGGGGGGGGGGGTAAGGAGGACGCGCTGTATTTTTACTGTACCCCTGAATCTTGGCCTCTGTCGCGCCGGGAACTTTATGCTTTCGTTTGCTTATTCTTCCTTCGTGGGACTTTGCTGTCTCTGTCTCTTTCTGTGTCTGTTTCTGTCTGTCTCTGGCTATTTTATTTCTTGCTTTCCATTCTCTCTCTCTCTCTCTCTCTCTCTCTCTCTCTCTCTCTCTCTCTCTCTCTCTCTCTCTCTCTCTCTCTCTCTCTCTCTCTCTCTCTCTCTCTCTCTCTCTCTCTCTCTCTCTCTCTCTCTCTCTCTCTCTCTCTCTCTCTCTCTCTCTCTCTCTCTCTCTCTCTCTCTCTCTCTCTCTCTCTCTCTCTCTCTCTCGAATTACTGGGTTTTCGATTTAGAGGCAAAAGAAAGTGTCCGAGTTAGATATAGATATGACTGAAGATAGATGAGGACTGTTTTGCAAAAGCGACTTTATGGACAGAAATAGATATACAGATGTTTGATTGTTAGAGTATATTTTTTCCTCCTTAATGAGAGAGAGAGAGACAGGGAAAAGAAAGAAAGAAAGAAAGAAGAAAGAAAGAACGATAGAGAGATCACGCATGCGCTCGTGTGTGTGAGTGTGTACGCGTGTATGTATCTATGTGTGTGTGTGTGTATGTGTATGTATCGCGTGTGTTGTATGTGTGTATGTCGTTGTGTGTGTGTATGTACGCGTGTGTGTGTTATGTACGCGTTGTTGTGTATGTATGGCTTGTGATGTGTACGTACGTATGTATGCGTATGCGTGCGTTGCGTCTACGGAAGCGAGCGCGGCCGGCATTCCACCCGCCTGTTTCGAAAGCGCGGTACGAGCAGCGACGCCCAGGCAGGCTCCCGGCGACCTTGCAAGCACCGAGGGAGAGCTTGCAAGACGCAGGACTCGGCGGGCGTCTTCGGCTGGCGGACTTTTAATTAGTTTCTCGTTATTCCCGGAATGGCGACGGGGAGTGCCGGGCGAGAAGGGGGGCGGAAGGAGAAAGGCGGGGATAAGGAGGGAGATGAGGAGAGAAAGGAGGGGAGAGAAAGGGAGGGAGTGGGTTGTGAGGCGAGTAAAGGAGGAGGGTGGATTATGAGGAGAGAAAGGAGAGTGGATTATGAGGGGAGGATGTGGGGAATGGATTATGAGAATGCCGGAGATATGAGGAGATAATGAGGACGATGGTGGGGAAGATGCGGAATAAGGAGAGAAAGGAGGAGAGGACGAGGAGAATGGATTATGAAGCGCGCAAAGGAGAGAAGATGAGGAGAATAGATTGTGAGGTGTAGAAAGGGAGGGGAGGGTAAGGAGGAGAGAGGGGAGGAGATTGGAGAGAGGTGAAGAGCAGGAGTGAGAAGAGAGGAGAGGGAGGAGGAAGGAAGAGAAAGAAGACGGGAGAGGGAAGAGAGAGGGGGAGAAGATGAGAAGGAAACAGAGGGGCGAGAAGGGGAAGAGGGAAAGAGAAAGGGGAAGAGTAGGAGAGGAAAAGAGAGAGGAGGGAGAGGATGAGAAGGAAAGAGAGAGGAGGGAGAAGGGGAGAGGGAAAGAGAAAGGGGAGGGAGGAGAGAGCATGAGAAGGAAACGGAGAGGATGAGAAAGTAAGAGAGGAGGGAGAAGGGAGAGGGAAAGAGAGAGGAAAGATGAGAAGGAAAGAGAGAGGGGAGAGATGAGAAGGAAGAGAGAGGAGGGAGAAAGGAGAAGGAAAGAAGAGAAGGGAGAGAGGGAGAGGAGGGAGAAAAGAGAGAGGGGGAGAAAGGGGAAGGAAGAGAGAGGAGGGAAAGAGAGAGAGGGGAAGAGAGAGGAGGAGGAGAGGGGAGATCTTCCAGCAGGAATAACATGTTTGGAATTCTCTCCTCTGATACGGAAAATGATATGCAAATGTCGTTTTCTTTAACCTTTTATACTCGGCGTGTAAGCGGGAGGGGAATTCCCTTCGTGATGGAGACTCGTTCTGGAGGGAAGGAGGGAGGAGAGGGAGAGGGAGAGGAGGGAGAGGGGAGAGGGAGAAGGAGGGAAGGAGAGGGGGGAAGGAGGGAAGGAGGGGGGAAGGGGGGAGGGAGGGAAGGGGAAGGAGGGAGAGGAGGGCGAGAGGAGGAAGGGGTGGTAGGGAGGGAAGAGGGTAGGAAGGAGGGAGGAAGGGGGGGAGGGAGAGAAAGGAGGAGAAGGGAGAGAGAAGAGAGAGAGGAGAGAGAGAGAGCGAAGGAGGAGGGGGGAGATAGAGGGAGGGAGAGAGCAGAAAAAAAACGGAGGGAAAAGGAAAAGTAGGTAAAGAGAAGGAAGGAGAAGGAGCAAACGAAAGGAAGAGGGAAGTGAAGGAAAAATAACAGTGACCGCCATGATAATAGCATAATCGTCGTTATTATCGTTATTATCATTATTATCGCCATCATTTTCACCATCATTATTTCTACTCGTTACTATCGTTATTATCCTTGTTATCACCATCATTTTCACCATCACCATCATCATTTTTACTCGTTATTATCATTATCATTATTATCACCATCATTGTCACGGTTGCTATGACCACTGTTCTTCCTCTTTATCATACATCCTCAAAATATGCATTCTCCGCCTTCCCTATGCCTCTTTTCCTCCTTTCATCCTTCTCCCTTTTTTCCTCCTTCCATCCTCATCTCTCCTCCCCTCCCTAGCCCGGAAGAAGAGGGAAAAAATTCATAAGAATATTTTGAAGATGAAAGAAAAAGTGATTTAAAAAATAAGGATTCTCAGAAACTTCTTTTCTTTGGATTCCGAGCGCTGACTGAGGAGGGGGGGGGGGAGGGGGGGGGGGGAGGGGGGAGGGAGGGGCGAGGGGGAAGAGGGGCAGAACAGGAAGAGAGGAGGGGAAGAGATATGAGGGAGAAGTGTTGGGGTGCAAGGGGAGGGAGAGAAGTGTGGGCATGGAAGAGGGGGAGGAGGGGTGTGGGGAGGAGAGACGAAGTTTTGGGGACACAGTCGAAGGGAGAGAAGAGAGTAAGAGAGGGGAAGGGGAGAGGGTGAAGTGTTGGGTTCAGTGGAGAGGGGGAAGGGTGTGGGTGACAAAGGAGGAGAAGCGAAGTGTGGAGACAGAGAGAGGGGAGGAAGGAGAAGAGGGGAGAGAAGTGAGGGGATAGAGGAAGGAAGGAGAGTATGGAGACAGGGATGGAAAGAGAGGAGGGGAGGAGAGAGAGAGAGAGAGAGGAGAGAGAGAGAGAGAGAGAGAAGAGAGAGAGAGAGAGAGAGAGAGAGAAGAGAGAGAGAGAGAGAGGAGAGAGAGAGAGAGAGAGAGAGAGAGAAAGAGAGAGGAGAGAAGAGAGAGAGAGAGAGAGAGAGAGAGAGAGAAGGAGAAGTATGGAGAGCAAGGGAGAGCGTCAGGGAGCAGGGAGAGGCGTAAGGGCAGGGGCAGGGGGAGGGGGGGACTGATAGAATGGGGGGGGGAGGGATAGGATGCGTCTCTCTGCTTGCTTGCTTTTGGGATTCCTTCGCCCAGGAGCGATCGTCGAAGACCAGGTCCTAGGAGTCTCTCTTCTCTATCCTTTTCCCTTATTTGGTTTTCCTTCGTCCTTCTCCTTTTTGTTTAGTTAATTTTCTTCTATACTACTTCTCTTTTCTTTTCTTCTTCTTCTTTCTCTTCTTCTCCTTCTTTTTTTCTCTTCTTCTTCGTTCCTTCTTCTCTTTCTCTTTTCTTTTTTCGTTCTTCTTTTTCTTCATCTCCTTCTCTCTCTCTTCCCCTTCTCNTTTTTTGTCTTTTTGGTCTTTTTGGTCTTTTTTTTTTGTGGTCGGTCGTCTGTTGTGGGATGAGGGAAGGGGGGGAGGATAGAGAAGGAAGGAGGAAGGGATAGGGAAGGACGGGGGAATGGACGGTAGGGAAAGGGTGAAGAAAAGGGGAATGGGAAAGAGGGAATAAAACGGGGATACGAAAGAAGGGAGGAAGGAAGGGATAGGGAAGAAAGAGCAAGGATAAGGAAAAAGAGAAAGAGGGGGATAGGAGAGGTTTGAATAAAGGAGAGAACAAACGAGGCGGGAGAAAAGCGGTAATAAAGAAGTATGGGAAGAGAAATGATGGAGATAAGAGGCAGGGATAAGGAGTTTAGGAAGAAGGAAGAGAGAGATGCTAAGAGAACAAGGAATGAGAAGAGAGATGGAGAAAGGGAGTGAGAGTGAGAAGGATTGCTAAAAAGGAAGAAGAAGAATGGAGATGGGAGGGAGGTGGGGAGAGGGAGGGAGGGGAGGGTACCAATATCGTTCATCTATCATTTGTATTTTTCATTTATCTATTTATCTGTGTATATCTTTATTTTTTATATCTTCTTCACCCTTTTCTTTTCTCTCTCTGTCTCTCCCTCTCCCTCTCCCTGTCCATCTCCCCCTCCTCCTCCCTCCCTCTCTCTCCCCTCCCTCCCTTCCTCCTTTCTCCTCTTCCTCCCCCCCTCCAACCCTCCCTCCCTCCCTTCCTCCCCCTTTTCCCCTCTTCCTCTCCTTGTCTCTCATACCCAATTTTCTATCCCTCTATTCTTCTCCCATTTCTCTTTAATCACGTTTTGTCATCGATTGTCATCCCATTTCTCGTCGCCGGAGTTCAGAAGACGTTGCATGACAAAGATCAATGCCTGACACACGACGACTGTCATGCAGAGGTCTTCACAATCGTGCAAGAGGTCAGGCAAGGTCACGGACTTTCGTTTCGTTGACCAAGGCGAACGGGAGACACAAAGGAAGGATATTATTTATTTATTTATTTATTTATTTATCTATCTTTGTTTATTTATTTATTTTATTTTTGTTGTTCCTGTTCGTCTACGAGAGAAGGGGATTTTTTTCTGTTTATTTATCTTTGTTTTGTTATTGTTTTATTTTGTTGCTGGTGTTCGTTCTAACAAGGGAAGAATATTTTTTTATTTATTTATCTTTGTTTTTTTTTATTTTTTTGTGATGTTCGTTCTACAAGGGAAGGGAATTTTTTCTATTTGTTTTGTTTATTTATTCAGTTGTTTTAGTTTTATTGTTGTTATGTATTGCGGGTTGGGAGAAAGGGGGGATGAGGGAGAGGGGAGACGAGGAGAAAGGGAGGAGAGGAGAAGAGAAAGAGGGATAGAAGTAGGAGAGGGAGAGCTCGGTATTGTTTCCGGTTGTTGTTGTTGTGGTGGTGGTGGATGTTGTTGTTATTATTGTTGTTGTTGAGGTTGTTGTTGTTGTTGTTTGAGTGGCTGTTGTGGTGGTGGTGTGGTTGATCTGTTGTGGTGGTGGTGGTGGTTGTTGATGTTGTGGTTGTTTGTTGTTTTTGTTGTGGTTTTTGTGGTGGTTGTTGTTCATGTTATTATTGTTATTGTTGTTGTTGTTGTGTTGTGTTGTTGTTGTTGTGGTGGTG
>NW_020871841.1:526061-528561 GCF_003789085.1 Penaeus vannamei
TACTGCATTTCATAATAACGATAATAATGATAATAATAATGATGATAATGATAATAACAATAACAATAATTATAAGAAAATGATAATAGTAGTGATGATAATAGGAATAATGATGATTACCAAGATAGTAATAAGGATAATATTAATAAAACTAATACAGAATAACAAATGTAGCAAGGAATGACACAATAACAATGATTATGATAGAAAATAACAAACAACACAACAACACCATAAACAATACGAAATAGTGGTAATAACAATATAAGTAATAACAATGCTAAAAATAAATAGTAATTATGATGATAAACAAGAAGGAAAATAGACTAATAAAAAACAATAAATAGTGCTACTACTAATAACATTAGTATTAATGATAACAGCGATAATAATGTTTAATTATATAATAGTACATTATTGATTGATATGATAGTATGAACAGACAATAAACAGCATCATTGATCATATTGATAACATCTTAAAGATAGTGATTAATCAATGATATATAGTGATAATCAATTTAATGCTGATAATGATGATGATGATGAAAATGTTGATATATAAGAATAATAATTATATTTATTTATTATCATTATTATTATTGTTATTATTACCATGATTAATTTTTATAGCAACTTATCCTAATTGCTATTATTGTTACTTAATTACCATTAGTTATTGCCCAGTATAATTACAATAACTATTATTATCATTAACAGCATATCTCATCATATTATCATCATTATTATTTGGGAAAGGAAGGGGAAGTGAAAAGGGACTGGGGCAGGAGATGAAATTAAGAGAATGTTCAACGATATGATGTAATATGGGAATAATATAAACAATAAAGAGGAATAAGAAAAAATAGGAGAGAAAAAATACTGTAGAAGAGGAATCCAAGAGAAGAATCAGAGAAATTATATGAAAGGATACCTGTATCGTAGAATAACAAGAAAAAGAATATAGAAGAATAAGAGGATGGAAAGGATAGAAGAAACGAGTGAATAACATCAGTGGGTAAGGATAGGATAGAAGGATAGGGAGGAGAGGGGGGTAAGGGGGGGTAGGGGCATCGTGGATGATGGGACGATATCGACGTAATGATTAAACCTCCCATCTTTCTCGGCAGTCGGTGAGCGTGGGATGCGGGCAGGGTGGGAGGGCGGGAGGCGGGGGGTGGGGGAGGGGGGGTGCTCCGGAGGGCCCGGCGGGTATGCTGTGCTTCGTTCTGCTGTGTATATATATGTGGTATATATGTCTAGATTGATAGGTTTATTGATAGATAGGTAGGTAGATGAGGGGGAGGGAGAGGGAGAGGGAGCGGTATTTACATATTATATATATAGTATATATATATATATATATATATATATTATATATATTATTAAATATATATATAATTATTATTAAATCTATATATCTATATATTATATATCATATTATCTATATATTTATATATTTATATATTATATATAATATATATATATTATTATATATAATTTTATATATATACTATATTATACTATATATATATATATATATATATATATATATATATATATATATAAATCTATAAACCTTCCCTCGCTATCATTACTACTTTCCTTCTCTCTAATTTCAATCCTCCATCTCTCCTTCATCTCTTTTCCTTTCTTCCCTGTTCTCCCTCCTCCACAGCAATCTTTATAAACGCCTTTATATCATCATCTTTTCCTTCTTCCTCTTCATCGTGGCGTTCCTCTGTCATCAAGGTTCTCATAAGTAAGAGTAATATCTCAAGATGAAAATGCTTGTTGAATGCTATAGATTTTCTCTTGATAAATGTATACGAGAGTAAAAAATGTATGTTTACTTTGTGTGTGTGTGTTATATATATAATATATATATATATATATATATATATATATATATATATATATATATATATATATATATATATTATTATATATATATACACACACACATATATATATATATATATATATATATATTATATATATATATATATATATATATATATATATATATATATATATATATATATATACCACCCCTCCCTCCTCCCCGTTATCCCTCTCATCCTCCACTCTTTCCCTCTCTCCTCCCTCCCCTTCTCTCCTTCCCTCTTCCTCCCTCCTCTCCTCCCTCCTTCCCTCCTCCTCTCCTCCCTCCTCCCCTTCCTCCTCTCCACCTTCCTCCTCCTCTCCCATCCTCCCATCTCCCTCCTTCCCTCTCCTTCCTCTTCCTCCTCCTCCTTCCATCCTCCCTCCAGATCTCCATCCCCCCTCCTCTCCATCCTCTCTCATCTCTTCAAGGATTCTGTCCAGATCTTCTCTCGCATCGCATCTCGGGACTTGTGATTCGACCTCTGACGTCAGTCTTCCTCGATAGACAGGCTGGGATGCTGCATCGTTAGGCGCTCCTCGGGATGCTCGCTCTCCCACGTTCGGAGGTGGAGCCCGGGGTAGAATTTTTTTTCTTTTTTATTTAGTTTTTTGTC
>NW_020871841.1:543561-546061 GCF_003789085.1 Penaeus vannamei
AATGCTGTATATTCTAACTACCAGGATGTTTACTATCTTCTCTGTATTCAATACTCTCTTTGTGTACTGAATTCCTGCTGAAAAAATCAAATCAAATAGATAGAGAGAAAGGGAGGGAGACAAAGAGAAAGAGAAAAAGGAGGGAGACAAAGGGAGAGAAAAAGAAGGGAGACAAAGAGAGAGACGAAGAGAGAGATACAAGGATGGAAAGATAAGGGAGACAGAGAGGAAGAAGAATATTGACTAAGAGAAAGAGAGAGAAGGGGGTCGAAGAAAGAGAGAAAGGAGACAAAGAGAAAGAGAAAAAGGAGGGAGACAAAGAAAAAGAAGAAGACAAAGGGAGAGGAAGAAGAAGGGAGACTAAGACAAAGCGAGAGAAGAAGCGGGTCGAAGAGAGAGAGAAGAAGGGAGACAAAGAGAAAAGGAAAAGAAGGGAGACTAAGAGAAAGAGAGAGAAGAAGGGGGTCGAAGAAAGAGAGAAGAAGGGAGACAAAGAGAGAAGGAAAAGAAGGGAAACTAAGAGAAAGAGAGAGGAGAAGGGGGTCGAAAGAGAGAGAAGAAGACAAAGAGAGAAGGAAAAGAAGGGAAACTAAGAGAAAGAGAGAGGAGAAGGGGGTCGAAGAGAGAGAGAAGAGGGGAGACAAAGAGAAAGAGAAAAAGGGGAGGGAGACCAGACATGCAGAAGAGATTCAAAGATTGCGTCCCTGCAACGTAAAGGCCTCGTTTTGCTCCATATAATTATATCGACGCTTTTTCTTCTTGGTCTCTCATTCTCTCCCTTTTTCCATTCTCCTTTCCCTCTTCTTCTCTCTCTATCTTTCTATCCTCTTCCTTCTTTCCCTTTCTCTCATTCCTTTTTATCTCCTCTTCCTTCTTTCTCTCATTCCATCTCCTTTATATCCCCTTCCTTCTTTCTCCTCTCCTTTATCTCCTCTTCCTTCTTTCCCTTTCTCTCATTCCATCTCCTTTATCTCCTCTTCCTTCTTTCCCTTTCTCTCATTCCTTCTCCTTTATCTCCTCTTCCTTCTTTCCCTTTCTCTCATTCCTTCCCCTTTCTCTCCTCTTCCTTCTTTCCCTTTCTCTCCTCTTCCTTCTTTCCCTTTCTCTCTTTCCTTCCCCTTTATCTCCTCTTCCTTTTTTCCCTTTCTCTCATTCCTTCCCCTTCCTCTCCTCTTCCTTCTTTCCCTTTCTCTCATTCCGTCTCCTTTCTCTCCCCTTCCCTCTTTCCCTTTCTCTCATTCCTTCCCCTTCCTTTCCCCTTCCTCCCTCCTCCTGCAAACAGACAAACAGACAGACAAGCAGAGAGCGAGAATTCATTAATATAAAACCAATATGTTTATATTTATTATTGTTATATCAGATCACTAGAACTAAAGCTGCGAATGCTCAGTGGGATCCTTGCAATCCTCTGTGGCTTTGGTGCAGTAAAAAGTCGACAATAAATCGCATTTGTTTGTTGAAAGGAAATAGGATCATGTGTATTTCTTTTAGCAGGGGATGGAATATTGACGATGGTGATAATGATGATAATGATGATAATGATAGTGATGATGATGATAATGATGATAAGGATAGTGATGATGATAATGATGATAAAGGATAGTGATGATGATAATGATGATAATGAGATGGTGATAAATGATGATAATGATAATATGATAATGATAATGATAATGATCGATAATATAATGATGATGATAATGATGATAAGGATAATGATGATGGTGATAAGGATGATAATGATGACAATGATAATATTGATGATAATGATGTTAAGGATTATGATGATGATGATGATAATATTGAGGATAATATTGTTGTCAATTCTTATAATTTTGAATATTATTATTATTAATTATCATTTCTATCGAAGCTGATGTTGCTATAAACGCCTTGATCCTCCGAATCAGATTATATCAATACTGGAAAATATAAGAAAAAGCGCAAAGGATGAACGGATTAGATAAAATAAGTCATATCAGAACCTTTGTTGAATTTAATGAAACCGCCTTTACCTGGCTGACTCCGCACAGGTGGCCGCGGGGGATGTTCAGAAGGAACAAGGATCCTGCACTCTGGGCCCCGGCGGAAAGAGAGGGGGGGGCGAGGGAGGGGGGAGGGCGAGAGAGAGAAGAGAGAGGGGGGGAGAGAGAGAGACAGAAGACAGACAGACAGACAGACAGAAAGAGAGATAAAGTGAGAGAGGGGGAGAGAGAGAGAAAAAAAAGAAAGAGAGATAAAGTGAGAGAGAGGGGAGGAGGGTAGAGAGAGAGTGTGTGAGAGAGAGAGAAAAACAGGGACAAAGACAGAGACAGAGACAGAGAGATAGAGAAAGAGAGAGAGAGAGAGAGAGAGCATAAAGTACGAGAGAGAGAGAGGAGAGTTCCACAGATATAAGATAAGAGAGATTGTGAGATGGAGCATGTTTTACCTAAATATTTTTTGTACATTTTTAATACCTTAATCCGTGTATGTATGCAATTGTGTGCGTATGTTATGT
>NW_020871841.1:551061-574623 GCF_003789085.1 Penaeus vannamei
GCGCCGCGCAGAGAGAAAGGGGGACTCACTGTCCCGTCGGGTCGCCAGTTGTGGATTCACGCATTTTTTAAGAGAGACTTGCATGATGTTGCACGGAGTGATGGCGAGGGAGGAGAGGGAGAGACGAGAGAGACGGATAGAGAGAGAAGATAGAGAGAGAGAGAGAGAGAGAGAGACGAGAGAGCAGAGAGAGAGAACCGAGAGAGAGAGAGGAGAGAGAGGTGAGGGGATGGGAGGGAGGAGGAGATGACAAGCAGAGAGAGGTAGTGCGCCAGTACGAGAGAGAGAGATAGGAGAGTAGACGAGAGAGAGAGAGAGAGAGGCCAGAGAGAGAGAGAGGAGAGAGGAGAGCAGAGGCAGGAGACAGACGAGGCCGGAGAGAGTAGAGAGAGAGAGAGAGAGAGAGAGAGAGACGAGAGATGAGAGAGAGAGCGGAGAGAGAGAGAGCGAGATGAGAGAGAGAAGAGAGAAAGAAAGCCGACGAGGGGGGATAGCAGAGAGAGGCGAGGGTGGAAGGCAGGAGAGAGAGAGGGGTGGGGCTGTAGGGAGCAGAGAGAGAGAGCGAAAAAAGAGAGAGAGGATGAGGGGGCGAGGGAGAGAGGAAGGGGAAAAGGGAGGGATTGAGAGAGGAAGCAGAGAGAAAGCCCAAAAAAAGAGAGAGAGGACAGGCAGACCAGAGAGCAATGTAAGAAGAGTGAATCAAGATCACGAACAATTTCGTTATTCCAACCCACTGCAAAAACCCTCATAGCTCATAAGCCATCACGAAGGATAGAAAAGATCTTCTTACCACATATGACCTCATTTCACGCCGAGTTCGTCAGGTGTAGTGGCTTGGCTTATGAGCTGGGAGTTGTGAGGGGGGGGGGGTGCTGCTTGCTCTAACCAGCCTGCGATTTGCAAAAAAAAGCGGAGTAAAGTTTTTTTTATGGTGATTGAGTGCGCGGTGACGGAGTATGCTTCCGACGGCCCCTCTCATTAAGCCTGGCCAAGTTAGTAGGCTCTATATTGTTTTAGATTTTTTCCACTCCTCCTCTCTTCTCTTTATCTTCTGCCTCTCTTCTGTGCTTCTCCTTTTTTGTTTCCTTTTTTAAGGAACAACGAAGGGAAGAACAAGAAAACACACGAATATGCAGAAGGCCTTTTCGCTTTATTGCTTCCATTCACTTCTTTTCTCCCCTCCTCTAGGCTCTTTTATCCTCCCCCTCCTCCTCCTGCTCTTCCCTCTTCTTCTTCTCCTCTTCTCTTCCTCGTCTCCTCTTGCTATCCTCATCATTGCGCCATCTATACCAATTCGAGTCTGTCATTCAATCATCTTCATGCATTTTCCGTTCAGGTATGATCAACGTTTTCCTCCATCTTTGTTCCTTTCCTCTCCTCCTCTCTTGTTCCTCCTACATCTGCTCTCGGTTTCTTCATCATCATGCAATCATCATCATCCTCTTGATTTCTTATGAGTTCTTCTGTGCTTATCTACACGACTCCAAATGCTCTGCCACCTCCTTACCGCACCTTCTCGCTCCTTCTCCTCCTCTCTCATCTGCCTCCTCCTCCTAACCTCACTCACCTCCTCCTCCATCCGTCCCCTCCTGCCTCCCTCCTTTCTCTGTCCTCCTCCTCTGGCTCTTTGCCTCGAGGTTGTGTAGCAACCTCAGTTCTTTAATGAGATGACGGACAAAAATCCATTGTGTTTTTTGTGGTTATGTTTTGTATCTGGTGTGTTTGAGAAGAGCGACGAGCAGAGGTGTACGTGGCGTTGTGTGTGATGTTTGTGAGTGTATGCGTGTGTGTGTGCTATTGTGTGTGTGTTGTGTGTGTGTGTGTGTGTGTGTGTGTAGTGTCGTTTGTATGGTTCATAAGATAAAGATAATGGTAATTGTAATGAATGAGATAATGGTGATAATAATAATGATAATGATAGATAATAACAACTATATAATTTATAACAGTATTGATACGTGACTAATGAAATGATTATAATGATAATGATAATACTAAGGAAGCTAATACTAAGGCTGTGAAGCTGTTAGCAATTCCACCAAATGCTGAAAATAGCCTTCATGATAAGCCAAAAGAAAGAAAGAAAGAGGAAAGAAAGAAAGAAAGAAAGAAGGGAAAGAAGAAGAAAGAAATAGAGAAAGAATGAAAGAAAGAAAGAAATAAGGAAAGAAAGAAAGAAAGAAAAGAAGAAGAAGGAAAGGAAAGAGAAAGTAAGGAAAGAAAGTAAAGAAAAAGAAAAAGAAGAAGAGTGAAAGAAAGAAGAAAGAAAGAAGAAAGAAAGAAAGAAAGAGTGAAAAAGAAAGAAGAAGAAAAGAAAAGAAAAGAAAGAAAAGAAGGAAAGATTTACTGACTCGATATCGCTTATACTTCTCTTTTCGTGTCGTTCTTAATGCTGTGGAATTACACTAATATTTCCTCACACCGCCCGACGAGCTTATATATTTGGCGATGAATATAAGGAAATAGACCCGTTTATCTTTGCTTTTTATAATGGAAATCACACTCTGTTTCACGCTCTGTTTTCACTGATTCAAAGGGAAAAGTTGTATCATTATATAATATGGTGTATATAACATATATCTCGGACATTGAAGGATGGTATGAAGAGCACTATGAAACAACACAGTAAAGAAGCATTAACAGTATTCTAGGCTAAATAGGAATCGGTAGATAGACTGATAACATTTTAATAACAGTTAATCAACGTTTTTTTCTATCCGTGTGATAGAAATAAGTCCGTTTTTTCTGATTATTAATTACTTTGATTGATAAAGTTATTAATTACTTTATTTCTTCTTAGTATTATCAAGATTATTGACCTCGGCTACATTGTACCTGCTAGACATATACTTATTATAGATTTTCTCTCTCTTTTTCTTTTTCATTTTCTCTGTTTTTTCTTTTTTTTTGGGGGGGGTTTGCTTTGCTTTGCCCGATGAGGAGTTCAGTTGGTTCTAGAATGCCACCATTTCTATTATTTCGTTGCACTGTTTTTGCTTTCTCGTTTTATTGTGGAAATTGATCCCAAACGAGGCGAGGCGAAGTTAGAGTGACTGCAGCTCTATCTGTGAGTGACGGAGTGAGCCTGAGGGAGTCGATGACGTACTGCTGGTCTTGCCGAAGGGGCTGTCGCGTCGAAGAACCCTCCGAAGGCACGGGTGGGGCGAATGTGGCCAGTAAACAAAACGAAGGTTTCGAAAGGGAAACTTCAAAAGAAATAGTAAAAACAAAACCATAAAGAATAAAATATTAAGTATTAAAAGGAAATAAAATACTTAGCACCAAAACCATCTCCGAGGGTTCTCAAACAATGGGCTTCCCCGTTTTCCTTTATAATTCCCTCGTTTTCTATGATACATCAACTTTCTGTGTACTTGTGACACGAAAAAGAAATAAATAGCGAACCGTAAACAGGAGCCTTTACTGAGAACACAAAAAAAAAAGGTACATAAAAAGGACTAAAAAGTCGTTGTCAATATTTACTCATAGCACGGCGTTAAGTATATATAACAGTTTTACACTTGCAATGTGACATAACTAAAGATAAAGCACACAACACTTGTTTGTACAATATGTAACCGGGTGTTCCACGGCGAGCCGAATCAACACGGTCGCTACAATAAAAGGTTAAAAAGTCCCTTTGATCCTCCTGATGAATATGTCAGGTCATTGCCCCGTTGCAGTCTTTCTTCCTTGGATCTTATTCACTTATCTATTCATTTTATTCATTTTTTATGCATAGTGTATATTTTAAATGTATATGTGTATTTTTAATCTATATTCTCCCGTTAAAGGAGAGCATTGCCTGCGCATATTAAAAGTAGCGTCTACTAGGGAGATATCCGGGCAAGAGTGACAAGTATTTCGTTTGACCTCCGCACATCAGGTCAGGAAGTTGGTAAAAAATAATGATGATAATAATAAGAGAAATTAAAAAAAAATAAAAATAAATAAATAAAAGAAAAGGTAAGCATGGTCTGACAGGCACTTAACACCTGTCGCGTGTTTTTTTTTTCTAATTCACCCTCATCATGCACCATTAAAACAGTAAAAATGTGTAAAATAGAGGCTGAGCATAAAACGCATATAAATAAAACGATTTCCACACTAATAACTGAGCAGAATAAATGAAAAGTAATTAAAAGCGTTAAAAAAGGTTACCTTAATTATGGATACCTGGCGGGAAGGGTGAAACAAGGTCGTTTACCCTGAGTTTGTCTCGCAAATAGCTAGGGATGCTTTCATGGGCGTAAGTTGTAATTTCTTTATTCGTTTTACAAATTCAATTACTTACAAAAGAAACAGTTTTGTCAGTCATCCCTCTTCTCATTTCTCGTTCTTCTTCCCCTGACCTCTTCTCCTCTTCTTCGTCCTCGCTTCCCTATCCCCTTTCCCTTTCTCCCATTTCTCCTCCTCTTTCTCGCTTATCCTTATTATCCTTCCTTCTTCCTAGCTCCTTTTCCTTTATTCTCTCGCCCTTCTCCTCCTTCCTTTCTTCTCTACATTTCCTCGTCTCGCCCTTTCTCCCCATGCGCTTTCCTCATCCCTCTTCTCTTCCTCTTCCTTATTCCTTTCCTTCCATCCGCTATACTTCCCCTTCCCTCCTCTCCGTAATCCTTCTTCATCACGATTCCACTTCCCCCCACCATTTCCTCCACCTATTCATCCTTCTTCCCTCCCTCCCCCCTCCCCTTCACTTCTCCCCCTCCCTTTCTCCTTCTCCCTCCCTTTCCCCCTGCACCCTCTTCCTCCTCTCTCCTTCCCCCTTCTCCTTCTTCTTCCTTCCCCCTATCCCTCCTCCCTCCCCTTCTCCGACTCCCTCCCTTCCCCCCACCTCTTCCCCACTCCCCTTCTCCTTCTCCCTCCTTTCCTCCAACCCCTATCCCCCCTCCACCCCTTCCCATCTCCTCCCCTTTCTCCCACCTTCCCTCTTTCCCCTTCCCCCTTCCCCTTCCCACTCCCCCTCCCTTCTTTCTCCCTCTCTTCCCCCCACTCCCCTTCCCCCTACCCCTTCCCCCTTCCCCGCCCCCCACCCTTCTCCTTCTCCTTTTCCCTACCTCCCACCCCTATCCCCCCCTCCCCTCCCCTTCCCTTCCCCTCCCCCCACCCCTTCCCATTCCCTCCCTTTCCTTCACCCCTTCCCCCTCCCCCCCTCGCCTCACCTCTGCACCTCCTCGATCTCTGCATCTCTTCATCCGCTCTATTTACACTCTCTCTCGGCGCCGTAAATAAACAAGGCCGAGGATCAAGTGTAAGGCAATATATCCGCGAGATCGGGATGTAAACAATAACTTTCTCGATAATGTTTTTGTTTTTTTTTATTATTTATTATTTTACGTTACTGAAGATGCAGTGTCTGAGAGGAAGGAAGGAAAGACGCGGATCGGAGGTCAGGCAGAAGATGCGATAGATAGGAAGGGAGGAGCGATAAGTGAGCTGTGAAGGAGACGAGAGGATAAGAGGGAGAGAGAGAGAGAGAGAGAGAGAGAGAGAGAGAGAGAGAGAGAGAGAGAGAGAGAGAAGAGAGAGAGAGAGAGAGAGAGAGAGAGAAGGGAGAGGAGAAAGAAGAGAGAGGGGTGTAAGAAGAGAAAGAGAGAGAAGGGAAGAAGGAGAAAGGAGAGACAGGGATGTAGGAAAGAGAAAGAGAGAGAGAGAGAAGGGAAGAAAGAGAAAGGAGAGACAGGGATGTAGGAAAGAGAGAGAGAGAGAGAGAAGGAGAAAAGAGAAAGAGAGAGAAGGGAAGAAGGGAAAAGGAGAGAGAGGGGAGTAGGAAAGAGAAAGAGAGAGAAAATGGACGGAGATAGGAGAGAGAGAAGGCGTGGAGAGCAGAGAGCAAGCCAAAGGAACGATTTCCTAATTGTCTTGAGTCCGCAGCGAAGGCAATCGTCTTGATCATTATGTCCCCCCGTGTCTCCTTTTCTTCTCTTCTTCTACATCATTTCCTCCATTCTCCTTCTCCCTTCCCCTCTCCGCCCCCTCCTCTCCTCTCTCCCCCTCTCCTTTCCCTATTCCCCTCGCCCTCTCTCTCTCCCCTTCTCCTCTCCCTCCACTTCTCCTTTCCTCTTACCCCTCTGCTTTCTCTCCCTTCTCCTTCCCTCCCTCCCCTCTCCTCCTCCCCCCTTCTCATTTATCATTATCATTATCATTATCATTATTATTATCATTATTATTATTATTAATTATTATTATTATCACATTATTATTATTATTGTATTATTATATATTAGTATTATTATTTATTATTATTATTATTATATTATTATTATTATTATTTAATATATACTAATTATTATTATTATTATTATTATTTATTATTAATATATTATTTATGGTATTTTAATCAATTATTATTTATATTATATTTTGTGATCCAATCATTGGGTTATTGGCTTATTCTTATCATTTTATATTTATCATTTGTTATTTGAACGTATAATTATTAATCTATTTAATTGTTTGGTTGGTGTGTGTGGTGTGTGGTGTTGGTACATAACATATATAATAATATAAATATTATATATAAATATATAGTATATATAATAATATATATATAAAAATAATCAATACATATAATTATAATGAATAATATAAATATAATAGAAATAGACAATATATAATATTACTATATATATATATATATATATAATAATATATATAGTATATATATTATAATGAGGTGCTGCCAGGAAGAGATTGAATTCAAAGCCAAACTTCACACTAAAGATTTTTCCTTCTTCAAAGGTATCCCCCTTTTGGGAGTCTAAATGGGCAAAACTTTTTCTAATTATTTTTTTTGTTGTTCCCACGGGTTTTATAAAATGCGACTCCTCCGGGAAGGAATCATTTTCCGGGATCCCTAAGGCAAGTTTTTCAGTTCCAAGANAGATTATTTTGGGGGAGAAGGAAGAGGAGAGAGACGAGGAGCAAAAGAAGAGATCTAGACCGACGAGATCGAGAGAGAGAGAGAGAGAGAGAGAGAGACTCGCAAAACCCTGCCCAGGAATGAGAAGAGAAGAGAGAGAGAGAGAGAGAGAGAGAGAGAGAGAGAGAGAGAGAGAGACAGACAGACAGATATGGCACAGAATCAGCACAGATAGAGAAAGAAGATAGCAGGGACGAGGACAGGACAGACAGACAGACAGAGAAAGAAAGAAAGTAGAGAAGAAGAGCGAGAGCAAGAAGAGAGAGGAGTGAGAGAACGACCCGATGTAGAGCAGGACGAACGCCGATGCGATGGAGATGGAGAGAAAGAGACGAGAGAGAGAGGAGAAAGAGAAGGAAGAGGCAGCACAGATAGATACAGACAGACACCAACAGACCAGATGGAATGAAAGAAAGAAGACAAGAAAGAAAAGGAGGAGGAACAGACTAGGAGATCTGGTGACCATTAGAGGAAGTCTTACATGATTTACTATATCTCCAACGCCTCCCCACCAGTGATACGGACGAGACAGAGCGAGGACCCAGTAATGCACTGTAAGGTAGAATAGGGAGACCAAATGAAGGGTGGAAGGGAAGACGGAGAAGGAAAACGAGTAGTAAAGGAAGCGATAATGATGATGTTTGAAACGGTATTTATTCGCTCATATCTATCTTTATCTATTTTCTCTCTTCCCCCTTCGATTCTCTCTCGACAGTTGGCTGACGGAGATTTCGCCAAACAATGATGTCAAGTTTGAGACGTCTATGGTCGCCTGGAAATTCCCGAAGACATTTCCGTTTTATCTGTTTCTTGTTTTATATCAACAGTTGTTAGATAGTTATCGCTATTATCATCCCGTATTGATATTATTACTTCAAAATGACCAGCCACTTGCCCAAACGGATGCCAGGAAGACGGGTATTAGCTGTATCTACTGTCTATATGACTATCATTTGATTTCTTTGTTTTTTCTTTTCCGCGAGTTACGAAAAATAAAGGAATTGTCTCCTAAAAGAGGTGAGGAAGTCGTTCTTTTCTTTTCTTCGTTGTAGGCACCGAGAAAAAGTTTTCTGTATATGTCTTCTTCCTTCTACTCACCCCTCTCTCTGTCTTGTCTCTCTCTTATCTACTCTATCTGTCTATCTATCTATCTCTCGCTCTCGCTCTTTCTCTCTATATAAATCTATCTAATCTCTTCCTCTCTATCTCTTTCTCCCTTTCTCTTCTTCTCTCTTCTCTCTCTCTCTCTCTCTCTCTCTCTCTCTCTCTCTCTCTCTCTCTCTCTCTCTCTCTCTCTCATCTCTCTCTCTCTCTCTTCTCTATCTCATACTCTCTCTATATATATCTACTATATAATCTAATACTATATCCCAGCCTTCCCTCCTTTCCCCTCCCTCCTCCCCTTCCAACTCCCCCTTTCTCCCTCCCTCCCTTTCACCCTCCCCTTCCCTCTCTCCCACCCTTCTCCCTGCTCTCTCCCACCCACCCCTTTTACTCTGTGGTTTACAATTACACATACTTACGATCTCTATCTCTGGACACCAACAGGAAGGACCAACCAACACACACCGTCCCCCTTATAACGAGTCGCTGTTGCACTCTATATAAAGGGCAGTTGTTGCTTGTCTTGCGACTGATGGTATCGTGAGGGTCTGTGTGTGAGGGATCGTGTTTTGTACATGTTGGGTTTGTTTATGGGGAGTGGGTGGGTTTGTTTGTGTGTTTGTTGTTTATGGGTATTTTTTTCTTGTTTGCGTGATTGTTTGTGTATTTGTTTATGTGGTTGGGTGGGTGTGTTGTGTTGGTGTGTTTGTTATGTGGTTGGGTTTGTTTCATGTGGGGGTGGTGTCATGAGATTGTGTGGGTCAATAGGGTAGGTTGTGTTGTTTTGTGGGTGGGTGTTTTTTTTGTTCCTTGTTTTGTAGTGAGGGCTGCGTGTTTGTTAATTGTTTGTGTTTGGTGGGTCTTTTGTTAATGTGTTTGTAGTGGGTGGGTGTTTGTTTTGTATTGTTTGTATGGTGGGTGTGTTCTGTTGTGGGTGGGTGGTGATTTTGTTTGATTGTGGAGGGTATTTGTTTGTGTGTATGTGTTTGTGTTATGAGTGTGTGTTTCTTTGTTCGTGTGTGTGTGTGTGTGTGTGATGTGTGTGTGTGTGTGTGTGTGTGTGTGTGTGTGTGGTGTGGTGTGTGTGTGTGTGTGTGTTGTGTGTGTGTGTGTGTGTGCATCGATCTACCCGAAGGAGAGAGGAAAGGAGAGGGAGCAAAGAAAGGAGGAAAATGGCAATTAGAAGGGCCATGGGAAGAGCTGACCAGAGACTGATGAGGTGGGAGGGGGAGAGGGAGGGAGAGGGAGGGAGAAGGGGGTGAGGGAAGAGGAGGGAGGGAGGAAGAGAGGAGAGGTGGAGGGGAGAGGGTGATGAGGCAGGGGAGGGAGGGGAGTGAGGGAGACAGGGGGTGAGGGAGGTGGAGGGAGAGGGTGATGAGGGAGGGAGGGAGTGAGGAAGAGAGGAGAGGAGGGAGGAGGTGAGGGTGGAGGGGAGTGGGAAGTGGAGGGAGGGAGGGAAGTGAGGAAGAGAGGGAGGTGGAGGGGAGAGGGAAGTGAGGAAGAGAGGGAGGGAAGGAAGTGAGGAAGAGAGGGAGGTGGAGGGGAGAGGGTGATGAGGGAGGCAGGGAAGTGAGGAAAGAGGAGAGGTGGAGGGGAGAGGGTGATGAAGGGAGGAAAGGGAAGGGGGAGGGGAGAGGGAGGTGGAGGGGAGGGGGTGGAGGGAGGGAGGGAAAAGTGAAGAAGAGAGGGAGGTGGAGGGGAGAACGGTGATGCGAGGACGAGGCGTGTAGGAAATGAGAAAGAGCAGGGAGAGGGAGAGAGGGAGGTGAAGGGGCGGAGGTCGGAGGGGAGGGAAGTGGGGGAGAGAAGGAGATAGACGACAAGGGCGGGGAGACTTGAGGAACGAGAGAAGGGATAGGTAGTAGGGAGGGGATAGATAGGAGGCAATGGAGAAAACCTAATTTTTGGCCCGAAAAATCGTGACAGGAAGCGGAGTGAGGGAATGACAGAGCGGGAGGGGGGAGGATGGAAAGAAGATAGAAAGGGTGGGGAGAAGAGACGAGGTGGATAGATTGGTTCATAGATCAATATTATGATGGAAAGAGAGAGACGAGGACGAGGAGGGAAGAGAGGGAGTGACATAGTAGAGGAGCAGAGAGAGAGAGAGATGATGAGGAGGAGAAGAGAGGAGACGAGAAGGAGAGAGAGAGAGAGGACCAGACAGGACAGGACAGACAGAGACAGACAGACAGACAGAGACAGATGAGAGAGAGAACAGACAGGAATGAGAACAGAGAAATGAAAGGACGTAATAGACCAAGCCGAAAGAAGAAAAAAAACGAAACACAAACAGAGGAAGAAGAAAAGAGAAAGAAATGACAATAATCAAAGGAGCTATAAGGAGATGACACAATAAAAAACAGAAAAAGAAAGGGGGGAAGAAGAGAAGATGGCAATAAACAGAGGAAGAAGAAGAAAACGGTCTCCCACGTGATCAGGTCACTGTCAGATCAGTCGTTACGTTATCTGTCGGTTGATTGAATACAGATCAAAGAGTAGAGGAAATTGAAAGAAAATTGAAGGAGAAGCCAAGAAAAGCCCTGTCTTTAGCCCGGTCTGTAATGCAGAGCAGGAAACGATAATTTTTCGAAGGAGAAGAAGAGGAGGGAAGAGGGAAGGGAAAACTCATTTTCCTCTCTGTAGCTTCTTTCTTTCTCTCTCTCTCTCTCTTTCTCTATCTATCTCTATCTATCTATCTAGTGTAGCTCTAGCTATATATGTATATATATATATATATATATATATATAATATATATATATATATATATATATATATATATATATATATATATATATATATATATATATATATATATATATATATATATATATATATGCATATACATATACATACACACACATATATGCATATACATACATATTATATTCATTTTATATGACATTATCATATGTTTATCAATAAATAGTCATCCCATGATAACAATTAAGAAACAAAATGGAGCATTCTTAATGAAAGCTGCAAAGCCAAAAAAAATCAATCGAAAACAGAGTGACCGATCATTGTGAAAAGCAACAGGAACTTGGCAGGAATGTTGCACGTGTCAGGGCCTCAATCGCCGGACATCTTGTCAACATCAATTATTGTGTTGTGTCGGGCGCTCCCAACACGGTATCTTTGTGGGCGGGCGCTGTGTTCACGTCGGGGCTGCTGAACGGGTTGAACAGAACGCTGGTGTGTTATTGTTTTTTTTTTTTTTTTTTTTTTTTTTTTGAGGGGGGTTGTTATTTTTTTCGAAGAGATTAGGATCGGGATCAGGAATTTTGTGAGGATTTTGTAATATTATATTATATATATTATATATTTATTTTTTTTTTTATTCAAATTCCATTTGTTTATTTATTTTTTACTTATATTTATTTTTTCTTTGTTTTTTTTATGGCATTTTTCAGGATATTTTGCTGATGATGATAACGTCGTTCAGTAACAGGTTAATAATGTTCATGAAAACGGTATAGTAATGATGATAATCTAGATAAAATCAGTCTATCGGTCGGTTTGTTAGAACTGTGCTCGACCCAAAGAATATTCGTATACTTGACATGCATAAATAAATAAATAAATGCATATTCATCAGTCTAGACATGCATATCAACCCAGCAAATAGACAGTTAAACGTATATCTATCAGATACATAGACAGATATGCCTCTATTTCTGCATCTGTATTTACGAAAATTCCTTGGCTCGGGCCTGGCACAATTTTAACAAACCGACCGTATAAGAACTCGCATTAAATGATTAAATGATCAGATTCAACAAGGTTCAGGCACGATTCGTGGTTCATCTGACACGCATCACGGAGTCACGGAATGGCTGAAGCGACTGCCTCTCGTGCCTCTTAAAAGCAAAGCGAATTAGCATCAGAGACAAGACGCTTCTCTCGACGTCTCGGCTCTTTGGTGTGTACTCAAAAGCTCTTGCTTCGTTCGCTTGCGTCGCTGAAATTGTCTCTTTCGCTGTTCTCCTTCTCTGTCTCTGGTCTTGCTCCTCTCCTCCTTCTCCTCTCCTCACTGGTTTCTTGCTCCTTCCTCCTTTCTCCCTCTCCTCCTTCTCCTCTCTCCTCACTGCGTTCTGTCTCTCCTCTTCTCCTCTCTCTCACTGGGTCTTGCTCACTGGGACTTGCTCCTTTTTCCTTCCTTCTTCTCCTCTCCTCACTGGGTCTTGCTCCTTTCCTCCTTCTTCTCCTCTCCTCACTGGGTCTTGCTCCTTTCCTCCTTCTTCTCCTCTCCTCACTGGGTCTTGCTCCTCTCCTCCTTCTTCTCCTCTCCTCTTCTCCTCTCTCCTCACTGGGGTCTTGCCCTTCTCTCCTTTCTCCTTCTTCTCTCCCTCACTGGGTCTTGCTACCTTTTCCTCCTTCTTCTCCTCTCCTCACTGGGTCTTGTCCTCCTCTTTCTCCCTCTCCTTTCATCCTCTCTCCTCACTGGGTCTTGCTCCCTCTCCTCCTTCTTCTCCTCTCTCCTCACGGTGTTTCTTGCTCCTCTCCTCCTTCTTCTCCTCTCTCCTCGCTGGGTCTTGCTCCTTTCCTCCTTCTTCTCCTCTCCTCACTGGGTCTTGCTCCTTTCCTCCTTCTCCTTACTCAGGTCCTCTGCTCCTTTCCTCCTCTTCTCCTCCTCTCCTCACTGGGTCTTGCTCCTTTTCCTCCTTCTTTCTTCCTCTCTTCCTCACTGGCGTCTTGTTCCTCTTCCTCCTTCTTCTCTCCTCTTCCTCACTGGGGTCCTTGCTCCTTTCCTCCTTTCTTCTCCTCTCTCCTCACTGGGTCTTTGCCCCTTCCTCCTTTCTTCTCCTCTCTCCTCACTGGGTCTTGCCCTTTCCTCCCTTCTTCTCCTCCTTCTCTCTGGGTCTTGCTCCTTTCTCTCCTTCTTCTCCTTCTCTCCTCTTCTGGGTCTTGCTTCCTCTTTCCTCCTGCTTTCTCTCTCTCCTCCATGCCGTTTCTTGTTCTCTTCACATCAAACTTCTTTCTCCTCTCTTTTTCCTCACTGGGTCTTGCTCCTTTCCTCCTTCTTCTTCCTCTTCCTCAACTGGGGTCTGCCTTCTTTCCTCCGTTTCTCTCTCCTCACTGGGTTTTGTTCTCTTTCTTCTTCTCTCTTCTTCCTCCTTCTATAGCTCTCTGCTCTTTTCTCTCTTCTCCTCTCTCTTCCCCTTCACATTCTATTCTCCTCCTCTCTCTCCCTTTTCTCTTGTTCTCCTCTCTCCTCTCTGGTCTGCTCCTTCCTTCCTCTCCTCCTCTCCTCCCCTTCTTCCTGCCTCTTCTCTTTTTCTAGCCTCTCTCTCTCCTCCGTCTTCACTTCTCTTCACCTCTCTCTCCCTTCGCTGTCCTCTCTCTCCCTCACTGAGGTCTTTTTGGCTCCTCTTTCCTCTCGTTCTTCTCCTTCTCTTCCTTTCTTGCCTCTTTGCTCTTCTCTCTTCTGCTCTCTCTCTTCCCCTCACATCTATTTCTCTCTCTTCTCCCTTCGCTGTTCTCTCTCTCTCCTCACTGGGTCTTGCTCCTTTCCTCCTTCTTCTCCCTTCGTTTCTTCTCCTCGATCACTCTTCTCTCTTTCTGCTTCTCTCTCTCCTTACCCTCACTTCTTCTTCCTCTCTCCTCTCCTCCCCTCTTTCTTCTGCCTGCCCTTCCCTCATCTCCTCTCTTCATTCTCTTCTCTCTATCCTTCCTCCCCCTTTTCTTCTTCCTCCTCTCTCTCCTTCTCTCTGCTACATTTCCTTCCTCCTCCGCTCTTTCTTTCATCTTCTTCCCTTCCCCCTTCTCCTTCTCGCTTCCTCTTTATTTCCTTTTCCCTCACTTCTCTTCTCCCCCCACTCCTCTTACCTCCTCTTTCCCGCACTTCCTCCCTTCCCCTCTCTTATCTCTTCTCCTTCCTCGTCACTTCTCTTTCCCTCTCTCATCTTTTTCTTCCTCTCTCTTCCGTCCCCATCCCTTCTCCTTCTAGTCGTACTCCTCTTTCCTTTTTCTCCTCTCTTTCCATCTCTGCTTTTCCCTCCTCTCTCTCCTCCCACTTACTTTTCTTCTCTCTACTCCTCTCCTCTTCCTCTCTCCTTTCCTCCCCCTCTTTCTTACTTTTCCCTTGTCTCCTTCTCCCTCTCCCTTCTCTTCTGCTCCTCTTCCTTTTATCCGTCTCTATTTGACCTCCCCATTTTCTTTCCAATCTCCCCCTTTCCTGATCTCTTAGCCCGTTTGTTCCTTTTTCTTTTTCTTTTTTACTTCTTTTCCTTATCCTCCTTCCTTTCCTTCGTTCCGTCCCCTCTCTCTTTCTCTGCATTTGAATTCCACTTCCTCCCATTTCCCTCTTTCTCCTTTCCGTTCCCTCTCGCTCTTTCTTTCTCTCTTTCCTTTACTTTTCGTCTGTTTGTTTTTTTTTCCTCTCTCCTATTACCAATCTTTACTGGTTTCCCCCTCTTCTCGTCCTCTATCCGCATCCCCTCCTTAATACCCCTTTCCCCCCCCCCCCCCTTCAATTGCATTTATCACCTCTCGCTGTTCTTCCTCCTCCTCCTCTTCCTCTTCTCATTCTTCCATTCTTCCTTACCCTACCCTTCCACCCCCACTCCTTCTCCACCATGAATTTGAACCTTGAAGCACTCCCCACTTGCCATATTTCCCATCGTCCATTTGTATCACCTCTCCTTTTCTTCACTCCTTTCCCTCCCCTTCCATTTCTTCCTACCCTTCCACCTCCCCACCTCCACTACTCAGTAGCCAGACCCACTCCCCCCCCCCCATTCGATTATCCAACCTCTCCTTTCTCCTCCTCCCCTCCTCCTTCTTACCCATTCTTCAACTTTGAACCCTTTCCGATCCTCCCTCACCTCCACTCAGTTCCAGAGGGCCAAAGATCGCCGTCCTACGAGGGGAGTTGTATGGACAAGAGGACTGAACAGCCATTCAGCGAGTGCATGAGAAGCTGAGCGCGGTGTCAGGAATGATAGTGTGAGCGTAATAAATGGTTAAAGATCAATTGATAAACAGGACTTGTGAGTCAGGAAAAGAAAACCGTGAGGAGACAAGTGCCAAGTGAGGTGAGTATTATGATAAATTTAACAATAAGGTTTCCAAAGGAAGTAGACGCGACAAGCCCGATATACTAATAGTACAGGCGTCAAGCCGAGCTGGAGTGCGCTACAGGAGGTGAGCCAGAGGGCATAGATGAAAAACGGTCTGCACAGGCACGGTATGAGGACAACGGTGCCAAGTGATAACGACCGTCCAAGATGCAATCCAACCGCCTAGAGGACGGTGCCAGTGAACGAAGGCGCGTGACGGGCTGTGCCCAAGGGAGGTGAGGCGATCCAAAAACGTGTTGGACAGGAACCACCGAACGGTTTGAGTGGCGTCAACAAAAGTTCTGTGCTTCAGTGATCGTAGGTTGCGGCTGAAATGCTCTGCACAGGAGGTGGTCGGCGTTATGCCTTTGTGTATTCCGCGCCCGTAGCCGAGGAGGGGCAGCTGCAGGGGGTAGCACCAACCCGGGTGCCAGAAGATGCGGGTGCTGTGCCAGGAGGTGAGGCCGGCTGCCCAGCGAGGGCGGGTGTTGCGCGAGGAAGGTTGTGAGGATGTGCCAGGAGGTGCGGGTGTGCCAGAAGATGCGGATGTGCCAGGAGGTTGCGGTGTGTGGTGCAGGAGGTAGAGGGTGTTGCAGGAGGTGAGAGTAAGTGGAAGCTTCGTGCCAGGAATGGTGAGAGGAGGGCGTGCCAGGGAGCGGTGAGGATGCCAGGGATGGACGGTGCAGGGAGTAATGTGCCAGGAAGGATAAAGGTGCGTGCAGGTTTGTGTTGAGTAAATGTGCCAGGGATGGAGTGGAGGCCTTGATGTGCCCAGGAGGTGAGGAAGATCTGAAATCGTTGCCAGGATGGCAAGTCAGGTGCCAAGAGGTTGACCTGCTGGGCCAGGTAAGGTGAAGACCCCCGCTCCTGCAACTGGTGCCAGGAGGTGAGGGTGCCAGGGAGCGTGCGGATTGTGCTCAGGAGGTGAGGGTGTGCCAGGAGGTGGGATGTGCCAGGAGGTCCGAGGGGCCTTAGGACCAGCTGAGGTGGTGGGGTGGGGGCGGGTGGTGCCAGGGAAGTGACGGGTCTCTATTTATCTTGTGCCAAGCGCCCCCCAGACGGAGGTGCGAGGATGCTTGTTGTTTGGCAACAGATGTGCTGCTCAGGAGGTACAGGAGAGTTGTGTGCCAGAGGTCGCAGGTGTGCCAGGAGGTGGAGGTGTTGCCAGGAGGTGAGGGATGATGGCAGGGCCAGGAACGTCGGATGTTTTTTGCCAGGAGGTTGAGGGTGTGCCTAGGAGGTGCGACTGTGCCAGGAGAGTGCGAGCGTGCTGCCAGGAGGGCGGATGTGCCCAGGAGGGTGAGGTGTGTGCCCAGGAGTGGAGGGACTGTTGCAGGGAGGTGAGGGTGTTGCCAGGAGGTGCGGATGTGCCAGGAGGTGCCGGGTATAAGTGTGTTGCCAAGAGAGGTGAGAGTGTGCGCAGAAGGTTGAGACATATGTGCCAGGATGGTGAGACGGGAGGGGTTTTTGTCCAGAGTGCCGGGAAACCTATTGTGCCAGAGGTAGAGGGCAGTGAAACGTTGTACAGGTTATTGTGCCAGGAGGTGCGGTGTGTTGCCAGGAGGTGCAGGGTGTGCCAGGAGGTGAGGGTGTTGTTGCCGGAGTGTGAGGTGTGCACAGGAGGTGAGGTGAGGGTGCTAGGGAGGTGAGTGCGGAGGTGGCCAGGAGTTGCTGGGTGTGCCAGGAGGTGAGGGGAGAGTAAGGTGTGGCCAGGAGGTGAGGGTGTGCCAGGAGTGAGTAGAGGGTAGTTGTGTTGGGGTGTGCCAGTGGAGGAGTGGAGAAGGTTGTGCGCAGGGAGGTAGGGTGTGCCGCAGGAAGTTGAAGGGTACCTCTGGTGGTGCCAGGAGGTGAGGGTGACGTGATGTGCCGGAGCGTGAGTGGCTGTTGCCAGGAGGTGCGGGTGTGCCAGTGGGTGAGGGGTATGGGGTGCCAGGAGGTGAGGGGTGCCAGCGAAGTGAGGGTGTGCAGGAGGTTTGAGGGGTGTAGGTGTGTTGTTGCCAGGGTGAGGAGTGCGCAGAGGTGTAGGTGTTGCCAGGCAGGTGGTGAGGGTGCCAGGAGGTGCGGTTGAGGTGCCAGGAGGTGAGGTAGGTGCCAGCGGTGAAGGTGAGTGGTACCAGGAAGTGTGAGGGTTGCCAGGAGGTGAGGGTTGCCAGGAGGGTGCAGGTGAGGGCTAGTGCCAGGAAGGTGAGGTGCCAGGAGTGAGGGTGTTGCAGGAGGTGTTGAGGGTGTGCCAGGAAGGTTTGAGGGTGTGCCAGGGAAGGTGAGGAGTGTGCCAGGAGGTGAGGTGGCTGTGCCAGGTGAGCGTCGAGGGTGTGCCAGGAGGTGAGGTTGAGGGTGCCAGTGCAGGTGAGTGGTGTAGTGCGCTTTATTGTGCCAGGAGCGTCCTAGAGGGTTGCCATGAGGAGCGGTAGGAGCGCAGGCAATGTGCCGGAGGTGAGAGTGAGGCGTGCCAGGAGGTGAGTCTTGTGCAGGAAGGTGAGGTGAGGGTGTGCCAGGAGGTGAGGTGAGCCGGCTGCCAGGAGGGTGCGCGCGTGCCAGGAGGTTGGGTGAGGGTGCCAGGAGCGTTGCAGGTGTGTGCCAGACGGTGGTGAGGGGTGCCAGAGGTAGGTGAGCGGTGTCAGGAGGAGCGCGGTGTGCCAGGAGGAGCGGTGTGTCCAGGAGGTGAGGGGTGCCAGGCCAGGAGTCGGGAGTCGGAGAATCGGGGAACACTTGAAAACGGAGAGTCCTTTGATGGGCGGCAGTTATAAGTTCTGCAGTGCGTTCGGGCGTCTTCTTGCAAAGGCTGTCGTGAGAGGGGTTGGCGAGGGCGGGGGCGTGGAGTGGGAGTGGGGAGTGTGTGTGTGGAGAGTGTGTGGTGTGTTAGTAGTGTGTGTGGATGTGAGGGTGATCTGGTGTGTGTTGGTGTGGGGGTGGGTGAATGGTGTGTGTGGATTGTGTGAGGTGTCTGTGGTTGTGTGTGTGTGTGTGTGTGTGTGTGTGTGTGTGTGTGTGTGTGTGTGTGGTGTGTGTGTGTCTGTGTGTCTGGTGTGTGTGATGTGGATGTGAGGTGTCTCTGTGTGTGTGGATGTGGTGGTGTGTCTCTGTGTGGGATTTGTTGAGGGTGTTGCTGTAATGTGGGGTTGATGGTGTGGCCTATGTATGTGTGTGTTCTGTGAAGGTGTCTGTGTGTGTGTCTGATGTGTGTGCTTGCTGGTTTGTGTTATGTGTGTGAATATACACACACCCAAGACATATATATTTACACACATACACACGGATATATGAGCGCGCACACACATACAACACCCATACACACACACACACACACCTTGACAAACAACCACTTCCCAAGTTCATTCCAATGACTTCAAACATAGCAAGCAAATATGAACTTACCCAATAGCTAAAAACACACAAGATCTTTTTCCTGAATATTATCACCTAATCTAAATCTCGTTTTGGGGCAAGAGCAAGACCCAATAATTATATTCATGGCTTATTCAGCTTAAGGAATTTCATTTCCGTTGGACAAGTCAGGGAAACCGTGCAGTTCTAGTCCTTCAGGAAAATATTGGAAAAAGGAAGAAGACCTGTCTGTTTCCAAAACGTTTTCGTATTATATTTAGATATAGGAATTGGTGTTTTTTTTTGTGTATGTGTGTGTGTGTGTGTGTGTGTGTGTGGTGTGTGTGTGTGTGTGTGTGTGTGTTAAGTGTTCGTGTGTGTGTGATTGTAGGTGTGTGTTGATGACTATTGATCATTAAATAGGTCATGATTCTATACTAACTTTTCCTGACATGAGAAAAGGATTCGACTTTTAATACACACTATTCACACATTTTTTTTTCTAATACGCTGCATATATATGCATTAGGAATTTAAAGTAAGATGAGACTCAATTAAAAGTACTGAGTTATCTTATCTATTATATATATTATATATATATATATATATATATATATATATATATATATATATATATATATATATATTAATTATACATACATACATACATATCGTTAGCAAAATGAAAACACAGAATTAAGCCAAAGCCGCAGAAACTTAATTTTATGCAGTGAATTAGAAAGTCATCAAGGCAGGTTGGTTCAGACTGATTGAAGATGGTTATAAGCATATGAGTGATCTGTACAGTGAAGAGTGAAGTTGACGAGAATTTGAAGTGGCCGAATAAAACGAAGGGAAAAACAATATATGCGTGTCGTTATTATCAAGTGAATGGTGAAAACCGAAGTAAAAGTCTGTGGCTGTGGATGCGATTAAATATTTGACATTCGCGTGGGAGATTCGCCAATCCATACGACAGCTGATTAAAGAGCGATCACCACTGACTATTATTAATTAAGAGAAAGGTCATATTCGATCGAATCCCGAACCAGGAGGCTTGTTGCCATAACACCCTGATGAGGCATTCACGAAAAGGTCTTCGGCAGATTCGTGTTTTCTTGTCCTTCCCTTCGTTGTTCCTGTTGTAATTTGTTTGACACGAACTCCTCACGTGGTAGATACATTCAGATCGATTAGGAGACAAACTATTCGTTAGCAAGTAGAAGGAAGATAAATTTCTCTTGATGAGCAAAACTAGTGTACGGTAATTTTTTAAAAAAAATCCGAAAGTGATATAAATTGGTATTGGTGGATAGAATTATCATGAAAAATAAAGTGGATATCCATTCCTTGCCTTACTAGATCCACATAGCAAAGTGCAAGGGAAATGACGTCAAATGCTCACCAGATACTATATAACTCGAAGAATTGGAGGTTGACCTTAAATCTGGGGGAAAATGTTAACCAATATTGAGATGCTTCCTCAAATAATACAGATCTACATTCTGTGGGAAAATAATCCTCACGTTGGCATAGAGGTGTGTTAGATCACATAAAGAAAGAGAGAAGGTGGACGAGAATGAACGAACGTCATTCTCAGATGGTAAAAAAGGACAAAGACACAAGAGCTGGTACATTGTTCCAAGCGAAACAAGCTGTACATGACACAAGACACAAGGCTGGTACATTGTTAAAAAAAGGACAAAGACAAAGACACAAGAACATTGTTCCAAGCGAAAAAAGGACAAAGACAAAGACACAAAGAGCTGGTACATTGTTCCAAGCGAAAAAAAGGACAAAGACAAAGACACAAGAGCTGGTACATTGTTCCAAGCTCAAATATCAAGACGCCAAAGACACACTACATTGTAATCAAAAGAAAGATAAAATCAAAGCTGAATTCTGTAAATTAAGGCAATAAGCTCAAATACACTTTCCTTTCATCAGAAACGGAGAAGGAATTACTGGGTCGACAGAAACTGCAATGGGAATACAAGTGGCAAGAAAATTCTTTGTGACCTACAGAGGCGTGCAACAGCGTGTGTGTGTGCTGTGTGTTGTGTGTGTGTGTGTGTGGTGTGTGTGTGTGTTTGTGTGTTGTCTGTGTCTCTCCTCTCTCCTCTCCTCTCTCTTCTCTCTCTCTCTCTCTCTCTCTTCCTCTCTCGTCTCTCTCTCTCTCTCTCTCTCTCTCTCTCTCTCACTCTCTCCTCTCTCTCTTCTCTCTCTCTCTCTCTCTCTCTCTCTCTCTCTCTCTCTCTCTCTCTCTCTCTTCTCTCTCTCTCTCTCTCTCTCTCTCTCTCTCTCTCTCTCTCTCTCTTCTTTTTTTTTAAGAAAAAGGAATATTTGCCAAGAGCGATTACAAGAGAACCCAGAGAACAGAAAACCCCGGAATCAAAAAGATCATCCTAGATAACAAAAAAAAAAAAATCTTAATACGAAGGAACAAAAAAAAAAAAAAAAAAAAAAAAAAAGACTAAGAAAGGCGTTTGAAAAGACAACAGATAAAAGACGGACGCGTGGAGGTGGTCGAGAAAAGAGGGAGATAGAGACAAAGAGGATCTAAAGAGCAACACAAGACCGGGCAATTAGAACAGGGGAAGCAGCGAAAAAATATTGACAAGAGGGAGAGACAACAGAAAAGAGCCAAAGGTGTGATGAGAAAGCAGGAAAGGAAGCAGACAGCCAACGTTGCATCGATGTGCACGGAAGCGTAAAAAGAAGCAGGAAAATGGCACAAAAAGCACGGACGCTGATTCACTAAGCTTGAAAGCAACATCTTGGAGAGTGCGAAGGTAAAACGGATGTTCTCACTCATTTCAGACAACAAGATGGATTGTTATCGGATGGTTGGAAGGAGTAAAGTGTGGCGCGAGATTGAAATGAGTTTATCTTTTTTTTTATAGGGCGGCTGAAGAGAGGGAGGGAGGTGTCTCTCTCTCGCGTGCTACATGTGTGTGTGTGTTTGTGTTTTTTGTGTGGTTTTTGAGTGCGTGTGTGAGTGTGTGTGTGTGTGTGTGTTTGTGTGTGTGTGTGTGTGTGTGTTGTGTGTTTGTTGTGGTGTGTGTGCGTGTGTGTGTGTGTGTGTGTGTTGTGTGTGTGTGTGTGTGTATGTGTGTGTGTGGTGGTGTCTACAATAAATTCAAATTAGATTTATTTTTACCAAGAATGAAAAAAATGTCACAGGGACTTTAGCCTCTCGCTCTCGCGTGCTACATTATATATATGGTGTGTGTGTGTGTGTGTGTTTATGTTTTTTTTTTTCTTGTGTGTTGTGGTGTTTGTTTGTGTTTTTGTGTGTGTGTGTGTTTGTGTTGTGTGTGTGTGTGTTTGTGTGTGTTGTGTGTGTTTATGTGTGTGTGTTGTGTTTGTATGTGTGTGTGTGCGTGTGTGTGTGTGCGTGGTGTGTGTCTACATAAATTCAAATTAGACAGTATTTTACCAAGAATTAAAAACAAATATATATCACAGGACCTTATCCTCTTCCCGAGACAGACAGACAGACAGACAAACAAACAAACAAGACATGACAGACAGACAGACAGACAGGACTTTAGCCTCTTCCCGTCTCCGAAGCGCCTCGGGTCTACATGTCGCGAACATGTCTTCCCCCTTCGTGTCGATGCAGAAGATAAGCATTCATTTCCTGCACCTCCACGGCCCCCTTCGCGACCACGGGGGGGGGGGGGGGGGGTGCCATTCCGTCCCCCTCCCCCCCGCGAGAGGTGAAAAGGACCCCCACTGACAAGATAATTCCATTGATTGGGCGCCTCTGAAAAGCACCTTGGGGTTATTAATCTTACGGGGTTGGCGGAAGAAGTGGGGGGGTTGTCTGGGGTCCACAATGGGGGGGGGGCAAGGAGACTCGAAGTGGGGGGGTTGTCTGGGGTCCACAATGGGCGGGGCGGGGGCAAGGAGACTCGATACTGGCTGGGGGAGAGTGGACCCCCCCCCCCCGCTGCTAACAGTGATAGAGGACTGTCGTAGACATGTGGCACCGGAAGTAGTTACGGCTAAGAAAGAGGAAAGACAGAAAGAAAAAGAAAAAGAAGAAAAAAAAAAAAAGGTGGCTACTAATAAAAAATTATAATAATCCGCTAAAGAAAGAGAGAAAAAGAAAAAGAAGAAAAGAATGTGGATAGTAATAAAAGATGATAATAATGATGATCCGCTAAAAAAAAAAGAAGAAAAGAAAAAAAGAAAAAAAAAGTGGCTACTAATAAAAAATGATAATAATGATAATCCGTTAAAAAAGAAAGAAAGAAAAAGAAAGAAAAAGACGTGGCTACTAATAAAAAAATAATAATAATGATGATCCCCTTAAAAAAAGAAAAGAAAAAAAAAGAAGAAAAAAAAACAATGGCTAGTAATGAAAAAATATATCATAAATCATGTAAGTTGAAAGGGATCACAATACAATATCACCGTTTTTAGTTTTCTAAGTAGACCTACCACAGTTCGTTCCCTAACCAGGAGATAGAAAACACGATCGATATACGCATAAATGTCATTTAAAAATAGCTACTTTCCTGATAATTCAAAAATGAGAGACATTCTTCGTCTAAAAAAACAAAATATATATATATAAAAAAACAAAAAAAAAAAAACATGCTCGTTCACTCTTCATAAAAGACCTCATGGAAGCTCTATATTAGACGTATAAAACTGAACACTAAGAAACTCAGACGGCTGTTATAAAGAACTCGCTTTATGTCAATACGAACGAGTAAATTGGGGATGATTGACTAACATGCTCAAATAATTTCTTTATGGCTCCACGACCCGCTACTCAGTGACCATAACGTATTCGTGAGAAATGTTGGTGTATATAGATTGCGTTCAGTGGCTCCGTTTTGGCTCTCGTGGTCCTCGGAAGGGCTGGTCAAGATTACGGGAGCTGTCAAGAAATTCGGAGCTGAATCAAGATGATTCGGCGATGGCTGTCAAGGGATTCGGGGGCTGTCAAACGATGATTTCGGTGGCTGTCAAAGATAGATTCGGCTGGTCAAGATTATCGGCGGGCTTGGAGGGTCAAGATTTTTTCCGGGGGGGCTGTCCCAAAGATGAATTTTCGGGAGTTGGGTCATCAAGATTCGGGCTGTCAAGATGATCGGTTCGCCGGGAGGCCGGGCTGTCAAGGGGAAAATTCGGGGCTG
>NW_020871841.1:585534-588034 GCF_003789085.1 Penaeus vannamei
ATATATATATATATATATATATATATATATATATATATATATATATACATATGTATGTATGTAATGTAAGACACACACAACACACACACACACACACACACACACACACACACACACACACACACACACACACACACATATATATATATATATATATATATATATATATATATATATATATATATATATATATATATATATATACATATATATATATATATATATTATATATATATATATATATATATATATATATATATATAATATATATATATATATATATATATATATATATATATAATATATAATATATATATATATATATATATATATATATATATATATATATATATATATATATATATATATGATGCATTACTATGATTACGCAAACCATAATTATATAGAGATATATTAGACTACACCATAAGATATGAAAAATCACGATATTGAATTCGAGTGTATTATTTTGAAACATGAACCTGCTTTGAAAATCTCATTGTACAATTAATAAATCATCTGTCAACGATCACTTCCTTTACACACACCTACGCCACACCTACTTATTTAATGCAACTGTAACTTCCTAGACGTGTGAGTATCTGTTCCCTCTCGCGTGGCTTCAAAAGACAGAATTCAGGGTCGAGGAAGAAGGGACGGGGTTCATGGCCGGTGTGGGATAGGCGAGGGAGAAGGACCCGCCCCGGATGAGGGGTAGAAGGAAGCCTCGCCCTGGGGAACGCCTCGTGAATTCAGGCAGGCGGTATAGGCAGGAGAAGGGGCATCTTAGGGCTGAGTGCGAGTCCAGAGTCCGGACTAAGTTTAACAACGTGTGATTATGGACTTAATTGCACCAAACAGATAGATAGATAATTGTATAAGGTTACTGATAACAGGTAAAAGTAGATAAAATCTCATACATATATATGCTTTTGATGAGTACTGCAGGCTTAGATAACTGTGGATCTTCCGTCTCGTTTTTATACATCGTTGCTTCGACGCGGCTTCCTTCTCTATGAACTCTTAATCTATAAACTGCTTTATTTTATATCATATCTCTGGTCGCCGAGGATAAGATCTAATACAAAGCATGTTCACTGAAAAATAGAAACAAAACAACAATGCAATCTCCTAAGTCGAGTGAATTAATGAATTTCGTTATATTAATGCTCTCGGACTGAAAAGATGTGTAAAGAAAAGGAAACAGGTACACGAAGCGTTTGATATTCTAATATTTTTTTTCTGTTGAGCGATGAATATGATCAAGACTTTAAGCCGATCGCTTCTTGATAAAATCAATCGCAATATAAATTCACTTTATTCTTAACTTCAACTTGATATGACTTACAGATAATCCACCTGATGTTTTCATTCCATACATTTTTATTACCCTTTATATTGTGTACTTCCATTTCTTAATTAATAACAGAAAAGAAATTGTTGGATAAACGATGATATGAATATTTTATTCGTAGCGAACATTCTTCGACTTTACTACGTAACTGTTGCTATTGCCGATGCGCTTGGTTGTCACGGAGACGATTTGGGAGAGCAGCCTGCAGCCCAGCGCCCCGACCTGGGATCGCCGGCGCCCTGCAGTGCCCGGGGGCGGAGCGAAGCCTCCCGGGGAACGGCTTACCGGTCACGCTGCAGTGAGCTGCGGGTTGTTTGCAATCAGAAAACGGGGAACGGGAATTCTGTGAATAAGACATACTTCAGTAGAAACGCATTTTAACCTTTCAGAAGAAAGCACTGGCTCACCATTCCCGTACCTTCACAGGGTTAGAGAAACAGCGCTTATACATTCACCATTTGATACCTCCAAAGTATAATGAAATTTATAAGACATAATTACCATCAGCACCTGCATAGCCACCACTAAGCATACACACAAAAACATCTGCGCGAGGCGCATGTGAGGACCCAAAGGACCACCTTTTTTACACGGAGAAAAAAGGTCCGACAGGTAGCTGGAGGCTTCAAAAAAGCCTCTGAAAAAAGAGCAGGCCAGAGAGGACCTTCGTTATCAAAGCTCTTAGAAATCTACTCTTAAAGGAAGGGAGGAATAACTCTTTTTCGATATTGACCGGGATGTCAGTGTTGATCCTGCAGTGTATAAGGATAATGATTATGCTCCTAGGACTACCATAATGGGTCCAGGGCGTGGAATCCCAGCGTTGCTACTGTGGGCGGGGCTGCCGCGCTGTGTTGATGGCTGAGAAAATGAGGCTGGCGTAGATCTGCTGATATTGCACATGGAAAAATGAGGATTATGACGAGCAAAATACGAGAGGGTGAACAAAAGGCTTGTATGATATGCGTGACAATGAAAATAGTGATAAAGGCAATTATGTCGAAAGATCGGTGTGGTATTTAGATGATAGGGAGTATGGAGTGATATACTGATGATTGTGATAGATAATGATGGTAGTAACGATTTTGATTATATTATTGATAGCGATGATGATGATAGTGATAGTGATAATAATCATAATGATAA
>NW_020871841.1:620534-650742 GCF_003789085.1 Penaeus vannamei
AAAATAATAATAATAAATAAAAAAATGCAACAAGAGACAAAACGAACAAACAAAAAGGAACAAACATAACAAAAATAATAATAATAATAAAAAAATGAACAAGAGACAACGAACAAACAAAAAAGAACAAAATAACAAAAATAATAATTAATAATAAATACAAGAGACAAAACGAACAAACAAAAAAAGGAACAAACATAACAAATAATAATAATAATAAAAAAATGCAACAAGAGACAAACGAACAAACAAAAAAGAACAAACATAACAAAAATAATAATAATAATAATAAAATACAAGAGACAAACGAACAAACAAAAAAAAGGGAAACATAACAAAAATAATAATAATAAAAAAATACAAGAGACAAACGAACAAACAAAAAAGGGCAAACATAACAAAAATAATAATAAAATAAAAACAAGAGACAAAACGAACAAACAAAAAAAGGGAACAAACATAACAAAAATAATAATAATAATAATAAAAATACAAGAGAATAAACGAACAAACAAAAAAGGGACAAACATAACAAAAATAATAATAATAAAAATAAAACAAGAGACAACGAACAAAACAAAAAAGGGAAACAAAACATAACAAAAAATAATAATAAAATAAAAAAACAAGAGACAAACGAACAAACAAAAAAGGGAACAAACATAACAAAAATAATAATAATAATAAAAAAAATACAACAAGAGACAAACGAACAAACAAAAAAGGGAACAAACATAACAAAATAATAATATTAATATAAAAATAACAACAAGAGACAAAACGAGCAAACAAAAAAGGACAAACATAACAAAAAAAATAATAATAATAAAAATAAATAAAACAACCCAGCATGACACTGGGGTATCGGTTCGGCCCCGTCCATTCCGCTTTGCCCTCGCCTCCGTCTTCCGCTTTGCATATCCGGAACACACACACACAACACACACACACACACACACACCACACACACACAACACACACACACACACACACACACACACACACACACACACACACACACACACACACACACACACCACACACCACACACACACACAAAGACACACAAAGACACACACACACATATATACATACATATATATATATATATATATATATATATATATATATATATATATAATATATATACATAGCCCCACCACCCCACCCACCCAACACACGCACGCGCAAACACTCACCACCTCATTCTCCGCATATTCCTGGTCCAGCTGTCCTCCTGCCTCGCCGCCCACCCGCCCGACGCCGCTTTCGAAGGATTACCCCCCCTCCCCCCTCCCCCCTCCCCCTCCGCGCCACCTGCGCCCCCCACCTACAGGCACCTACTTTCTGTCTTCAGGAGAAACGAGGCAGAAGGAACAAGAGGAAGAGGAAGAGGGGGAGAAATTCAGAGGGGGTGGGGGGAGGGGAAGGGGAAGGGGAAGGGGGAAGGGGGAAGGGGGAGGGGAAGAGGGAGGAGAGGAGGAGGAGGAGGAAGGAGGAGGAGGAGGAGGAGGAGGAGGAGGAGGAGGAGGGAGGAGGAGGAAGGAGGAAGGAGAGGAGGAGGGGGGGGGTAGGAATAGAAAGGAGGAGGACCGGAGAAAAATAATGAAAGAATGGGGAAACAGAAGGAAAGAAAACAACACACGTACACACACTCACACACAGACACACACACACACACACAGTATATCTAAGACAATACACGAACTAACAAGCCACGCCCAGGTAACAAACACCCCACCCCCCTAAACTAAAACAAACGCAACGCCCCCTATCCCTCCTCACCCCCCCCAACCAACTAACGCCACCGCCGCCCACACCCACGACCGACGGCAGCAGATAAAAATAATAATAATAATAATAATAATAATAATAATAATAAAAATAAAAAAAAACAGAAACCAGGGACCACTTGGAGCATCACCGCAAGAAACAGCTGGAGGCGCAGAGGCGCGAGTGAGAGAACCAACGTGACACTCGCCGGGGAAGGTGGAAGGTGGGGGTGGTTAGGGGGTAGATGGGGAGGATAGTGGAATAATGGAGGGGGGGGGGATGAACCACCTGACGCTACTTGAGAGCATGAATGAACCCCCCCCCCCCACTCCCATCTGCAGTAGGACCCGGAGTTGTAAAGTCGAGCGCTACTTTTACGTCCTCGCCAACAGCTGGTGACTCGAGAACACACATATGCATATACAAATGCGCGCGTACACACACACTCTCTCTCGCGCGCACACACACACACACACACACACACACACACACACACACACACACACACACACACACACACACACACACACACACACGCACAAACACACACACACACACACACACACACACACACCACACACACACACACACACAAACACACAACACACACGCACAAACACACACACACACACACACACACACACACACAACACACACACCCACACACACACACACGCACTACGCACACACAACAACACACACACACACACACACACACACACGCAACCACACGCACACACACACGCACACACACACGCACACGCACAACACGCACGCACACACACACACACGCACAAACTCTCTATGCATTCATACCGCGTTTTTCCTTCACTCCATAAAACATCTTGCCTTATCCTTCAGGTTTTCCATTCAAAACACACACATAAACAAACAGCAATAAATAAAATAAAATAAATGTAATAAACGAAAACATAACGGACACAGAAACAACAAACAAACAAACAACAAACAAACACCACCTATTTCATCCCCCCCCTCCTGGCCCTTCCCCTATCTCCACCCCCTCCGCCCCCCCCCACCATACCCTCCATTCCCCATAGCCACCCCCTTACCCCCACCCCCTCCCCCATCCCCCCATGGCCATACCCCTTACCCCCCACCCCCTCCCCTCATCCCCCATAGCCATACCCCCTTACCCCCCACCCCCTCCGCCCATCCCCCCATGGCCATACCCCTTACCCCCACTCCGCCCACCCTCCATCCCCTCCTCCCTGGATTACCCCTCACTCACTCAGTGCCGGAAGTGGAGGGCTGGAGCTTCAGTTACTATACAGGTGCTTCTCGCTAGGGCTTCATGGCACCCCCTCCCCCCCTTCCCCTACCCGTCGAAGCCGCAGGTGCCTTGCTGTGGGCCGACGCCGAAGGGGAGGGGAAGAGGGGGGAGAGGGGGGGAGAGGGGGAGGAGAGGGAGAGAGGGAGGGAGAAGAGGGGGGAGGGAGAAGAGGGGAAAGGGGGGAGAAGAGGGAGAGGGGGAGGGGGAGGGAGAAGAGGGAGGGGTGAGGGGTGAGGGAGAAGAGGGTGGGGTGGGTGAGGGAGAAGAGGGGGAGTATGAGAAGAGAGGAGAAGAGGAGAGGAAGAGAGAGGAGAGAGGAGAGAGAGAGAGAGGAGAGAGAAGAGAGAGAGAGAGAGAGAGAGAGATGAGATGAGATGGATTTATAGGGAAGGGGGGAAGGGGAATAAGAGATAGGGACGAAAGAAAAGAGGAGAGGAGAATAGGAAAGAAGGAATGAAAGCCCTAACGGAAGAATGGAGGAATGTAGAAAAGGAGAACGAAAAGAAGAAAGGGTAAGGAAGGAAAAGAAGTGAAGAGAAAGAAAGAAAGAAAGAAACAGTGAAGAAGGGGACGCAGTGAGAGGACGGGAGAGAGAGAGAAGAAGGAAGAGAAGAAACGAGAAGAAGGAGGAAAAGAGACAGAGAAGAAGGAAGAGAGGAAGAAGCGAGAGAAGGAGGAAGAAAAACAGATGACGGAGGAGGGAAGGAGAGAAGAAGGGAACAGAGGAAGAGGAGGGACGGAGGAAGAGAGGAAGGAAGGCGAAAACGACCACGGGAAGGGGCGAGAGGCATAAGGATATGCGCAATGACCGGTGACCGTCTGCCAGGTAGCCTGCACGCCCTCATACCCCCCTACCCCCAATACCCATCCATGCATCAACCCCCCCTAACCCCCCCCCCCCTCTCAAAACCCCACCCCCCTCCAATCTCCTTCTTTCCGCCCTCATTCTGACTCGAAGGTCAAGACATGGGGTTCGGAATAAATCTTCGTACCTTTTCCTCTCCCTTTCGTAAGGAAATCAGTTAATGAAACAAACAAACAAATAAATAACAACAGCAAAGCCAATCGTCAACTTCCACACGCCAGCAGCAGCAACAACAACAATCAATAAAAACCATCATCATCATCATCATCATCATCAATCCAATCAACACACACAGCAATAATGCCATGGTGGATATTAGAAGGTGAACTACAACCAACAAAAAAAAATGTACCTACTTTTTAAGACCGGAACAACAAACGCAGCGAACAAAAAAGGAAAAGAGAGAGAGAGAGATAATTAAAAAACAGAAGAAAACAAAATAACCTTTTACTTCCGAGTCACAAAAAATGACAACATAAAAACCCTAAAGACAACTTTTACGGAGTCAAGGTTCTTTAAGCTACATACACAGAAAAAAAGAGAAAAAAAAGAAAAAAAAAAAGAGGGAGAGGGCTAGGAATGTGAAAGGGGGAGGAGGTAAAGGGTAGAGGAAGGAAGGAAGGAGGGAGGAGGAAGAATGAAAAGGGAAGAAAGGAGGAAGGAAGGAAGAAAGAAAGAGGAGGGAAGGAGAGAGGGAGGAAGAGAAAAGAGGGAGCGAGAGAGAAGAGGAAGGAGAGTAGGAGGGGGAGAAAACTGAGGGAGGAGATAAACGAACGAGAGGGAGAGAGAAAGAGATGAGAAAATAGAGCAAGAAGGAAGGAATGAAGGAAGGAGGAAAAGAGAACGACAGAGGGAGGAGAGGGGAAGGCGAAGAGGGGAGGAGAGAGAAAGGGAAGAGGGAGAGATAATTCTTGATCATCCATACAATGAGCTTAACTTTAAGACTTCTGTTACCTTACATTTTCCTCCCTTCGCACTCTCTCCTCTCTTTTCTCCGTTTCTCTTATTTCCTTCCTCTTCCTCTTCCTCTCTTCTTCCTCTGTCGTCTTTTTTTTCCTCCACCTTCAATCTCCATCCCCACCACCACTATCTCCCTCCTCTCTCCCCTCTCCTCCTCCTTACTTCCTCACTCTACCTTTACCATCATAACCTCCCTCCTTCTTCCTCCTTCCTCTCCACCACACCCCTTCTCCTACACCTACACCTCCACCACCAACACCTCCCCCTCCCTCCTTATTCACTCCCTCCACCTCTACCAACAGTACCACCACCCCCTTCCTCCCTCTCCACCCCTCTCCCTCCTTACCACCTCCCCTCCCTCCCCTCCCTCCTTACCACCTTCTCTCCTCCTTCCCACCTCCACCTCCCTCTATCCCTCCTCCTTCTCCTCCTCTCTCACATCCCCCACCTCCCTCCTCCCTCCTCCTCCTCCTCCCCCATCCCTTCCTCCTCCTCCTCCCACCCCACCACCTCCACCCTCCACCTCCACCTCCACTACCCCACCCCCACCCCCTCCTCCTCCTTCCCCACCCCACCTCCTCTCCTCCTCCCCCCCTGGAACAAAACCGGCGCTATTTATAACCCCCAAGGAGCGAAGGAGCGAAACGCGACCCCCGCAAAACCTCTCTCCCTCTTGTTTATTTATCGCAAGGAGTTCTCGAAAGCAACACGGCATCTCCAGCGTCATTTCATCTCGACATTCCGCGTCGGCGAGTCGACCCATCCATCTATTTGCGTCCGCCCGTCTATCCCTGGTGTGTCCTGTCCATTTCTCCATCATGCAGTTCTATCCCTGGGTGTGTCTGTCTATTTCTCTAATCATCCGTTGCTTCTTGCAGATTTTACCGTTTTTTCCCTTGGTGTCTGTCCATTTCTCTATCATCCGTTTGCTTTCTTGCAGATTTACCGTTTTTCCCTTGGTGTGTCTGTCTATTTCTCTAATCATCCGTTTGCTTTCTTGCAGATTTTACCGTTTTTCCCTTGGTGTGTCTGTCTATTTCTCTAATCATCCGTTTGCTTTCTTGCAGATTTTTTTTTTTTTTTTTTTTTTTTTTTTTTGACTATTGCTTTCTTCACCTATCGTCATCATCTTACTTATCACCTATATCATTATCCTTTATTTTCACTGTTTTGCCTTCATTACTTATCATCATCACACTTATCACCTTTATCATCATCTTTTCTTCGACTGTTTTGCCTCCTTTCCTTACCATCATCATCTTACTCATCACCATATCAATATCCTTTATTTTGACTATTTTTGCCTTCTTTACTTATCATCACCATCTTACTTATCATCTTCATCATCACCTTTAATAGGGTATTACCAATTATCATTACCCTTGTTATAAACACGGCATTATCACCATCACCATCACTCCACAGCCCCGCCGCCAGCATCCTTACAATCAATCTAATCACCACCTTCTGATCACCATTATCAACCCAATCCTTTTCCTTGTCACTCTACCTGGCCAATCAGACCTGCAATAATGATGACCGTGCCTTTGCAGTGGCGATATCAGCTGCACGAGGATCAACCCCGTCAATCGCTGCAAAACCGCCGATCCATCCACGCGACCACTACCCGCCCCCTCCCCCCCCCTTTCCCCCTCGCTTGTCCATTCTAATATCCATTCACGCTGTGACTCCCCCCTCCCTTCCCTCCTCCCTCCCTCTCTCTCCTCTCTCTCCCTCTTTCCTCCTCCCTCCTTACCCTCCTTCCCTCACTCCCCTCCCTCGCCTCCCTCCCTCCCCTCCAACAACGCCGCCGCTGCAAGTAAGGGCGATGGAGTGCTTGCTTCTCCACGAGACTTTCCACCTTATGGCCTGGAATTCGCTCTCACCGCCGCGCATTCCATTTTTTGGAGGCTTGTTACAGTTTACTATCGTCGTCTTCACCTTTTTTCTCTTCCTCCTCTTCTCGTTTGCTTTTCTTCTTCGCCTCCTCCCCCTCTTCTCTTATTCCTCCACCTACTTGTGTCCTCCTCTTCTCTTTTCTTTTCTTATCCTCTCCCTCTCTCACATTCCTCTTCTTCCTCCTAATTCCCTCTTTTCCCCTTCCCTCTTCTCTTCTTTCATCTTCTTAGTCTTCATCTTCTTCATTTATTCGCCTTCTTCTTCTTCTCTTCCTCCTCCTCCTCCCTTCCTTCTTCTCTTCTTCCTTCTACTTTTCCTACTTCTACTTCTACTCTACTTCTACTTCTCCTCCACCTCCTCCTCCTCTCCCGAGAAGATATGAAATGAGGAACATTACCTTCAGACATGTGGATACCCCCACCACCCCACCCCCACCCCACCCCGCCCCGCTGACGTCGCCACCTGCCTCGCGAAAGTCTAGTTAAGAGGCCGCTTCCTTTTATCTGTTCGCCTCTTCGTATTTTTAAGCGCCATTTCCTCTGTTCCCACATTCACCTTTTTTATCCATCTGTCTCGCTTATCGCTCTCTTTCTCTATTCCGCCATTCCTTTATGAACTTTTAACTCACTCGTTCATTCATTTTTTTTCCGATTTGCTCCCAATGCAATGTTTTTGTTGTTGTTGTGTTGTTTGGTTTTATAAATTTCGCTAATGCAGCTTGCCATCGTTCTTTCAGCCTTCCGAAATTCGTTGTTGGACATAGGCCTTCCACAATCTGCGTCACCTCGCTTCGGAATGGACGTTGTAATTCTAAATAATCTTTATATACCTTCTTTTAATATGTTTGTTGTTGTTGTTGTTTTTGTTGTTGTTGTTGCCGGATGAATGATGTGATGATGATGATGATGATGATTGCCATGATGATGATGATGATGATGATGATGATGATGATGATGATGATGATGATGATGATGATGATGATGATGATGATGGTGATGATGATGATGGTGATGATGATGATTGTGATGATGATGATGATGATGATGATTGATGATGTGATGATGATGATGATGATGATGATGATGATGATGATGATTATGATTGATGATGATGTGATGATTGATGATGATGAGGAGGAGGAGGAGGATCATAATGGTGATGATGATGATGATGCAGTTGTTATAGTCGTCGTTGTTGGCGTTGTTGTTATGGTTGTTATAGTTGCTGTTGTTGCTGGGTGTTAATTTGAATTCATGGCATTCATAAACAAAAAAGTGAAAACAAACATGGCGGTCAGTGTTATTTCCGGCTAAACAGATGATGGTAACCTAAATAATGTCATTGTCGGTTATTGTAACACCCACAGGCACCGGTATACTTTTCTTTTCTGTCGTCTGTCTGTCTGTCTGTCTGTCTGTCTGTCTGTCTGTCTGTCTGTCTCTCTCGCACACACACACACACACACACACACACACACACACACACACACACACACCACACACACACACACACACACACACACACACACACACACACATACACACACACACACCACCTCTCTCTCTCTCTCTCTCTCTCTCTCTCTCTCTCTCTCCTCTCTCTCTCTCTCTCTCTCTCTCTCTCTCTCTCTCTCTCTTCATTCCCCCTCCTCCCTTTCTTCTCATATTACCCGAGATTTACTTACTTCCGCGACCACGCCCCCTTTCTAATCGCCATCAAGTGAAGATCGATAGCCACGCCTACCTCACTATCGCCATCACCATCCCGCCATTCAGGCCTCATGCTCTTCACTATCACGGACACCATCACACTCTCCTCGACGCTGACTATTCACTAACACCATCATCATCACACTCCCCAAGACAGACTATTCACTATCTCTATCACCATCACTCTCTCCAAGAAGCCTATTCACTAACACATCACCATCACACTCCAAGACAGAATACTCACCACCACTATTCGCCATCACACCTCCTCGACGTAGAATGCTCCCTGTCACTATCGTCACCATACTCACTATACCCCCCCACACACTCTCTCTCCTATCACCATCACCGCCACACATTTCTTTGTCGGCCCTCCCCGCCTACTCCTCGGTGATAAGAGAGTGTTAGAGGTGTAAAATAAACAATACTTGATGCGCATATATATAAACCAAAATAAACAAATACATAAATATGCATAAACAGAATGATACAAACATACAAAAAATAAATAAATAAACAAATGTGAAAATATAAAACATACAAAACATAAATAAACAAATATAAAAAACAAACAAATACATTTTTTTTAATAACGAACGAATGAATAAGATCATACACAACAATAAATAAATAAAATAAGTAAATAAACAAAACAAAAAATCAACACCTACCCCACCATACCCTAACCCTCGAAGACAAAAAAAAAACATCCTTACAAATTCCTTTAAAAAAACAGAAATCCTTGACAACCCTAACCACCCCCACCCCCCACCCTCCCGCTGTATGGCAGGGTGCCAAAGAGTGCCAAATCACGGCGCAGCTGGAGGCACCCTGGAAGAAGGGCAGCTCCTTTTCCACCCTCTCCCTTCACCTTGTCAGGGAGAAAGGGAGGGGAAGGGAAATGGATATGGGGAGTGGGAGAGAGAGAGAGGGAAGGACTGAGGGCGGAAGAGGGAGGAAGGGGAGAAAAGGAAGGAGGAAGCGATAAGAGAGAGGGAAGGAGGCCGAAGATAAACAGAAAGAGAAAGAGAAAGAGAGAGAGTTGGAGATAGAGGAGAGTAGATAAAAAGAAAAATAAGAAATAAAGAAAATGTGAGACAAGAGCTTAAAGCGAGGAAAAGAGTAAAACCCGATAAAACAAAAACTGTAAACTTCCCTGAAAAAAAAAAAAAACACTGAAAGCGAGAGAATGAGAAACACCCCTCCTCCCCTTCCCTCTTTACTCCCTCCCTCCCCTCTCCTTCCCTTCCCTCTTCACTCCCTCCTTCCCTCCCCATCCCTTCCCCCTTTCCACCCTTCCTACCCTTTCCTCCCTACCCCTCCACCCACCTCCTCCCATCCTTCCCTTCCCCAACCCACCCCACCCCCATCCCATCCCCCCTTATCCCCTTTTCCTTCCCCCCTACCCACCCCATAAAAGCACACACGCCTCCCCGGCCCGCCCGCCCCGCCCCGCCTTGCCGCCGCGTGAGGCTTCCCCTACGGCCGCCTGATCGCCGACCCGCCCAGCGAAGCGCAAGGAGCATTCCGGGGGGGGGGCCGACGTCTTGGCACCGGGGAGTCGGAGAGGGGGGAGGGGGAAAGGGGGGAAAGGAGAGAGAAAGGGTGGGAGGGGGAGGGGTAGGGGTGGATAGGAGGGGAGGGGAAGGGGGAGAGAGGGAGAGGGGGAGGAGGGGAGAGAGGGAGAGGGGGGTGGGAGGAAAGGGGAAGGGGAGGGGAAAGGAGAGAGAGAGGAGGGGTGGGAGGGCGGGAAGGGGAGGGGGGAGGGGAGAAGGAAAGGAAAGCGGGGAAGGGGGAAGGAGAGGGGTGGGAGAGAAGGGAAGGGGCGGGAGAGAGGGAGGGGGGTGTTGGGGTTGGGTTGGGAGGGAAGGGGAAGAGGAGGGTAGGTTGGGTAGAGAGGGGAGAGGGGGAAGAGTGGGGATGGGAAGAGGAGGTGGGGGAGAGGGGAAGGGGGAAGGGGTGGGAGTGGAGAGAGGGGTAAGGGTGGGAGGGGAGGTTTGGGGTTGGGGGGTGAAGGGAAAGGAAAGAGGAGGATTAGGGAGAGAGAGGAAGGGTGGGGTAAAAGGGAGGGAGGGAAGAAGAGAAAGAGAGGTGGAGGATGGAGAGGAAGTGAAAGAGGGAGTGGAGGAGGAGGAAGAGGAGAGGAGGAGAGAAGAGGGGAGGGGGAGAAGAGGATGGAGGGAATGGGGGAAGGGTGGGGAGGGGTTGGGTAATTAGGAGGGGGGGGAAGAGGAGAGGTGGAATAAAGGGAGGAATGGAGAGAAAGAGGGGAGGGGATGGAGAGAGGAAGAGAGGAGGGGAGAGAAGGAAGGGAAGAACGAAGGAGAAGAGGAGGTGGAGAAGGAAGAGTAATAGTAATAGTAATCATTCCCTATCTTCCCTTCTCCCTCCACTTCTCTTCTCTTTTTTCTACTCTAATTTCTTTACTCCAGAAAAGAAGATAGGAGTATCTCTTTTTTCTTCCCTTCCCTCCCCTTCCTTCCTCTCCTTCCTCTTTCACACACCCTTCCACCCTCCACCCCCACCCCTACACACACACCTCCCTCGCCTCATCACCACGCACTTATCTCCACGACCCCGTGACCTGGCCTGACCTAACGGCGTTGGGGGCCGCGCGCGAGGAGGGACCTAATCACCCGCGAATCCCGGTCCCGAATTTTGCATATCGATGGGAGAGCGAAGCGAAATGGAAGGTGACGAGCCTTGATGACGTCATCGGAACGTCATCATCACTATCATCATCTTTATCCTCTTTATTGTCGTATTTATCATCCGAATCACCATCACCGTCCTCGCTATGAGAGAGGAAAAAGAGAGAGAGAAGAGAGAGAGAGAGAGAGAGAGAGAGAGAGAGAGAGAGGAGAGAGAGAGAGAGAAGAGAAGAGAGAGAGAGAGAGAGAGAGAGAGAGGAGAGAGAGAGAGAGAGAGAGGAGGGGAAAGAGGAAGAGGAGAAGAGGGAAAGACGGAAGAGGAGACGAGGGAAGAAGAGAAGAGGGAGGAGGGAGGAGGAAAGAGGGGAGAGGAGAGAGAAGAGAGGAGAGCAGAGAGAGAGAGAGAGAGATGAGAGAGGAAGAGAGAGAGAGAGAGAGAGAGAAGAGATAGAGAGAGAGAGAGAGACGAGAGAGAGAGAGAGAGAGAGAGAGAGAGAGAGAGAAGAGAGAGAGAGAGAGAGAGAGATGAGAGAGAGAGAGAGAGAATGAGAGAGAAAGAGAGGAGAGAGAGAGAGAGAGAGAGAGATGACGAGAGAGAGAGAGAGAGAGAGAGAGAGAGAGAGAGAGAGAGAGAGAGAGAGAGAGAGAGAGAGAGAGAGAGAGAGAGAGAGAGAGAGAGAGACCGTAATGGACTCCACCTCCCCCTCCGTGGCACCTCTAACCCGGGCCATAATTATCCTGAAATGGCCCTCCGAAGCACCCACGGACGGCCTCACCTCCCTCCCTCTCCCTCCCTCCCTCCTCTCTCCCTTCCCTCCTCCTCTCTCCCTCCCCTCCTCTCCTCTCCCACCCTCCCTCCCTCTCTCCCTCCCTCCCTCCCTCCCTCCTCCCTCCTCCCTCCCTCCCTCCTGGGTCAGTTTGCGACCTCCCTCCACCCCCTTCTGAAAAAAAACCCAAGGGGCATCTGGGGTGGCGAGGCTAGGAGGGGAGGGGAGGGAGGGTGAGGGAGGGGAGGGAGGGAGGCAGGGGAGGGAGGGGAAGGGAAGGGGAAGGGAAGGGGAGAGGAGGGGAGGGAGGAAGGAAGGGACAGGAGGGGAGGGGAGGGAAGGAAGGGGAGAGGAGGGGAGGGGGAGGGAAGGAAAGGGAGAGAGGGAAGGTAGGGAAGAGGAGGGAAGGAGGGAGAGGAGGAAGGAAGGGAAGAGGAGGGGAGGGGGAGGAAGCAAGGGGAGAGGAGGGAAGGAAGGGAGAGGGGGAAAGGGGAAAAGGGGAAGAGATAGTAGGGGAAGAGGAAGAAGGAGGGGAGGGGGAAGGGAGGAGAGAGAGGGTTAGGTAAGGGAAGGAAAGGAGGGAAAAGAAAAGAAAGCCAGGGGGCTGATGATAGCAGGAGACAGGAAGCGGTAAATAAATATAAGAAAGGAAGATAAAGAGGGTGGAAAGCGAGGTGGAGAGAGGAAGTCGGAAATAGGAGGAATGAAGGATAGCGAAGAAGGGAAGAGAGGAGTTAAGGATGAAGAGGAGGAGTGAAAAGGAGGAGGAAGGAAGAGAGGACTAAGGAAGAAAGAAGAATGGGGGAAGCCGGAGTAGTAAGGAGGGAAGAAGGAGGGGGAAAGGAGGAATGGAACAGGAGGAATGAAGGATATGAAACGGAGGGGAAAAAGAGAGGAGTAAGGTGAGGACGAGGGGTGCGGCTGTGAAAACAGAGTAAGGGGTGAGAAGCGAGGGAGTAGGAAGGACGAAGGGGAGGAGGAAGGAAAGAGGGAAGGAAGGAGGGAATGAGGGGGAAGGAGAAGGAGGAAAGCAGTAGTAGCAAGGAGAGAGGAAGAAGGAATGAAGGAGGACAGAGGAAGGAGGAGCAAGAAGTGAATGAGTGAAGGAGAAGGAAAGATGGAGAGAAGGAAGATGGAGAGAAGGAGGGAGAAGCGAGGAAAGACGGAGAGAAGGAGGGAGAAGCGAGGAAGACGGAGAGAAGGAGGAGAAGCGAGGAAAATGTGGGTCGAAAGAAGTGAAAGAGCGAGGGGGGAGTGGCGGAGGAAGCAGAAGGAGGCGGCGCGGCGGAGGAGGACTTCTCGAGTGAAATGCGAAAATCTGCCACTCGGGTCATGGCGCAGGAACGACAGATTTCGCAGACGTCGCCGCCAGATTTCCCTGAACCTTCGGGAGGAGTGGAAGAAGAGGGGGGTGGGGAGTCTAAGAGTGGGGGGGTGAAGGGGGTGGAGTCTAAGAGTGTTTTAGAAGAGTGGTGGAGTTGAAGAGAGTGGGGGGATTGAAGGGGGGGAGTCTAGAGTGGGGGGGAATAGAAGAGTGGGGGAGGATTGAAGTGTGGTGAGTCTAAGAGTGGGGGAGACTAAGAGTGTGTGGGGGGAATAAAAGAGTGCTGTGGTGAGTTGAAGAGAGTTGAAGGGGTGGGGGAGAATGAGTGGGGGGAGAAGAGAGGATTTGAAGTGTGGTGGAGTTGAAGAGTTGGGGGAGTGACGAGTGGTGGGGGAAGTCGAAAGCATGGGAGAGAGAGGAGTCGGGCGAGGTAAAGTGTAAGGGAACCAGGAAGAGGAAGAACGAATGGGAGGGGGGGGTAGGGGTGGGAATAGGGGAGATGGGGGTAAGGGAAGGATCAAGGGGGGAGGGGGCGTAAGCTAAGGGAACCAAAGAGAGGGGGGGGGTGAATGGGGATGGGGGAGAAGGGTAAAAAGAGGGGAGTGGGGAAGGGATAACGGGGAGGAAGGGGCAGAGATGGTAGAAGAAGGAAGGGTAAGCAAAGAAGGGTAAAAAAGGAGAGAGGGGTGATACAAAAAGGGGGAAAGTGGAAGTGGGTTAAAAGAGAGCGAGAAAGGGGATATAATAAGATATAATAAGGGAAGGCAGAGGAAGAAAGAAGAGGGAAATGGAGAGGAATAATGAAGGGGGACTAGGCAGGCAGAGATACGTAGAGGAGGGGAGAGGGAGGGGGGAGGTAATACAGCGGGAGGGAATGCGTTGGGGGAGGGTGAGGGGGGGGGGGCTGAGCGGAGATAGGTAGCTCCTGCTGGACCAGGATGTCCCTCCTTGCCTCGTCCTTGCTCCTTGCAGGCGCCCCCAGCTGCCCTCCCAGCCACGTTCTACCCTCCCCCTGCCTACCCTGCCCTACCCTGCCCTACCCTGCCCTGCCTGCCCTCCCCCCTGCCCTGCCTGCTCCTGCCCTGCCCTGCCCTGCCCTACCCTGTCCTGCCCTGTCCTACCCTTCCTACCCAGTCAAGCTCTATTGCCCTGTTCTGCTATCTAACCCTACCTACCCCCCTGCCCTGCCTCTGCCCTGCCCTGCCCTGCCTGCCCTGCCCTGCCTGCCTGTCTACCTGCCCTGCCCTACCTTATCCTACCCTACCCAACTTGCCCTGCCCGCCTGTGCAAACACCCAGTCGGCGCAACATCCGTGAGCAGTAATATATTAGCGCCTCGCAGCCAGAGTGGCGAAGTGAGTGAGTGAGTGAGTGAGTGAGTGAGTGAGTGAGTGAGTGAGTGAGTGAGTGATGTGAGTGATAGTGAGTGAGTGAGTGAAGTGTGAGCGAGTGAGTGAGAGCGTGAGTGAGTGAGAGCCTGAGAGCGAGAAACGAAAAGAAAGAAAGAAAGTAGATAAATAGATAGAGATAGAAAAGAAAGAAAGAGTTAGCGAATGAAATGAATAATTAATAAATGAGTGAGGGTGTGGGTGGGTGAGTGAGAGAAAGACAGAAAATAAGTAAATAAATAGATAGAGAGAGAGATATAAAGAAAGAAAGAGTTAGCGAATGAATGAATAAGTGAGCGACTGGGGGGTGAGTGGAGTAAGCGAGTGAGAGAGTGAGTGAGTTTGAGTGAGTGAGTGAGTGAGTGAGTGAGTGAGTGAGTGAGTGACTGAGTGACTGTGACCGAGTGAATGAGTGAGTGAGTGAGTGACTGACTGACCGAGTGAATGAATAAGCATGTGAGAGAGTAAATGAGTATTGTAGATTTTTGTGAATGACCGACCCTAAGTGTGAGGGAAGGGGGGGCGAATCTGCGTAAATCAACGAATCAGCGCTTAAGAGAAAAATAAGATAATACATATAAAATCAAATAAAAACAAAACAAAACAATGCAATGCATAACCATACACCCCCCTCACACACACACACACACACACACAACAAAATTAAAAAAAAGACAAACAAATACACCACACCCAACCCTTCTCACCCCTCGAGTCCTCATCCCACGTCAAGCCTGCAACATCAACAGCCTGTAATGCAGTGAATTTAAACACCCAGAGTCCCTAAAATAACTACAATCAAGAGTTGCGTTGTGTTTGTGCGTACGAGTAGATGCAACATAACCAACCCAATTGTTTGATGCATATGCCACACGCATCAACATATGTTCTGCAAACTCTAATTGGATCGCGTGAGTGAGATGAGTGCGTGGACTAGCGGCGGCAATGAGTGAGTGAGGGTGACTGACTGACTGAGTGAGTGACGAATGACTGGACGAGTGACTGACTGACTGACTGAACGAATGATGAGGTGATGAATGCAAGTGAGTGAGTGACGAGACGTGAGTGACAACGAATGAGTGAAGTGAGTGAGTGAGTGAGTGAGTGAGTGAGTGAGTGACGTGATGTGAGTGAGTGACGTCGAGCGTGGTGATGTGAAGTGAGTGACGCTAGTGACTGAGTGTGCGAATGAGTGATGACTGATGAGTGAACGATGATGTGAGTGAAGTGAAGCGAATGAGCGAGCGATGCGTAAAACGCTTCTCGCTCGCTCACGAATGAAGTGAACGCGTGAGTGAGCAACGAGCGAACCGACTCAACACACCACCGAGTACTGAGACAGACAGACACAAAAAAAAAAAACGATGAAGCGGACCCCAAATTGAAATCACAGCCAGCATTCAATAGCGCGGCTCCTGCCAACGTACAACGCCAAGGCCAGGCCCAGTCATACCACCGCCAAAACCCCTCCAGAAATGTGAGACAAATGGGTTGAATCATAACAGACATTCATGAATAATTGAAAAAAATTCAGCCTGAAAAGCAAAAATCAAGTGAATCGTCGATTGGGCGGCCACGAAACTCAAACGAACCGGGACGGGCACAGGCCAATGGGAAAACAAAAAGCCCCAGCCATGAAGCGAGCCGAGCCGAGCCGCAAGGAACCAGGCGCGCACAAACACAAGCACACACGGAAGGAGCGAAACACACACAACACAACCCGAACACACCAAGAACAAACAAAATGAACCACCCACCCACCGCACCGAAGCGAGCGGACGTACACACCAGAGACACACTACAAAACCAATCAGGCACAACACACAAGAACACCCAAAACACGCACCCACCCACACCAGCGTACACGAGAAGCACGACAACACCCTACACCCACAACACCCCCCCACAGCAGCATAGACACCGAGCAGAACGGCAATCTTCACTCACTCCCATTACCTCATCTCGTTCCACAGCTGCACACCTTACAAACTGGTGGTCGCAACAAACAGAACATCACCTACTGGCCAATTCACGCGTCACGATTGCGCAGAACGGGGACAGGTGAGACAGTCGAGACGGGGAGCGGGGTAGAGACGGGAGAGGTGGTGGCGATAGGCGAGTGAGACTGGGAGGGGCGTTGAGTGGGCGGGTGAAGACGATGGTCAAAAACGAGGGACGTGGAAGGATAGGGGTAAGACATGGACTGCGCGGTAGGGGTAGAGGGGTGAGACGGGAGGGGTTGAGAGTAAAGGGGTGAGGACAGGGAAGTAGGGAGGGGATTGAAACTGGTTGGGGAGAAGAGTAAGACCAAAGAAGGGAGATGATGGAGGGAGGGAGAAAGAAGCAGAGGGGAAGGAAGAGAAAAGAGGGAGAGAGGGAGGAAGGAGGAAGGAAGAGGGGAGGAGGAAGAAGAATAAGAAAAGGATGAAGAGGAGGGGAGGAAAGGAGAAGTAAGAAGAAGAAGTCGGAGTAAGAGGAGGTGAAATGAAAGGGAGATGAAGGGGGAAGGAGAGGAAGAAGAAGAGCGAGTAGAAAAAAAGAATAGGAAAGAAAGAGAAAATGAGGAGGGGAAGGATAGAGAGGAAGAAACAAGAACAAAAAAGAGAAAGAGAAGACAGACGAAGAAAAGGAGGAAGAGGAGGAAGTGATGAAGTTTGAAAAAAAAGAGATAAGGGAAAACCAATGAAAGAACAACAACAACAACAAAAGCCAATACCCACAACAACAACAATTACAACAAACAAAACAAGAAAAGAGATACCCAGCTGAGACCCCCAGTAATCTATAACGAGTTCATGTGATACGTAAGGCGGAAGGGAGGGAGGGAGGGAGGGGGAAGGGGGGAAGGGAAAGATGAGGGAAGGAGGAGGGTGGGTGGGGGGGAGGGAAGGGGAGAGGGGAAGGGGGAAGGGGGAAAGAGGGAAGGGCGGGGAGGGTGGAGGCGAAAGGAAGGGAAGGGAGGAGGAGAGGGGGGGGTGGAGGGTGGAGGGGGAAGGAAGGGAAGGGGGTAAGGGGGAGGGAAGGGGGGAGGAGGAGGTCTGGAGGGGGAGGGGGAGGAGGGAAGGAAGAGAATGGGGAGAAGAGAGGGAAGGGTAAGGGGAGGAGGGTATGGGAGAGGGAAGGAGGAGAAGAAAAGGGAAAGAATAGAAGGAGGACGAAAGGAAGGGAAGGGAAGGAGGAGGAAGGGGGAAGGAAGGAGAGAGGGAAGGAAGAAAGAGAGAATAAGGAGAGGAGAAGGAAGGGGAAGTAGGAAGGAGAACGGAGAACATTAGGAGGAAGAGAGAGAGTGAGGGGGAAGGGAAGGGGAAAGGAAGAGAAATGAGAAAGAAGGAGGAGGACACTAGGACCGCGGGGAGGGAGGAAGAGAAGAAGAGTGGGGAGGGGGGGAAGTATGGGGACGTCCGTGACTCAGCGCCCTCCGTGACTCACCAGCGCCCAGAAAACAGGCAGAGATAAGAAGAGGAGGATGAGGAGGAGAGGAGGTTGGTCGGGAAAACGTACGCGTGCTGAATCTCCGCACCCCTCCCACCTCCCCCCTCCACTCCTCCAAAGTCCCTCCCCCCTCCTCCCCCTCCCCTTTTCCCCTTCCACCCTCCAAACTCCTCCACCTTCCCCCATCTTCATTTCTTCTTCTTCTTCTTCTTCTTCTTCTCTTCCTTCTTCTTCTTCTTCTTCTTCTTCTTTCTTCTTCTTCTTACTATCTTCTTCTTCTTCTTCTTCTTCTTCTTCTTCTTCATTCTTCTTCTTCTCTTCTTCCTTCCTCCTCCTCTCCTTCTCCCCCCAATTCCATACCCCCAAAAGTCACGAGTCCCCATTATCGCTTTCACTGAAATGGGGCGAAGAGGGAAGAAGGGAGAGGAGGAAAAAAGAAAAAAATTATGAAAGGAAAGAAGTAAAGACTCAAAAGGAAAGAAATGGTTTTCTTTCCTTTCTCTTCCTCATTCCTTTTCTCTCCCTCCTCCTCCTTTCTCTCCGCCGCTTCCTCCTCTTCCTTCTTCCTCTTATTCCTCCCACTCCAAACCCAACCTACAAGTCTACTCGTGCCAAGTGCCCTCTCACCTCCCCCACTCTCCCCACTCCAGCGCCAAAGGACCTAATGACCCTAATTGACCTCGCTCGTGACCTTCGCATGACGTGTCATCTTCCTTTTGAAAAAAGGGCAACAAATCCAAGCACCGGCCATTGAGGAGCAGCCTTTGACCCGTTCTCAGAGGCCATCATAAACACATATATAAATAAATAGACGAATAAATGAACACACGCACGCACACACGCACGCACACACACACACACACACACACACATATATATATGTGTGTGTGTGTATATATATGTAATATATATATATATATATCTAATATATATATACATATATATATAGATATATATATACATATATATTATACCATATATATATACATATATATAATACATATTATATACATATATATACATATATATACATATATATATATTATATATATTATATATATATATATATATATATATATATATATATATATATATATACGATAAAAAATAAAAGAAGCCACAAAACTGGAGATCCGATGCGGTTTGGCTTGCAAGCCGACCTGACTTGGCGGTCTCGTGTGTCGCTCGGACCTGCCTGTGCTTGACGGCAAAGCGGCCATGGCAAGTGATTAGACAGGGGGGGAGGGGATGGGGAGGGGACAGGGGAAGGGGTGGGGAAGGGGGGAAGGGGTAGGGGAAGGGGAAGGGGAAGGGGATGGGAAGGGAAAGGGGGAAGGGGGGGAGGAAAGGAAGGGGAAGGAGAAGGGGTAGGGGAGGGGGTAGGAAGGGAAAAGAGGAAGAGGGAGGGGAAAATGAGGAAGGGGGAGGGAATGAGCGACAGGAAAATCAGGAAGGGGAAGAGGGAGAGGAGAGGGAAGAACGGGAAGATGGTGTGAAGAGTGAGGGAGAGGGAGAGGAAGTGGAGGAAGTGGAGGAGGGAAAGAAGGGGAGAGGTGAGGCAGAGATGGAGAAGGAGTACGGTGAAAGAGGAGGAGGAGGAGTAAGAGGAGTAAGTAGAAATAAAAGGAGTACGAAGAAGAGGAAGAGGGGAAGAGGAGGAGTAGGAGGAAGAGGCAAAGGAAGAGAAGAAGTTGAAGGAAGAAGAGAGAAGAACGAGGCGGAGGAACAAGGAAAGACGAAGAAAACAACAACAACAACACCAAAGAACCACACACAAACAAGAACAACCAAACACCCAGAACCCACTTCACGCCCCTCGACCCCCACAGCGGGGCGAGACCGGCGCAGAATCACAAGCACAAACAAACGAAAAACTAACAAACAAACAAACAAACAACCTCTTATCGCCTTTGCTCCCTTTTGCGACACAAACATTCTCCTGTTCCTGATCTTTATCCATCCCTACTCTCTCTTTTTTCTTTCTTTTCTTTTGTTCTAAGGAAGGAAGGAAGAAAGAAGGAAGGAGGGGAGAGAGGGAAGAAAGTGCGAGAGAAGGGGGGGGAGGGAGGGGGAGGGGTACGCAACAGATGACTATCAAAGCTATCGGATGAGACGTGTGACCCCTCCCCCCCCTTTCTCTCTCTCTCTCTCTCTTCTCTCTCTCTCTCTCTCTCTCTCCTCTCTCNCGAATCGCTATCAGTTGGAACACGAAACGTTTCAACTCGACCCGAATTCGTCTGTGAACTCGACCCGAATCGCTCTACCCTAGACCAAATTAACTTTAACTCGACCCGAATCGCTCTACCTCGATCAAAATAACCAAAATAGCGTCAACTTGATCCGAATAATTTTTTACCAGCCAACCGTCAACTCGATCTGAATCGCAACTCGAACCCGAAATCGGCTTCAGTTAGGGACGAAACGTTTCAACTGACCCGGATCGCTTCAGTTGGACACGAAACTTTCAACTCGGATCGCTCTACCTCGACCAAAATGACTCCAACCCGACTCGGATCGCTTCAACCCGACCCGAATTAATTGTACTGGACACGAAACGTTTCAACCCGACCCGAATTCGCTTCAGTTGACACGAAACGTTTCAACCCGACCCGAATCGCTTCAGTTGGACACGAAACGTTTTCAACCCACCCGAATCCTTTCAGTTGGACACGAAACGTTTCACCCGACCCGAATCGCTTCAGTTGGACACGAAACGTTTCAACCCGACCCGGTTGGACACGAAAACGTTTCAACCCGACCCGAATCGCTCTACCTCGACCAAAATTTACTCCAACCCGACCCGAATAATTGTACTGGACACGTTAACGTTTCGGCGCATAATGTTTATCCCCGCACAAGTAGCGCCTGTCAAGATCCCTAAATGTCTCCTCCTTTTTGTAAACATCCGCTCACTCGTCACACGGCGGATGGGGACACCAGACAGGGCTCCCCAGGCTCTGTAAACATCACCCACTCGCTCACTTACTCGCTCACATCGCTCTCTCGCTCTCGCTCTGATTTCACCCGTCTCTCGCTCTGCCTACTTTGTCCTCCCGTTCTTCCCTTCTCTCCTTGCTTCCCATTCCCTCTTTTTACGTTACCATATCTTGACTTTAAACTCGCGTCTTCCTTTCTCTCTCTCACTCTTCTCCGTTCATTCTCCATAAATTATGTTTAAGAGGTAGCCAAACCACGTCTCAATAAACGAGTCAAATTTAAAGTCTCTCACCCTCTCCCTCTCCCTCTCCCTCTCCACCCTCCCTCTCTCCTCCCTCTCACATGTCAAACTCATTGCTTGCTCATTAACGCTTGATGAGGCTAATGAAAATCCGCGATCGATTCTTGTACCATCACCAACCATGACCTCTCGCACTGCAACTGCTCCGCTGCAACAAAGGCTTTAAATTGCTAAAAACAACAACGTCTTCTCCCTAATTATCAGCAATTATCGTTCATTCGTCGTCGTCCGTCGTCGTCGTCGTCATCATCATCATCAGTCATTCGTCAATCATCATACATCATCATCATCACCATCATCATCAATCATCATCCCTCTCCCTCTTCACCCATTCTTGATTTCCTTTTGTTTTATTTTATTTTTTTTTTTTCTCTCTTTCTTTATCTCTCCCTTTCGATAGCTCGCTTCCGTTTTCTTGGTTCTTCCTTGTTCTTTTTTTCTCTCTCTCTCGATTCCGCTCGTTTCCCCTGACTTTGGTTTTCACCTCAGAATTACCTTAAGTTCTCTCTCTCTCTCTCTCTGTCTCTTTCTTTCTATCTCTATCTCTCTCCTCTCTCTCTCTCTCTCTCTCTCTCTCTCTCTCTCTCTCTCTCTCTCTCTCTCTCTCTCGCTCCTCTCTCTCCCTCCTTTCTTTATCCACTGCCTCCCACCCCCCACAACCGCACACACATGCACGAGAAATATTCCTACCGTCCCAACCGACACCCCTCAGCGAGATAACTCAGCATCTTCTTTTCCGCCGCCCTTTCCCCTCTCCCCCAAACCTATACTGCGCTCGCCACTCCAAACGCCCTCAACCTCCCCATCAAACCCCACCCCCAACCCCCCTCCCCTTCAATTCCCTCCCCCATCCTTCCTCCTTTAACCTCTACCTCAACTACTCGTCCCTCTATACCCCCACCCCATCCCTCACCCCATCCCATCTCTTCCTCTTTAAACCCACACACCATCGGCCCTCTTCCCCCCTCCTCCTTTTAAACCCCCACTTCGACACCCTCTCCCCCTCCCAACACTTAACTCACTCTTTGCCCTCCCCCTTTAAACCCCCACCCCGACCCCTCTCTCCCCCTCCCATTTAATCTCTCCTAACCTACCCATCTATAACTCACTCTTTCCCCCTTCCCCAACTTCCCCTTCCCCCCCCCCTGTACCCTCGCTCTTGGGTCCTCTCAAAAGTCCTTCCATCCTCTCAAGGTGAAAGGCAGACACGTACTTCCTGTGCGAGACAAATGCAGCGACACGGGGAAGGAGATGGAGGAGATGGAGACGAGAAGAAAGAAGAAGATGGAGATGAATGATGATGGTTGCGAGACTTTCGGAGAAGATCAGCGACAAGAGGAGGAGACGAAGAAGAAGATGATGGAGTGATGATGATGGTGCGAGACTTCGAGACATTAATGCAAAGCGACAAGAGGAGGAGACGTAAAGAAGAAGACAGAATGATTGGAGTTTGATTGATGATGATGAGAAGCGAAGATGATGAAAGACAAAGTAAGATGGACGACTGATGGTGACGGAGATGATGATTGGTTGATGATGTATTAGATGATGAATGAAGATCGAAGATGATGAGACGACGACGATGGATTGAAGACAAAGAAGATGACGTAAGGCGGCGACGGATGATGATGATGATGATGATGATGATGAGGATGAAATAGGACGAAAAATAAGACCGAATGTTGTAGAAAACAAAAAACGAAGAGGAAGAAGATGAAAATCGGCGTTTGGCACTTCCTTTATTCTTGTTCTCATTTCCGTTATTACCATTATCATCAGCCGCATCCATCTTCTACCCCATCTTTCTTTTCCTTCATCAAACCTTAACTGTTCAACATTTGCTGTGCTCCGTTTCCTTGTTGTTCTTTTGCTTCTTTAGCATACGTTCTTGCAATTACTTCTTTTTCTTCGCTTGCTACTGCATGCCTCCTCTTCCATTTTCTTATTCTTCCTTGTTCTTCCTCCAGAGCGGGTGTAATTTAATGTTAGTATGTATCTTCCCGTTAAACTCCATATTTCGCTACTACCCTTCTCTTCTTCCTCTTCTCTACTCTCTGTCTCTGTCTCTGTCTTTCTGTCTTTCTCTCTCTCTCTCTCTCTCTCTCTCTCTCTCTCTCTCTCCTCTCTTCTCTCTTCTCTCTTCTCTCTCTCTCTCGTCTCTCTCTCTCTCTCTCTTTCTTTCCTCCTCCTCTCTCTCTTTCTTTCCTCTCTCTCTCTCTCTCTCTCTCTCTCTCTCTTTCCTCTCTCTCTCTCTCTCTTCTCTCTTTCTCTCTCTTCTCTCTCTCTCTCTTTCTCTCTCTCTCTTCTCTCTCTTCTCTTTCCTCTCGTTCTCCTCTCTCTCCTTCTCTCTCTTCTCTCTTTCTTTCACTCTCTTCTCTCTTCTCTCTCTCTCCTCTTCTCTCTCTCTCTCTCTCTCTCTCTCTCTCTCTCTCTCTCTCTCTCTCTCTCTCTCTCTTCTTCTCTCTCTCTCTCTCTCTCTCTCTCTCTTTCTTTTTTTCTCTCTTTCTTTTTTTTCTCTCTTTTCTTTTTTCTCTTTCTTTTTTTCTTTCTTTCTTTTTTCTCTCTCCCCTTTTCTTTCTTTTTTCTCTCTTCTATCTCCTCTCCTCTCTTCTCCCTCTCTCTCTGGGCATTTTAGGACAACCAAACATCCATTCACTAAAAAAAAGCGACGCCCATTTCTTTGCAACACCGCCGACCCTCACCTTGCAAACAAACGCGAAAATACTTTCTCTCCCCATCCGCGCGCCGTACTTTCACCCTCGCCCACCCAACCCCTCCTCCCCCGGTCCTTTTAACCCTAAAATAACCTTAATCCCCTCCCCCCTTGCTCCCACCGCCGCATCCCTGCCTTCCTCCTCCTCCAGACGATCCCCCGTTCCCTCCCTTCCTCCACCTCTCCTGTAGCCACCCCCTCCTTACTCCATCCCTCCTCTAGCCGCCCCCAGCACTCCCTCCCTCCCTCCACCCCTTCCCCTCCTCCCTCCCTTCCTCCAACCCTCCCCTCCCCTCCCTCCCTCCACCCTCCCTCCACCCCTCCTCCACCCCTCACCCTTTCCCCTCTCCCTCCTCTCCTCCTCCAGCCACCCCCTCCCCTCCCCTCCCCTCCTACACCCCCAACCCCCACCTCGAACACAGAATATGCAAAGGTCAATCAACAAGGTGCTGGAAGGTCGCCGGGTTTTGCTCGGATGCCTTTCGAAAGAGAGCGAAAAACTGGAACCGATTCAGAGCAAAGTTGTGTGTGTGTGTGATTGTTGGGGGGGCGAGAGAGGAGGAGGAGGAGGAGGAGGAGGAGGAGAGGAGAGAGAGAGGAGAGAGAGAGAGAGAGAGAGAGAGAGAGAGAGAGAGAGAGAGAGAGAGAGAGAGAGAGAGAGAGAGAGAGAGAGAGAGAGAGAGAGAGAGAGAGAGAGAAAGAGAGAGAAAAAAAAAAAAAAAAAAACTCTAAACCCAGATAACAGCAAGTCGCAAAAAATCGAAAAAAAAACGAAAAAAATCAAGAACAAGTGAGAGAAAAAACAAAACAAAACGACACCCCAACTTAAAAAAAAAGGAGAAAACCCCCAAAAAAGAAAGTAAATATGAGACAGAAAAAGCCCTCGACCTTGAATCGCTGCAACCGTTACTCGACAGCCCTTCGTCGGACAGCCTGCATGCCTACCAGTTGCAGCCTAGAGGGGAAAAAAGGAAAAAAAGAGGGAGAAGAAAAAAAGGGAGAAAGAAGGAAAAGGGGAAAAGAAGAAGTTAAGAGGAAAAGAAAAGAGGGAAAAAATAAAGAAAAGGGAAAAGGGGTTAAGAATAAGGAAGGGTTAAGGGGGAATTTGGAAACAGTGAGTAAAGGTGAACAAAGGGGAAAGGGGGAAAAGGAATATGGAAAAGGGAGAGGGGAAAAATGAATTAAATAATAATAAATAACCATAATAATAATAATAATAATAATAATAATAATAATTAATAATAATAAAATAATAATATGTAATAATAAAATAATAATAATAATGCAATGCAGCAATAACAACAATGACAACAGCAAAAATAAAATATTACCCCAAATGCCTCCCAGTGCAGCAAAACTCAAAAGATACAGTTTTCTGATCACAACTTTCTAAGACATTTTACGAGTAATCATCGAGATGTCTGCCATTCCTTACGATTCTCAGGTCCGTTGGTGTCGCTTTTCGTTTATTCTCTCTTAAGTGCGTCTGTCTGACTCTGTGCATTTCTCTTTCTTTCTTAATTGAGTTAAGAACTTACTTACTCACACACACACACACACACACACACACACACACACACCACACACACACAACACACACAACACACACACACACACACACACACCCACACAAAACACACCCACAACACAACAAATCCAAACACCCAGACAAAAAAGAAAAGAAAAAAAAAAACGAGTGAAAATGTCAAGGTAGTAGAAGCTCACACCTTGACCAGCGACCTCGTGCACGTGGCCCCAAGTCGGTCGAAAGTCGTCTGGTCGTTCCACCTGCCTCCCCGTCACCCTACCCCCCCCTCCCCCAAAACCCTTCGTCATCCTCTGTCCCTTTATTTCAAATCCTATATATCCTATAGTCTTTTAATGGGTTGATAACCGAGAAAGGGAGGGAGGAGGGATGGGGGGAGGGAAGGGGGAGGGAGGGGAGGGAGGGAGGGAGGGAGAGGGAGGGAGGGAGGGAGGGAGAGAGAGGAGAAGAGACGAGAGAGAGAGAGAGAGAGAGAGAGAGAGAGAGAGAGAGAGAAGAGAAGAGGAAAGAGAAGGAAGAAAAGAGAGAGAAAGAAAGAAAGAGAGACAACACACAGAGACAGACTAAAAAAAAAAACGAAAGGAGCAAGAATAGAGGAGAAAAAGAAAAGGGAGAAGAAGACCCCATCTCTTACCGGAAGATCAGCGTCCCGCCCGAGCGAAGGCAATCTGCTCCCCCAGAGGATCTTGCCCGTCTACTCTTCTCATCTCATTTATCCGTTCGTCTGTCTGTCTCTTTATTGTGTCTCTCTCGTCTCTCGTTTACGTTCTGTCTGTCTCTTTATTGTGGCCTCTTCATCTCTCGTTTATTGTCCGTCTGTCTGTCTCTTTATTGTGTCTCTCTCATCTCTCATTTATTTGTCCGTCTGTGTCTCTTTATTGTGCCTCTCTCATCTCTCATTTATTTGTCCGTCTGTCTGCCTCTTTATTGTGCCTCTCTCATCTCTCGTTTATTTGTCCGTCTGTGTCTCGTTACTGCGCCTCTCTCATCTCTCATTTATTTGTCCGTCTGTCTCTCTTTATTGTGCCTCTCTCACCTCTCGTTTATCCGTTCGTCTGTCTGTCTCTCTTTTTAAACTGACTTCCATCACCGTGTCTAGAACTGCGTCATCGCCAAGGAGTCTGTCTGTCAAATCGATCGCTGAATTACGCACTGATCCGTTCCTCACTTCTCGGTCTATCGCAGGTCGATCTATGTCACCCATCTGTCCATCGGCTTAATCATCATCAATCTCCATCCTCATCGTTAAGTAGCTTTACCATCCATTCGATCATCTCCATCATCATCGCCAGAATCGTCAATCGGCCTCATCATTACCGTCATCATTATAATAATCACCATCATCACCTGTATCATTATCATCACCATCAGCCATTAAAACTACAACGATTACCATCATCACAATCACCGCCCCCAGTATCAACACCACCCATAATTAGCACTATCGTTATAATAGCATCATCATCATCATCATCACTAATACCGCCATCACCATCCTCATTATCACCACCATCGTCATCACCATTCCCCCCCTCCCCCCCTTCGAGCCTCTTACAGAAACCGCCCCTGTCATTATTCTTTGAGTGTTGCAAAGTTTCTGCGACGGGTACAATGGCACTCTTTTTTTTTGCAATTAGCAGAGACAAAAGGTGCTATTCTGCCACCGTGAAAATGGGGATACCTTATCAAACATACAAATGTGAAAACGAGTGTATGTGTACACAACCGCAGGCTAATGGTGTATATATGTACATAGCCACACGTATCAATTCGTATACAAACATTTTTATACACACACACACACACACACACACACACTTATAGTCACACGCACAGTCACTCACATACACACACACACACAGTCACTCACACACACACACAGCACACACACACACACACACACACACACACACACACACACACACACACACACACACACACACACACACACACACACTTACCCCCACCCCCTCCATGACCCCGCCCCCACACAGGTGGTGATGATGACTAATACACGAACACCTGTAGCACCGTTGTCGATACTTGGAACTTACACATATGTATAACAAATACTCATACACATTATTTTGAAATAACATCGAACTGCGCAGTGGAGAATGGCGGCGGTGGTGGGGGGGGTGGAGGGAGGGGGAGGGGGAGGAAGGAGGAACTGGGGAGAAAAAAAGAACGAAGAAGGAGGTATGTATTAAGTGTGTACGTATGTAATTATAGACATGTATGTATGTATGTATTAAGTGTATGTGTGTATGTATGTGTATTATACATGTATGTGTGTGTGTATGTATGTGAGAATATACATGAATGTATGTATGTATATATGTATGTATGTATGTATTATATATATATATACGTAAACATGTATGTATCTATGCATGTATGTACTTATGTATATATGTACGTAGTAATGTATTACTATATGATGTACACATAAATAACCATGAATGTATGTAAATATGTGTATCTATGCTCGCATGTCAACATAGCCAACGGTGAGTCACCCCCTGTCCTTGGCTCCCTCCATCGATTGTTATCCACTATCGCGAATGAGGTCTTGGGGAGGAGGGAGGGCGGTTGAGGAGGGGCGGAGGAGGAGGATGGGAGGGAGGAGGAGGAGGAGGAGGAGGAGGAGGGGCGGAGGGAGGAGGAGGAGGAGGAGGAGGAGGGAGGAGGAGGGGAGGAGGGAGGGGCGGGGGGGCAAGGATTGTTATGGGGTCGGGCTGAATCACGTGAATTCTAAGTGTTTTCTTTGTTCGTGGAAGAGAGAAAATGCCGCGCCATTACGTCGTATCTATGTGGAAGTCGCGACACGGCATAGTCCTTCTTCTTCGTAAATACACGCACACGCATACACGTGCAAAGGCACACGCACACTCACACACATGCACGCATAACCAACAATATTGCAAATACATATATGAATATCCCCATATATAGGTAGTGATAAATACATAAAAAAATATTGTGTATGTACACACACCACACATATATAATGTGTGTGTATGTATATATATATACATATATGTGTATATATATACATATATGTGTATATATACACATGTACATATGCATATATACATACATATATATATATATATATATATATATATATATATATATATATATATATATATATATATACAAAAAAGTATGCATGTATGTATGTATGTATATATGTATGTATAGTGTATGTAAGTGTGTATGTGTGTAAGTGTGGTGTATGTATGTATGTATGTATGTATATATTATATATATAATATATATTATATATAATATATATATACATCTAAACATGCATTCACATACACATTTGCGTCTGAATATAGGATAGAACACAGAAAAGCTAAAACACCTGCGCGCACAGGTGTCCCCGCAGCCGCGTCTGCATGTGTGTCCACACCTGGCGAAGCTTGCACGAATTGCGACCCTCGCTCTCTGCCGCAACACCTACCTGTTGATGTTGATGTCTCCATGTGGGGATGATGACGACGGTGTGGTGAGATAGTGATGATGGTAGAGGTGTGGTGATGATGGTGGGAGGTGGTGGTGATGATGATGATGATGGTGATGATGCTGATGATGAATGATTTTTGTATGTTGAAGATGATCTATGAAATTAAGGTATGATTGTGATAATATTGATGAGTGTAGGGTGTTGATAATGAAAAGCATAATAATAATAATAATTATTATTATTATTATTATTATTATAACAACAACAACAAAACAACAATAATAATAAAAATGTACAAGACAGCAATAATGACGACGAAGACAAGAAGACAGTAACGAAATCTCGACCACTACATGTTTTTGCAACCTCCCGCTCCCCAAGCGCTTCTCCTCAATTCTTTTCCATCCCCCTTTCCACTCTCTCTTTTTCCATTCTCCCTTTCCCCTCTTTCTCTCCCTCCCTTCCCCCTTCTCCTTCCTCTCCCATTGAGCAGTTTACCTTTCCTCTTCCTCTCCCTCCTTCCCCTTCTCTTCTTTTTTTTAGCGTTCTCCTTTCTCCTCCCTTCCCCTTCCTCTTCCTCTCCCTTTTTTGCAATTCCCTTCCCCCCTTCTTCCCCTCCCTTTCTTTCTCTTTCCAATCCCCCCCCCCTTTCCCCATTCCTCATTCCCATTCCCCCACTCCCCCCCTTCCTCCCCCTCCCCGCACAGTAATAAGACGGAGACACGGGCGCCAGAGGAGGTTATTGCCGCAGCCCGCCCATCAAACTGGTTGTTAAAACTTACAGCTCGAAGGCGTAGGTGTTGTAGTGTCCTTATTGTTGTTGTTACAATTGTTGCTTTTCTTGTCCTTGTTGTTGTTACAATCGCTGCTGCTTCTGTCGTTGTTGCCGTTACAACCGTTGCTGTTTCTGTCGCTGTTATGGTGGTGGTTGTCGTTGTTGTTGCCACGAAATCACCAAAAGGATGGCAAGCGACCGCCGTGTCTTTGTTGTTGTTGCAGATGTCGTTGTTGCCGTTCTTGCTGCCATTCGTTGCCAAGGAGAACGTAGATGATAGTGGCTTTTTTTTTGCTGACATTACTGCTGCTGTTATCGACGGAGCTGTCGCTGTTATTATCGCCGAGATGGGAAGGGAGTGTCGCGTTTTCGTGTTTTTTTTTCTTTTGTTGTTGTTTTTGTC
>NW_020871841.1:651214-653714 GCF_003789085.1 Penaeus vannamei
CCCTCCCTCCCCTCTCCCCTCATCCCTCCCCTCCACCTCCCCTCACCCCTAAGAAAGCCTCCCACATCTCCAACCAGACCACACCACCCTCCCCCCAACCACCCCTGAACCCCCCACCACGACGCTTTGTATCTAAATATATCCTCTCCCCTCTTACTTCATTTATCAAGTCGGCTTTTTCCTTCTTTTCTGTTTTTATTCACTTTCTGTTTGTCCTTTCCTTCTTTATGTTTTTTATTCACTTTCTGTTTGTCCTTTCCTTCTTTTCTACCGACCTTTATTTGCACTGTAAAATCTTAAAAACACGCATGTAAACATACACATATACGCACACTCAAGCACACACTCACACACACACGCGCACTCACATACTACATAAATATAAAGATAAATATAAATTTTAAATGAAAATGCAAATGTAAACATAAAAAATGTCAAATATAAATGCAAACGTATATAAAAAAACAAACATAAATAAGAGTCAAGGTAGAAGTAAATACAAACACTCATTTAGACAAAAAGTCAAAATAAAGGTAAAGGGTAAACATAAACATAACCACACACCCCACATAGCCTTTGTTCAACCGAACGTCTATCCCGCCATACCAAGCAGCATCAACATCCCCGACTCAACTCCTCCCCTCTTCTTTTCTTCTTCTTCTTCTTCTTCTTCTTTCTCTTCTTCTTCTTCTTCCTTCTTTCTTCTTCTTCTTCTTCTTTCTTCTTCTTTCTTCTTTCTTCTTTCTTCTTCTTCTTCTTCTTCTTCTCTCCTTCTCTCCTCCTTCCTCCTCCTCCGCTCCTCCTCCGCCTCCTCCTCCTCCCTTCCTCCTCCTCCCTCCTCCTCCTCCTCCTCTCCTCCTTCTCCTCTCCTCCTCCTCCTCCTCTCTCCTCCTCCTCCTCCTCCTCCTCCTCCTCCTCCTCCTTCCTCTCCTCCTCCTCCGGATTCCTAGTCGGGGTTCATTCCGTGTCCGAATCGGTAAATCAGGAAGTGAGTAAACAATAATTGTTTGTACCCTGCCCGAGTTTCTGCTACAACTTTTTTTTTTTTCTTTTCTTTTTTTCTGAATGAAGGGCAGTAAGTGGAAGTTTCGGTCAAGTCGGCGATTTTTTTCTTTTTTTTTTCTCTTTTTTGAGAAGGGAGGGTTGCCAACGACGAATTTCGGTGCGTGATTTCCTCCTTTTGCGCCGCATCTGCACTCGGTCTGCGAACATGTGCGCTGATCTGCCTGACTGCCTGCACGCCGCTCTGACTGGTCTTTTTACCTGGTTATATATTTCTCTGTCTCTGTCTCTGTCTCTCTCTCTCTATCAATATCTTTCTTTCTCTCTCTCCCTCTCCCTCATATTATATATATATATATATATATATATATATATATATATATATATATATATAATACACACACACACACACACACACACACACACACACACACACACACACACAACACACACACACACACACACACACACACACACACACCACACACACACACACATACACACACACACATACATACATAAATATATATATATAATATATATATAATATATATATATATATATAGTATATATATATATATGCAAATATGTGTGTGTATACATACAAGCTACAAACGGGAAATCAGAGGAAGCGAGCAGGCCCTCACAAAAGCTTCGATCTATTCCCTTCATCTTCTTCCTCCAGGGACGCGAGAGAGGCTGGGCGGGGGGGGGGGGTGATGCAATGCTACTGTGATGCAAGGAGAGCCAGAAGCCACGTCTGTCTCTGGCCTGATCCCAGATTCATGACAAATCAGCGGAAGTGGCGTTAGGCCTAATGCAGGCGGGGGGGGGGGGGGGGGGGAAATGCCCGTGACAGGGATTGCCGGCTTCTGGTGCCACGGAACTTGTCCTCTTGTTGTTGCTGTTATTACTTTCATTATTATTATTAGTAGTAGTAGTAGTAGTAGTAGTAAGTAATAGAGTTGTGTAGTAGTAGTAGTAGTAGTTGTAGTAGTTGAAGTTGATGTTGAAGTTGTAGGAGTAGTAATAGTAGTAGTATCATTATCATTATGAATAATATTAATCATTTTTTCATTTTTTAAAGAGGAACAAATTAACCAATCTAATAACTGTTAGAAAATATCATTATCAACTTTGAGCCAACCTGGATATACCACTTTTTACACGAGTATATCTAAGAAAAGCATATCCGAATATCAAATCGTACAGTAAATACATCATCCAGAAAAGGCTTTCGAACACCGAAAAAAAAAAAAAAAAAAAAAAAAAAAAAAAAAAAAAAAAATGGCCGTCGAGAAATGAACTAATTTGGCAACGAAAGAAAGTCACGTTGTCCGCTCGCGTTTCGGTCCGGATTAAGAGAGGCGCTAATTTTTATTTTTTTTGCCGGAAAATCGTGTGGTTCATCCATCCTTTTCTCTCTCTCTCTCTCTCTCTTCTCTCTCTCTCTAATAATATAATTATAGGAGATAGATAGATAAATAGATAGATAGAT
>NW_020871841.1:686106-687456 GCF_003789085.1 Penaeus vannamei
GGACGGATTAAAAGCGAAGAAAGGGAAGGGGAGAGAGAGAAAGAGAGGGAAGGGAGAAGGCAAGAGGAAAGGAAGGGGAGAGAAAGAGAGAGAGGAAGGAAGGGAAAGGGGAAAGGGAGGACTATGGGCCATGTAGGCAGGAGAGGGGAAGGAGAGGTATGAGGGAGGAAAAGGAGAGGGAGAGAAGAGGGAGTTGAAGCAGAGGGGAAGGAAAGAGAGCGAGATGTGTATGGGGAAGGGGCGGCCGACGTAAGGGAGGGGAAAGTGGAGAGGGCGAAGTGGGAGGAGAGGGCGAAGTAGGGGAGGGAGAAGGGAAGGGGGAAAGGGAGAGGGATAAGGGGAGGGGAAGAGGGGAAGGGAGAGGGCCAAGTGGGAGGGGGAAGGGGAGGGGGAATCGAGAGGGCAAGTGGGAGGGGGAGGGGAAAGGGAGAGGGCCAAGGGAAGGAAGGGGAGAGGAAATCGAGAGGGCCAAGTGGGAAGGGGGAAGGGGAAAGGGAAAATCGAGAGGGGCCAAGTGGGAAGGGGAGAGGGAAAGGGAGAGGGAAGTGGGAGGGGGAAGGGGAGAGGGAAAGGGGATAATCGAGAGGGCCAGTGGGAGGGGAAGGGGTAAAAAGGGAGAGGGCCAAGTGAGGGGGATAAGAGGGAAGTGGGGAAAGGGCCAGTGGGAAAGAGGGATGAGGAAAGGGAGAGGGGCCAAGTGGTAAGGGGGGAAAGGAAAGAGGGGGCCAGTGGGAGGGGGAAGGGGAAAGGGAGAGGACCAAGTGGGAGGGAGAAGGAGGAAAGATGGAAAGGGCCAAGTGGGAGTGGGGAAGGGGAGAAAGGGATAGGGCCAGTGGAGGTGGGGGAAGGGAAGAGGGAAATGGAGAGGGGCCAAGTTGGGAGGGGGAAGGGGGAAAAGGGAGAGGGCCAAGTGGCAGGGGGAAGAGGGAAGGGAGAGGGCAAGTAGAGAGGGCCAGAAAGAGGGAAAGGGATCGAAGGGAAGTGGGAAGGGGAGAGGAAAGGGAGAGGGCCAAGTGGGAGAGGAGAAAGAGGGAAAGGGGGAAATCGAGAGGGCCAAGTGGGAAAGGGAAATCGAGAAGGGCCAAGTGGGAGGGGGAAGAGGGAAAGGGAAAGAGGGAAAGGGAGAGGGATAAGGGGAGAGGGAAGGGGAAAGGGAAAAGGGGGCCAAGTGGGAGGGGGAAAGAGGGAAAGGGAGAGGGCCAAGTGGGGAGGGGGGAAGGGGGAGAGGAAATCGGAGAGGGCCAAGTGGGAAGAGGGAAGGGAAAGGGAGAAGGGCCAAGTGGGAGGGGGGAAGGGGGAGAGGGAAGGGGAAATCGAGGAGGGCCCAGTTGGGCAAGGGAAGAGGGAAAT
>NW_020871841.1:711716-714216 GCF_003789085.1 Penaeus vannamei
TAAAATTGATTCAAATGATACTGACATTACGACCGCAGAGTAATACACTATTGGCCCAAACCGGAGGAGGAGTAGACCAGCCAAGCAATAATAACCTGAGGCGCCAGGAACTCAGTCCACGGCACTTTGGCATCTGGACGCTGTAGCAGGAATAAAGTTACAATTACATTAAGCTCTTTGTTTCTATGAAGTACAATAAACTACTCTCGATTTTCGTTTCGGTATCAGGCAGACCGAAAACACTATAATAAGACTCTCGCTCTCTCGCTCTTTCTTGCTCTCTTTGGCTCTCTTTCTCTCGCTCTTTCTTGCTCTCTTTGGCTCTCTTTCTCTAGCTCTTTCTTGGGCCTGTCAGAAGATCGATTTTTTCCAATTGCTGCCGTGACTTCATTTTCTGAGCATGAGGAAGAAGTTGAAGAAATAGGTAAAAATAGAGGGTAATTAATAGTTAAAAATAGAGGGTAATTAAAATGCACGATAATAGTTATCTATTTAATTATCACTTACTTTGTCTTTGAGGAAGAAAACCAAAAACATATGTAAGAATCTCTAGACAATACAGAACTGAACTTGCAAATACACACACTCACACGTACAGTGTGTCGTGCAGGGTGTATACAGTATACTGTTTGTCTGTGTGTGTGTCTCATGTATGTGTGTGTGTGTGTGTGTGTGTGTGTGTTGTGTGTACACACACACACACACACACACACACACACACATAACACACACGCACACACACCACACACACACACACACACAACACACACACACACACACACACACACACACACACACACATATATATATATATATTATATATAATATATATATATATATATATACTATATATATATATATATATACATATATACATATATACATCGTTTGATGATCATGACTGGCGATTGTGCTATCAAAGGTTATTATAAGATGATAATAATGTTGACGTGACGATGAAGACATGATGATACTAATGGTGATAATGATAGTAATCACAATGGTGATAGTAGGAGTAATGGTAATGGTAATTGTCATGATAATAATGATAGTCCTAACAGTAATGATAATGAAAATAGTTATAATAATGTAAATAAAGTAAATTTTTGTGATGCAATAATGATATCAATATGATGAGGATCATGATAATACCAACATAATGATAACAATAATGAGCAGTGATAACTGATAGAATTGATAATAAAAATAATAATTATAATTATTATTACTATGATTAGAGGATTATATTGAAGATGATGATAACTGTTATAACAATAATGATAATACCAATAGCAATAGTAATATCAAAGATAATGATAATACATAAAGTAATATTTTTTTCTAATAGACCAAGGTAATATGTACACTGATTTTGGCATATGACTTACACCTAACGTTTTTTCAGAGGTTACACACACGCGCACGAACACATATACAAAAAACACAGCAAAGCACAATTAACTTAATTACTTAATTAATTAATTAATTTACAGGTAGATCGACCTCTGATCAAAAGCAATCATGTTGGGGAATTACTTATGACTAAACTGTCATTTGTTGCTTTCAATAACAATAACAAAACTGTTTCTCTCTTTCTTCCTCTCTCTCTCTTCTCTATCTAATCTATCCTCTCCTACTCTCTCTCTCCCTCTCTCTCTCTCTCTCTCTCTCTCTCTCTCTCTCTCTCTCTCTCTCTCTCTCTCTCTCTCTCTCTCTCTCTCTCCTCCCCCCCTCCCCTCTCCCATCTCCCTCCCCTCTCCCTCTCCCTCTCCCTCTCCCTCTCCTCTCCTCTCTCTCTCCCTCTCTCTCTCTCTCTCTCTCTCTCTCTCTTCTCTCTCTCTCTTCTCTCTCTCTCTCTCTCGTCTCTCTCTCTCTCTCTCTCTCTCCTCTCTCTCTCTCTCCTCTCCTCTTCCCTCTCCTCTCCCCTCTCTCTCCTCTCTCTCCTTCTCTCTCTCTCTCCCTCCCCTCTTTCTCTCTTCTCTCTCCTCTCTCTCCTCTCTCTCTCTCTCTCTCTCTCTCTCTCTCTCTCTCTCTCTCTCTCTCTCTCTTCTCAAGCATTCTCACCTTTTTTCTCAACCTTTCCCTTTTCCTTCTTCCTTCCGGTCCCGCAGCCGAGCGGCTAAACGGCTTTCATGACCATGTAGTCATTCTCCACGGCGCCCTTGGGCTTGGCCGCGGCGCCCTCGCAGCTTCCCTTCAGCTTCGAGTTCCCGGCGTCCTTTTTGTCCCTCAGGAGCGTCGTGGGAGGCGGCACGGGCGGGGGCGCGCAGCTCTGGGCCAGGAAGGGCGCGTCCTCGTAGATGGGATCCTGCAGCTGGCTGAGGGCGATGGGCGGCGTGCGTCGCTCGTGGCCCGGGCGGCGCCTCTTGGCCCGGGCGAGGAGGCACGCCAGGATCACCACGATCGCCAGCGCCACCATGGACACGCCCACGAAGCTGTAGAGCCCCAGGTGGAGGATGCGCGGCACGTCCTGCACCTGGGGCGACCCGAGCGGGGAGAG
>NW_020871841.1:719216-731716 GCF_003789085.1 Penaeus vannamei
GCAATTCATGATCTCGGATATCTTAAGCTTTAAATATACTTTTGATTCATCATGGGTTATTGAAATATTGCGTCGTAGGATTTTTAACTCATTGGTACATGAATTTAAAGGGTGGTACATATTTTGATTCATAGATTTTGAAAATTCTTTGGCCAATAGATATCTCTCACTCATAGATTTTTATTTTTTTATTTTTAGATTCATAGGTTAGTAGATCTTTTAATTCGCGTATCTTTTATCATTCGTATATTTTTTTTTCTCCATTCATACTGTACATCTTTTAATCACATATATTTTAAGTTATAGGGTAGTCGATCTTTTAACTAACAGCTGTTTTAACTCGAAGGATTGTATATCTTTTAATTCATAGATTGTGAACTCATAGGCTACCAGATCCTTTAGAATATAGAGACTTTAACTCAGTGGCCAGTAAGTGTTTTGATGTTCAGCTGCGTTATTTCTATCGTTCATTCTGTTCAAGAAGGAGTAGTTTTATTTTTGTTTTTGTTTTTTCGTTTAAGAAGGGAAGGTGAACGGAGAAGCACTGATAAAGAAAGAGAAAGACCTGGACAGAAAAAGGGAGAGCGGAAATGTGAACGAATGAGCGAGAGACACACACACGCACATACACACACATACATACACAGCCGCACACTTACACACATACCCAGGTGCACACACACACACACACACACACACACACACACACACAACACACACACCACACACACACACACAAATACACACACACACACACACATAAGACACACAAACACACACAACACACACACACACATAAGTACACACACACACACACACACAAACACACACACACACACACAAATACACACACACACACACACACACACACACACATCACACACACAGACAAACAGACAGACAAAGACACAGAGACAAACAGAACGAGAGAAAGGAAAACAAAAAAAAAGAAGTGGGTGGCCATCCCTCGAAATAAGATATGTTGTCACGTCGTCAATTTTGCGGTATTTTGTTTACTCAGAAGGGCGTGAGTGACAAAGGAAAGGCTGTGTTTAAGAAGAATTACACTGGACGCACATTTCCTGTTGTGTTATCTTGGGAATGAATGTAGTAGTTATGTCCAGAAAAAAAACACTGATGTAAGAACAAATGAACAAAAAATTAAAGCTTATTATTAAAGTTTATCAGTCCAAGAATCAAACAAATAAAAAAGAAATTAAAGTTTATCAGTCAAAGAATCAACAAATGAAAAATAAAGAAGTTTATCAGAGAATCAAACAAATGAAAAAAAAAAAAAATAAGAGGTTTATCAGTCAAAGAGAAAGTTTATCAGTCAAAGAATCAATAAAAAAGAAATTAAAGTTTATCAGTCAAAGAATTAAACAAATAAAAATAAAGAAAGTTTATCAGTCAAAGAATCAAACAAATAAAAAAAATAAAGTTTATCAGTCAAAGAATCAAACAAATAAAAAAAATAAATAAAGTTTATCAGTCAAAGAATCAAACAATGAAAAAAATAAAGAAAGTTTATCAGTCAAAGAATCAACAAATAAAAAAAAATAAAGAAAGTTATCAGTCAAAGAATCAAACAAATAAAAAATAAAGAAAGTTTATCAGTCAAAGAATCAAACAAATAAAAAAAATAAGAAAGTTTATCAGTCAAAGAATCAACAAAAAAAAGTTTATCAGTCAAAGAAAAAAATAAAAAAATAAAAGTTTATCAGTCAAAGAATCAAACAAATAAAAAAAAAATAAAGAAAGTTTATCAGTCAAAGATCAAACAATAAAAAAAATAAAGAAAGTTTATCAGTCAAAGAATCAAACAAATAAAAAATAAGAAAGTTTATCAGTCAAAGAAATCAACAAATGAAAAAAAAATAAAGAAAGTTTATCAGTCAAAGAATCAAACAAATAAAAAAAATAAAAAGTTTTATCAGTCAGAATCAAACAAATAAAAAAAATAAAGAAAGTTTATCAGTCAAATCAAACAAATAAAAAAATAAAGAAAGTTTATCAGTCAAAGAATCAAAAAATAAAAAATAAAGAAAGTTTATCAGTCAAAGAATCAAACAAATAAAAAAATAAAGAAAGTTTATCAGTCAAAGAATAAACAAAAATAAAGTTTATCAGTCAAGAATCAAAAAATAAAAAAAATAAAGAAAGTTTATCAGTCAAAGAATAAACAAATAAAAATAAAGAAAGTTTATCAGTCAAAGAATCAAACAAATAAAAAATAAAGAAAGTTTATCAGTCAAAGAATCAAACAATAAAAAAAAAAAGTTTATCAGTCAAGAATCAAACAATAAAAAAATAAAGAAAGTTTATCAGTCAAAGAATCAACAAATAAAAAAAATAAAGTTTATCAGTCAAAATCAAACAATAAAAAATAAAGTTTATCAGTCAAAAGAAAAAAATAAAAAAAAAGAAAGTTTATCAGTCAAAGAATCAAACAAATAAAAAAAATAAAGAAAGTTTATCAGTCAAAGAATCAAACAAATAAAAAAAATAAAGTTTATCAGTCAAAGAATCAAACAAATAAAAAAAATAAAGAAAGTTTATCAGTCAAAGAATCAAACAAATGAAAAAATAAAGAAAGTTTATCAGTCAAAGAATCAAACAATAAAAAAATAAAGAAAGTTTATCAGTCAAAGAATCAAATAAAAAAATAAAGAAAGTTTATCAGTCAAAGAATCAAACAAATAAAAAATAAGAAAGTTTATCAGTCAAGAATCAAAAAAGAAAAAAATAAAGTTTATCAGTCAAAGAATCAAACAAATAAAAAAAAATAAAGTTTATCAGTCAAAGAATCAAACAAATAAAAAAATAAAGAAAGTTTATCAGTCAAAGAATCAAACAAATAAAAAAATAAAGAAAGTTTATCAGTCAAAGAATCAAACAAATAAAAAAAAATAAAGTTTATCAGTCAAAGAATCAAACAAATAAAATAAAGAAAAGTCAAAGAATCAAAAAATAAAAAAAGAAAGTTTATCAGTCAAAAGATCAAACAATAAAAAAATAAAGTTTATCAGTCAAAGAATCAAAACAAATAAAAAAATAAAGAAAGTTTATCAGTCAAAGAATCAAACAATAAAAAAAAATAAAGAAAGTTTATCAGTCAAAGAATCAAACAAATAAAAAAAAAAAAAAAAGTTTATCAGTCAAGAATAACAAATAAAAAAATAAAGAAAGTTTATCAGTCAAAGAATCAAAAAAATAAAAAAATAAAGAAAGTTTTATCAGTCAAGAATCAAACAAATAAAAAATAAAGAAAGTTTATCAGTCAAAGAATCAAACAAATAAAAAAAAATAAAGAAAGTTTATCAGTCAAAGAATCAAACAAATAAAAAAAAAGAAAGTTTATCAGTCAAAGAATCAAACAAATGAAAAAATAAAGAAAGTTATCAGTCAAAGAATCAAACAAATAAAAAATAAAGAAAGTTTATCAGTCAAAGAATCAAACAAATAAAAAAAATAAAGAAAGTTTATCAGTCAAAGAATCAAACAAATAAAAAATAAAGAAAGTTTATCAGTCAAAGAATCAAACAAATAAAAAATAAAGAAAGTTTATCAGTCAAAGAATCAAACAATAAAAAAAATAAAGAAAGTTTATCAGTCAAAGAATCAAACAAATAAAAAAATAAAGAAAGTTTATCAGTCAAAGAATCAAACAAATAAAAAATAAAAAGTTTATCAGTCAAAGAATCAAACAAATAAAAAAAATAAAGAAAGTTTATCAGTCAAAGAATCAAACAAATAAAAAAAAAAAGAAAGTTTATCAGTCAAAGAATCAAACAAAATAAAAAAAATAAAGAAAGTTTATCAGTCAAAGAATCAAACAAATAAAAAATAAAGAAAGTTTATCAGTCAAAGAATCAAACAAATAAAAAAATAAAGAAAGTTTATCAGTCAAAGAATCAAACAAATAAAAAAATAAAGAAAGTTTATCAGTCAAAGAATCAAACAAATAAAAAATAAAGAAAGTTTATCAGTCAAAGAATCAAACAAATAAAAAAAAAAAAAAGTTTATCAGTCAAGAATCAAACAATAAAAAATAAAGAAATCAGTCAAAGAAAAAGAAAGTTTATCAGTCAAAGAATCAAACAAATAAAAAATAAAGAAAGTTTATCAGTCAAAGAATCAAACAAATAAAAAAAATAAAGAAAGTTTATCAGTCAAGAATCAAACAAATAAAAAATAAAGAAAGTTTATCAGTCAAAGAATCAAACAAATAAAAAAAATAAAGAAAGTTTATCAGTCAAAGAATCAAACAAATAAAAAAAATAAAGAAAGTTTATCAGTCAAAGAATCAAACAAATAAAAAATAAAGAAAGTTTATCAGTCAAAGAATCAAACAATAAAAAAAATAAAGAAGTTTATCAGTCAAAGAATCAAACAAATAAAAAAATAAAGAAAGTTTATCAGTCAAAGAATCAAACAAATAAAAAAAATAAAGAAAGTTTATCAGTCAAAGAATCAAACATCAGTCAAAGAATCAAACAAATGAAAAAAAAATAAATAAAGTTTATCAGTCAAAGAATCAAACAAATAAAAAAATAGAAAGTTTATCAGTCAAAGAATCAAACAAATAAAAAAAATAAAGAAAGTTTATCAGTCAAAGATCAAACAAATAAAAAATAAGAAAGTTTATCAGTCAAGAATCAAACAATAAAAAATAAAGAAAGTTTATCAGTCAAAGAATCAAACAAAAAAAAAATAAAGAAAGTTTATCAGTCAAAGAATCAAACAAATAAAAATAAAAAAGTTTATCAGTCAAAGAATCAAACAAATAAAAAAATAAAGAAAGTTTATCAGTCAAAGAATCAAACAATAAAAAATAAATAAAGTTTATCAGTCAAAGAATAAACAAATAAAAAATAAAGAAAGTTTTATCAGTCAAAGAATCAAACAAATAAAAAATAAAGAAAGTTTATCAGTCAAAGAATCAAACAATAAAAAAAATAAAGAAAGTTTATCAGTCAAAGAATCAAAAATAAAAAAAAATAAAGAAAGTTTATCAAAAGAAAAAAAAAAAATAAAGTCAAAGTCAACAGAAAGTTTATCAGTCAAAGAATAAAACAAATAAAAAAAAAAAAGAAAGTTTATCAGTCAAAGAATCAAACAAATAAAAAAAAAAAGTTTATCAGTCAAAGAATCAAACAAATAAAAAAATAAAGAAAGTTATCAGTCAAAGAATCAAACAATAAAAAAAAAAAGAAAAGTTTATCAGTCAAAGAATCAAACAAATAAAAAAAATAAAGAAAGTTTATCAGTCAAAGAATCAAACAAATAAAAATAAAGTTTATCAGTCAAAGAAAAATAAAAAAATAAAGAAAGTTTATCAGTCAAAGAATCAAACAAATAAAAAAATAAAGAAAGTTTATCAGTCAAAGAATCAAACAAATAAAAAAAATAAAGAAAGTTTATAAAGAAAGTTTATCAGTCAAAGAATCACAAATAAAAAATAAAGAAAGTTTTATCAGTCAAAGAATCAAACAAATAAAAAAATAAGAAAGAGTCAAAATCAAACAAAAAAAAATAAAGAAAGTTTATCAGTCAAAGAATCAAACAAAAATAAAAATAAAGAAAGTTTATAGTATCAGAAAGTTTATCAAAGAATCAAACAAATAAAAAAAAAAGTTTATCAGTCAAAGAATCAAACAAATAAAAAAATAAGAAAGTTTATCAGTCAAAGAATCAAACAGTTTATCAGTCAAATAAAAAAAAATAAAGAAATCAAACAAATAAAAAAAATAAAGAAAGTTTATCAGTCAAAGAATAAAAAAAAAGTTTATCAGTCAAAGAATCAAACAAAAAAAAAAAATAAAGAAAGTTTATCAGTCAAGAATCAAACAATAAAAATAAAAAAGTTTCAGTCAAAGAATCAAACAAATAAAAAAAAAAAGAAAGTTTATCAGTCAAAGAATCAACAAATAAAAAAATAAAGAAAGTTTATCAGTCAAAGAAACAAAAAAAAAAAAAAGAAAGTTTATCAGTCAAAGAATCACAAATAAAAAAAATAAAGAAAGTTTATCAGTCAAAGAATCCAAACAAATAAAAAATAAGAAAGTTTATCAGTCAAAGAATCAAACAAATAAAAAAAATAAAGAAAGTTTATCAGTCAAAGAATCAAACAAATAAAAAAATAAAGAAAGTTTATCAGTCAAAGAATCAAACAAATAAAAAAAGTATCAGTCCAAAGAATCAACAATAAAAAAAAATAAAGAAAGTTTATCAGTCAAAGAATCAAACAAATAAAAAAAAAAAAGTTATCAGTCAAAATCAAACAAATAAAAAAATAAAGAAAGTTTATCAGTCAAAGAATCAAACAAATAAAAAAAAAAAGTTTATTCAGTCAAAGAATCAAACAAATAAAAAATAAAGAAGTTTATCAGTCAAGAAAAACAATAAAAAATAAAGAAAGTTTATCAGTCAAAGAATCAAACAATAAAAAAAAAAAGTTTATCAGTCAAAGAATCAAACAATAAAAAAATAAAGAAAGTTTATCAGTCAAAGAATAAACAAATAAAAAAATAAAGAAGTTTATCAGTCAAAGAATAAACAATAAAAAAAATAAAAGTCAAGAATCAAATAAAAAATAAAAAATAAAAGTTTATCAGTCAAAGAATCAACAAATAAAAAAAATAAAGAAAGTTTATCAGTAAAGAATCAAACAAAAAAAATAAAGAAAGTTTATCAGTCAAAGAATCAAAAAAAATAAAAAATAAAGAAAGTTTATCAGTCAAAGAATCAAACAAAAAAAAATAAAGAAAGTTTATCAGTCAAGAATCAAACATAAAAAAAATAAAGAAAGTTTATCAGTCAAAGAATCAAACAAATAAAAAAATAAAGAAAGTTTATCAGTCAAAGAATCAAAACAATAAAAAATAAAGAAAGTTTATCATCAAAGAATCAAACAAATGAAAAAAAAAAAAAGTCAAAAAAAAACTCAGTTTCAGCGGTGTTGTTGCAGATGACACGATATTCCTCCGAAAAAGTGCCTTTGACCCAACAACTGCAGCCCTTGTTGCATTCGAGCTCCGTGGCAGAGTCGGCAGCCGCCATACCCAGTGCCACGAGGGCCACGATCTTCAGGAAGGGCGTGTGTGGCGTCTGGTGCCATGCTGAGGGCGCCATTGTTCTGCTGAGGGAAGATGGTGTTTTAGGTTTTTTTTTTTTATTGGAGTTTTTGCTTTGATCGCTTTTTTTTATTCTCTCTATATATATGTATATTTGTCTTTTCTTTCTCTCCCTCCCGTTCTCTCTCTCTCTCTCTCTCTGTATCTATCTATCACTCTCTCCTCTCAAGTCTATCTCTCTCTCTCTCTCGTTGTTAAAAATATAAGAATAAAAAAACAGACATAAGTCCGTTAAATGTGTGTGTGTGAGTGTGAGAGAGAGAGAGAGAGAGAGAGAGTGAGAGAGAGAGAGAGAGAGAGAGAAGAGAGAGAGAGGAGAGAGAAGAGAGAGAGAGAGAGAGAGAGAGAGAGAGAGAGAGAGAGAGAGAGAGAGAGAGAGAGAGAGAGAGAGAGAGAGAGAGAGAGAGAGAGAGGGAGAGAGAGAGAAGAGAGGAGAGAAGAGAGAGAGAGAAGAGAGAAGAGAGAGAGAGAGAGAGAGAAGAGAGAGAGAGAGAGAGAGAGAGAGAGAGAGAGAGGTGAGAGAGAGAGAGAGAGAGAGAGAGAGAGAGGGTTAGTCGAAAACCACAGAAATCAGTATTGGATAAAACCATCAAGGAGTAATGCTCTGATTTCCGAACAAACAAAGGCGTCAATTGCTTGCCTCCCGTGTCATGCTCCTTTCAAACAAAGGCGTCAGTTGCTTGCCTCCCGTGTCATGCTCCTTTCAAAAAAAGCGTCAATTGCTTGCTCCCGTGTCATGGCTTTTCAAACAAAGGCGTCATTTGCTTGCCTCCGTGTCATGCTCCTTTCAAACAAAAGGCGTCAATTGCTTGCCTCCCGTGTCATGCTCCTTTCAAACAAAAGGCGTCAATGTCTTGCCTCCCTGTCATGCTCCTTTCAAACAAAGGCGTCAGTTGCTTGCCTCCGTGTCATGCTCCTTCAAAACAAAGGCGTCAATTGCTTGCCTCCCGTGTCATGCTCCTTTCAAACAAAGGCGTCAATGCCTCCCGTGTCATGCTCCTTTCAAACAAAAGGCGTCCTTGCTGTGTCATGCTCCGTGTCATGCTCCTTCAACAAAGGCGTCAATTGCTTGCCTCCCGTGTCATGCTCCTTTCAAACAAAGGCGTCAAATTGCTTGCCTCCGTGTCATGCTCCTTTCAACAAAAGCGTCATTGCTTGCCTCCCGTGTCATGCTCCTTTCAAACAAAGGCGTCAGTTGCTTGCCTCCCGTGTCATGCTCCTTTCAAACAAAGGCGTCAGTTGCTTGCCTCCCGTGTCATGCTCCTTTCAAACAAAGGCGTCAGTTGCTTGCCTCCCGTGTCATGCTCCTTTCAAACAAAGGCGTCAATTGCTTGCCTCCCGTGTGCTCTTTCAAACAAAGGCGTCAGTTGCTTTGCCTCCCGTGTCATGCTCCTTTCAAACAAGGCGTCAATTGCTTGCCTCCGTGTCATGTCCTTTAAACAAGGCGTCCTTGCCTCCCGTGTCATGCTCCTTTCAAACAAAGGCGTCAATTGCTTGCCTCCCGTGTCATGCTCCTTTCAAACAAAGGCGTCAATTTCTTGCCTCCCGTGTCATGCTCCTTTCAAACAAAGGCGTCAGTTGCTTGCCTCCCGTGTCATGCTCCTTTCAAACAAAGGCGTCAATTGCTTGCCTCCCGTGTCATGCTCCTTTCAAACAAAGGCGTCATTGCTTGCCTCCCGTGTCATGCTCCTTTCAAACAAAGGCGTCAATTGCTTGCCTCCGTGTCATGCTCCTTTCAAACAAAGGCGTCAATGCTTGCCTCCCGTGTCATGCTCCTTTCAAACAAAGGCGTCATTGCTTGCCTCCCGTGTCATGCTCCTTTCAAACAAAGGCGTCAGTTGCTTGCCTCCCGTGTCATGCTCCTTTCAAACAAAGGCGTCAGTTGCTTGCCTCCCGTGTCATGCTCCTTCAAACAAAGGCGTCAATTGCTTGCCTCCCGTGTCATGCTCCTTTCAAACAAAGGCGTCAGTGTCATGCTCCTTTAAACAAAGGCGTTTGCTTGCCTCCGTGCATGCTCCTTTCAAACAAAGGCGTCAGTTGCTTGCCTCCCGTGTCATGCTCCTTTCAAACAAAGGCGTCATTGCTTGCCTCCCGTGTCATGCTCCTTTCAAAACAAAGGCGTCAGTTGCTTGCCTCCGTGTCATGCTCCTTTCAAACAAAGCGTCATTTGCCTCCCGTGTCATGCTCCTTTCAACAAAGGCGTCATTGCTTGCCTCCCGTGTCATGCTCCTTCAAACAAAGGCGTCATTGCTTGCCTCCCGTGTCATGCTCCTTTCAAACAAAGGCGTCAGTTGCTTGCCTCCCGTGTCATGCTCCTTTCAAACAAAGGCGTCAATTGCTTGCCTCCCGTGTCATGCTCCTTCAAACAAAGGCGTCATTGCTTGCCTCCCGTGTCATGCTCCTTTCAAACAAAGGCGTCAGTTGCTTGCCTCCCGTGTCATGCTCCTTTCAAACAAAGGCGTCAATTGCTTGCCTCCCTGTCATGCCTCAAACAAAGGCGTCATTGCTTGCCTCCCGTGTCATGCTCCTTTCAAACAAAGGCGTCATTGCTTGCCTCCCGTGTCATGCTCCTTTCAAACAAAGGTCAGTTGCTTGCTCCCGTGTCATGCTCCTTTCAAACAAAGGCGTCAATTGCTTGCCTCCCGTGTCATGCTCCTTTCAAACAAAGGCGTCAGTTGCTTGCCTCCCGTGTCATGCTCCTTTCAACAAAGCGTCAGTCCTTTCAAACAAAGGCGTCAGTTGCTTGCCTCCCGTGTCATGCTCCTTTCAAACAAAGGCGTCATTGCTTGCCTCCCGTGTCATGCTCCTTTCAACAAAGGCGTCAGTTTGCCTCCCGTGTCATGCTCCTTTCAAACAAAGGCGTCAATTGCTTGCCTCCCGTGTCATGCTCCTTTCAAACAAAGCGTCATTGCTTGCCTCCCGTGTCATGCTCCTTTCAAACAAAGGCGTCAATTGCTTGCCTCCCGTGTCATGCTCCTTTCAACAAAAGCGTCATGCTTGCCTCCGTGTCATGCTCCTTTCAAACAAAGGGTCAATTTCTTGCCTCCCGTGTCATGCTCCTTTCAAACAAAGGCGTCATTGCTTGCCTCCCGTGTCATGCTCCTTTCAAACAAAGGCGTCAATGTCTTGCCTCCCGTGTCATGCTCCTTTCAAACAAAGGCGTCATTGCTTGCCTCCCGTGTCATGCTCCTTTCAAACAAAGGCGTCAGTTGCTTGCCTCCGTGTCATGCTCCTTTCAAAACAAAGGCGTCTTGCTTGCCTCCCGTGTCATGCTCCTTTCAAACAAAGGCGTCAAATTGCTTGCCTCCCGTGTCATGCTCCTTTCAAACAAAGGCGTCATTGCTTGCCTCCCGTGTCATGCTCCTTTTCAAACAAAGGCGTCAATTGCTTGCCTCCCGTGTCATGCTCCTTTCAAACAAAGGCGTCAATTGCTTGCCTCCCGTGTCATGCTCCTTTCAAACAAGGCGTCAATTGCTTGCCTCCCGTGTCATGCTCCTTTCAAACAAAGGCGTCATTGCTTGCCTCCCGTGTCATGCTCCTTTCAAACAAAGGCGTCAATTGCTTGCCTCCCGTGTCATGCTCCTTTCAACAAAGGCGTCAATGCTTGCCTCCCATGTGTCAGTCATCAAACAAAGGCGTCATTGCTTGCCTCCCGTGTCATGCTCCTTTCAAACAAAGGCGTCATCATGCTCCTTTCAAACAAAGGCGTCAGTTGCTTGCTCCCGTGTCATGCTCCTTTCAAACAAAGGCGTCAGTTGCTTGCCTCCCGTGTCATGCTCCTTTCAAACAAAGGCGTCAGTTGCTTGCCTCCCGTGTCATGCTCCTTTCAAACAAAGGCGTCAATTGCTTGCCTTGTTGTGTCATGCTCCTTTCAAACAAAGGCGTCATTGCTTGCCTCCCGTGTCATGCTCCTTTCAAACAAAGGCGTCATTGCTTGCCTCCCGTGTCATGCTCCTTTCAAACAAAGGCGTCAATTGCTTGCCTCCCGTGTCATGCTCCTTTCAAACAAAGGCGTCAATTGTCATGCTCCTTTTCAAACAAAGGCGTCAATGTGCCTCCCGTTGTCATGCTCCTTTCAAACAAAGGCGTCAGTTGCTTGCCTCCCGTGTCATGCTCCTTTCAACAAAGGCGTCATTGCTTGCCTCCCGTGTCATGCCCTTTCAAACAAAGGCGTCCTTGCCTCCGTGTCATGCTCCTTTCAAACAAAAGGCGTCATTGCTTGCCTCCCGTGTCATGCTCCTTTCAAACAAAGGCGTCAAGTGTCATGCTCCTTTTCAAACAAAGGCGTCATTGCTTGCCTCCCGTGTCATGCTCCTTTCAAACAAAGGCGTCAGTTGCTTGCCTCCCGTGTCATGCTCCTTTCAAACAAAGGCGTCAATTGCTTGCCTCCCGTGTCATGCTCCTTTCAAACAAAGGCGTCAATGTCTTGCCTCCCGTGTCATGCTCCTTTCAAACAAAGGCGTCAGTTGCTTGCCTCCCGTGTCATGCTCCTTTCAAAGAAAGCGTCAATTGCTTGCCTCCCGTGTCATGCTCCTTTCAACAAAGGCGTCAATTGCTTGCCTCCCGTGTCATTCTCCTTCCAAACACAAGGCGTCAATTGCTTGCCTCCCGTTGTCATGCTCCTTTCAAACAAAGGCGTCAGTGCTGCCTCCGTGTCATGCTCCTTCAAACAAAGGCGTCAGTGCTTGCCTCCCGTGTCATGCTCCTTTCAAACAAAAAGGCGTCATTGCTTGCCTCCCGTGCCATGCTCCTTTCAAACAAAGGCGTCAATTGCTTGCCTCCCGTGTCATGCTCCTTTCAAACAAAGGCGTCAATGTCTTGCCTCCCGTGTCATGCTCCTTCCAAACAAAGGCGTCAATTGCTTGCCTCCCGTGCCATGCTCCTTTCAAACAAAGGCAATTGCTTGCCTCCCGTGTCTGCTCCTTTCAAACAAAGCGTCAATTGTCTTGCCTCCCGGTCATTGCCCTTTCAAAACAAAGTCAATTGCTTGCCTCCCCGTGTCATGCTCCTTTCAACAACATGGCGTCAGTTGCTTGCCTCCCGTGTCTATGCTCCTTTCAAACAAAGGCGTCAATGCCTGCCTCCGTGTCTGCTCCTTTCAAACGAAAGGCGTCAATTGCTTGCTCCGTGTCATTTTTCCAAACAAAGGCGTCAATTGCTTGCCTTCCCGTGTTGTCATGCTCCTTTCAACAAAGGCGTCATTGCTTGGCTTCTCCCGTGTCAGTGCTCCTTTCTCTCAAACAAAGGCGTCAAATTGCTTGCCACCTCCCGTGTCATGCGCCTCCTCAACCAAAGGCGTCACTTGCTTGCCTCCCGTTGTCATGCTCCTTTCAAAAAGCGCATCAAATTGCTTGCTCCCGTTGT
>NW_020871841.1:735671-738171 GCF_003789085.1 Penaeus vannamei
CCTTTAAACAAAGGCGTTTCAATGGTCTTGCCTCCCGTGTCATGCTCCTTTCAAACAAAGGCGTCAGCGTTGCCTCCCGTGTCATGCTCCTTCCAAACAAAGGCGTCAGTTGCTTGCCTCCCGTGTCATGCTCCTTTAAAACAAAGGCGTCAATTGCTTGCCTCCCGTGTCAAAACAAAGGCGTCAATTGCTTGCCTCCCGTGTCATGCTCCTTTCAAACAAAGGCGTCAATGCTTGCCTCCCGTGTCAGGCGTCAGTTGCTTGCCTGTGTCAAACAAAGCGCCAATTGCTTGCCTCCGTGTCATGCTCCTTTTCAAACAAAGGCGTCAGTTGCTTGCCTCCCCCCCCCCTCCCCCCCCCCCGTCCCCTCGAGGTAAAAAAAAAAAAAAAAAAAAAAACAAAGAATGTCTAAATTATACCTACAGAGGTTTGGTTTTAGCTTAAAGAGCCCGTAGAATAACTATTTTTTTCCGATTTTTTGTTAGCTCGGCTTGTCTCTCCTTGACCCCTCCTTGACCCCTCCGAGAAAAGCTGAAATGTCGTCCCTGCTTTCAAAATTTTCTTTGAGCTTTGGGAACGAAATAAAGAAATAAAGAAATAAAGAAATAGAAGAGAAAAGAAATAAAGAATAAGGTAGTAGAGTGAATGGGATAAGATTAACCAACAAAGCTGTTGCGATAAAGCCACGCTGAGCCCAAAGAATCAGATGACGCCTTGTCATTTTGGAACAAATTTCTCCCGATTCAATTTTCCTGGCCTTCTCGTTAATGCAATTTTCATTTCTCTTAATATTTCTGGATAATAAGCGTCTACGGTCATCGTTTGTGCTTCGAGGAAATCTATTAAGATTAGCTCCTTAGAATTTCACCAAAACGGTAGCCATTTTCCTCCGAGCTGACCTCTCAGAAGCCAATGTTTTGACCGAATCTGACTCGCAAGCCCTGTCTTCCGGTACAAATTGTCCCATAACATCATCTCCAATCTTCCATGAACACTGAAAGTTCAGCTCCTAGAGGCACCCGATCTCCGCGCAGTGCTGAAGGCAGCCAACGAGCTAAAAGTTGACTCGAGGCCCATAAGTTCGCTTGCAAAGGAAAGTGCTGAACGTTGCTGAACTTCAGTCGTTGGCTCCTGAATAATAAGGCGAGGGACGTATTTCACGAGATTCTGCGCTCGACCCCGACCTTTATTTAATTGCTTGGTCTATCTAAAAAAAAAAAAAAAAAAAAAAAAAAAAAAAAAAAAAAAAAAAAAAAAAAAAATTTCTACAAACTTCCCCTGGACTTTCGCTGGTATCAAGATCGATTTTTTCTACGGCATATATATATATATATATATATATAATATATATATATAGTATATATATATTATGTGTGTGTGTGTGTGTGTGTATGTGGTATGTGTATATATATATATAATATATATATATATATATATATATATATATATATGCGCGTTACCTCTCACAAAATAAAAAAAAGATATAAAAAGAAGCATACAAAAAAAAATGGCAAGAGAAAAGGGCGACGCGTCACTTTACCTCAGCAATCCACAACCGAACACAATCGAGACCAAAACTCAAATGAGCCTCCCTTGACTACAGTCCCGGGATCTTCCAAGAATCTCTTTCTCTCTTCTCTCTTTTTTTTTTCTCTCTCTCTCTCTCTCTCTTTTTGGACGGAGGTTGAGTCACAGCCCCCCCCCCCCTCCCCCTTCCCTCCCGCCCCTCCTCCGTGACGCCCTCCCGCCAAAGGATCCTTCTCGAAGCGGATTTGTGGCCGTTCTCGTAAGACCGTGACGTCATGAATGTGCGTTTGTCGTTTTGAGTTTGCTTACTTATTATTTTTCTTTCCTTCTTTTCTTTTTATGAGTTTTAAATTGTTGAGTGTAATAAAAGAATCAAAGATCTTAACTATCTTGAGAGTGCGAGTGTTCAGACGAGTGTACCCGAATGACGTCACAGCAAAACAAATCCAAAGAACAACAAATATGTATAGAGAAATGAAACAAGGCATTATGTATAAATCCTATGAATGAGGTGGAAGATCCTATAAAGGATTAAATCCCTTTTATTGTGAAAAGGATTCGAATACCTTCATCTAGACATCTAGACTGATAAGGAAGACGTATATAGTTGAATAAATTAATGCGGTTTCTTAAATAAATCTCTCGATGAATTATACAACAATTGTGAAAACAAATAATTCTATTAGATATGAGAGAAGATTCGAATCCCCCAATAGAATCACATCTCACAGAAAACAATTAGATAAGATAAGAGAGATAATGAGAGAGAGAGAAAGAGAGATAACGAGAGAAAGGGAAAGAGAGATAATGAGAGAGGGATGGAGGGAGGGAGAAGGACAGAAAGGGGGAGGGGAGAAGTTGAGAGAGAAAGAGAGAGAGAGAGGGGGGGAGAAGGACAGAAAGGGGGAGGGGAGAAGTTGAGAGCGAAAGAGAGAGAGGGAGAGAGAGGGGGAGGAAGGGCTGGATAGAGAAG
>NW_020871841.1:750671-755671 GCF_003789085.1 Penaeus vannamei
AGCGTCATGGCGGGAAGAGGCGGTGCAGACGACGCGACGATGGCCGGCTTCCATGACAAAAATTCTCGCGTCGTCGGCACGTGGAAGGTACTAAGGACGAGGGCCGTGGCGAGAGGGATCCCGTCCGGCTCGTTTGGCCCCAAGATTGGCCGGATTTGGGGCGAGAATGGAGCGACATCGGCCGTCCAAAAGGAGATTAAGTTCCCGTTCTCCTCTCCCCTCTTCTTCCTCTTTCCTCTTCCTCTTCCTCTTCTTCTCCTCTTCGTGGTTTATTCGAAGGATAATCGATGGCGAGAATAATATATTTTCGAGGTTTTGCGGTGATTTCCGTGATTTTTTATTTTTTTGTGGATTAAAAGGAGCGAAGAGAGAGGGATAGAAAGGGGATGATAAAGAGGGTGTGGAAAGGAAAGGAGAAGAGGTGCAATAAAGAAAAAAATGGGAAAGGCAAAAAGGAGGGGGAAAATACAATATAAAAAGGTGTTGAAAGGAATGGAAAGAGAGAAAGAAAATCAAAACTATAGATGGGAAGAAAGAGGTGATAAAAAGGATATGAAAAGAAAGGAGAAATATATGATAGAAAGAGAAGAAAAGGAGAAAAAAGGGGGTAATTAAAAGGCTGTGAAGGAAAATAAGCAAGAGGAAAGAGGAATGAAAATAAAGAAAAATAAAGATTGCAAAGAAACAGCTGATTTGAGGAAGGATAATTTCACCTAATATATTTTATGCAATGAATACAGTATGTTGTATGAAACTGATGTGTCATGTGATGTAATCAATACAACAGAAACAAATCTTCATTCTAGACACTTTTAAATATTTTTCTTGACAATGATCTACCATGTTTCTTTGTTGTGAACATTTTTGATTTTATACAAATCATTTTTTGAAAGACCTTTTTATCAGAAAACAAGTGTTCTTATTAAGGGGGGGGGGGGGAAGGAAGGAGTCTATGGATATCTTTTTAAAGGCAGGAGATTGTTGTTGTTTTTGTAACCAAGGAGAATGGGGAACTATCTTGTTTATCAGTGCGGGAGTTCTTTGGTCCCGTTATCTTTATCTGTGGGGTTGATATCCTTGTTTCTCTTTTGATGTGTACATAGATAGATAGATAGATAGACAGATAGATAGATAGATAGATAGATAGATAGATAGATAGATACACTAGATAGATAGACACACCACACACACACACACACACACACACACACACACACACACACACATATATATATAGATAGATAGATAGATAGATAGATAGATAGATACATATATATATATATATATATATATATATATATATATATATATATATAATATATATATATATATATATATATATTATATATATATATATATATTATATATATATATATATATAATATATATATATATATATATATTATATATATATATATATATATATATATATATATATATATATATATATATATTATATATATATATATATATATATATATATATATATATATATATATATATATATATATATATATATATATATATATATATATATATATATATATAATATATATATATATATATATAATAATTATAGAAATAGATAGATATATATATTTGTATATATATATATATATATATATATATATATATATATTATATAATATATATATATATATATATATATATATATACATACAAATATGTACACACATATATATACGTATATGATCATATATATGTGTGTGTGTGTGTGTGTGGATTATTATCCATTTTAGTAAATAAAAGTGAGCTTGTCATTTTAGGATTTTTTTCTTGATTAGACTGATCCTGCTAATGCTGTATTCAATAATTTTCTGCAATCGCATTGTATTATGTTAGAACTACATAAATCATACAAAAATAACCTGCATGTATTTAGATCACATTTTAGCCTAAACAACACAAGCAGTACAAGACAAATCTTTCTACGAGGCCCAAGTCAAACAAAGAAAATCTTCACCAGTTCCACAATTTGTGTTTTATTCTCTCTTTTTTGTATTTATTGCTTTTCTTCTTTCTTCCTCTCTACACTATACCATTTTACATCTTACATGATGAATACACTATAATTATGTATATTAGCGAGTTACTGACAGGTCTTATAATAAATATCTGCCTCTTATTATATATAAATGGAGTGAAAGAACAGAAATAACATTATTTAGGCTTCACTTTTTTTTAAGCTGGCAAATTGCTATATATGAAAACAAGCTCAGCATAGCAATACAAAAGCCAAGACGCAGCATAACATATAACCCATTGTAACCTTATTTGGTATTATCCGAGACACAACATAACATAGGCTAATGCAAGATACCCAGGATAACTTAGATTTTTTATATAAAACTTTATAGAATATTCATTTAGAAGAAGCCAGGTTGGACGACAGTGTACATTCTTCGTTCCGGCACAATAATGATGCCGAGCAGTCACCACAGTCTCTGCACAGTGTTCTGGCATAAGTCAACAAGCCTTCACCTTATATATTTGAAGGTTGGAGTGTGACCTGATATTGTGGTAGGCTCCTGGGACTTTGCGTACGTGCCGACAGGTCTGGAGGCCATTGTGCGACATGTGGGTGTTTTATAAATATTACTGTGATAATTGTCAAAAGTACAAAATGTTATTGATGTTGCCACTTATTTTTACAATTATTATTTTTATTATTATTATTATTATGAGTATCATTATTATTACCGTCATTTTATTATTATTATTATTATAATTGTTATTGTTGTTGTTGGTGTTATTGTTATTATATATTCTGTTGCTACTGCTGCTATGACTTTTTTTTTTTTTTTTTAGGGTTTTATCATTATCATTACAATTTCTATTAGTATTAAGATTACTATCATGATAATTATTCATTTTCATCAATAGTATGAATTTCCATTATTACTATTAGTAGTAACATTATTATTATTGCAATTGTTATTATTTCTATAACAGTTACTACCACCACCACCACAACCACTCCTACAATTATTATTGCAATTGCTGTTGCAATTACTATTGCTATTATTGCTACTACTGTTCCTGGGCAGTAGTAGTAATACCACTACTAGTACAATTACTATCTCTACAGTTACTACTACTGTTAGTACTACAACTAGCATTACTACTGTTATTACTACTATTATTCCTGTTATTAATGTTAATAGGTTATTGTTTTGCTGATGACATTATTCATATTTTTTATTATTATAATTTTTATTAATATTATTACTATTATCATTTTGTTATTATAGTTGTTGATGTAGTTTTTGCTTGTATTATTATTGATATTGTTATGGTTATTATTATTATTGTTATTATTATTATTATTATTATTATTATTATTATTATTATACAGTACCAATATTCAAATGGTCTTTGCTATTTTGAATGTTATGTTTAGTATTACTTAAGTGAAAGTATTAGTATTATTATGATTATTGTTGATATTCCTTTCATTGTTGTTTTATTGTAGCTGTTATTATTATTATTATTGTTATTTTTATTATTGTTATTATTATCATTATTGTTATTGCTACTGTTGTCATTAATGTTATTAATGTTATTGTTATTATCATCATCAGCAGCAGCAGCATCACCATCATTATTTTTGTTGTTATTTCTATCATCGTCATCATTATTATTATTATTATTGCTGAGGTTATTATTGATAATCTTTTTATTACTACTGTTGTTATCATAGTTGCTGTTATTATAGTAATTATTGTTATGTTTAATATTATTATCATAATTTTTGTTATTATTATTATGATACTTCTACTATTAGTGAAATTGATAGTATTACTGTTAGGGTTAATATTGATATTATAATTATTTTCATTATTATTATTATTATTTGTTATTTTATTTATTATTATTATTATTATTATTATTATTATTATTATTATTATTATTATTATTATTATTGTTATTATTATTCTAATTATTTTTATTATTATTGTTATGAGTTGTAGTTGTAGGACTGTTGTTACAGCTGCTATTATAAATATCATTCTTATTGTTGGTATTATTATTATTATTGATATTGATATAATGAATGTTATTGCTATTTTTATTATTAATATTATTATTATTGTTATTATCATTATTAACATTATTATTATTATTGTTTATTATTATTGTTATTACCATTGTCATCCTCATCTGGCAGTATCAAGATTATCATAGCACTTAGCAGTAATAGTAGTAGTAGGAGGAGGAGTTGGAGTTGTAATATATATTTTTTCTTATCATTATGATTATTATTAAAATTATTATTATCATTGTTACTATTATTGTTATTATGGCTACTGCCTTCCTAATTTTTGCAATAGTTATTGTTATTGTTATTTACTACATTTATTGATATTCTTACATATATTAGAAAATAGTGTTATTATCAATATTATTCCTGATGCTAGTTATTATTATAATTATCATTATTTATGTTGTTATTTATCTTACTATGTTGCTGTTATTGTTATTATTATTATTGTTGCTATTGTTATTGTTATTGTTATTGATACTGTTTTAAATATTATATTATCATTATTGTTGTTATTATTATTATTATTATTATTGTTATTATTATTACTATTATTACTTTTATGTTCTCTAATGTTATCATTTTTGTTTTTGTTATGACTTATTATTGTTGGTGCTATCATTATCGTTATTATTGTTATTATTATTATTATTGTTATTGTTGTTGCTCATTATTTTTGTTATTGTTTTCTTGTTACATATATTTTCCATTGATTTGATTGAAAGTGATATTATATTTCATATGATTTCCAATGCCATAGTAGGAACTATGATGATTATTATTATTACTATTATTATTATTGTTGTTGTTGTTGTTTTTTATGTTTTGTAGTTTTCATTATTATTATTATTATTATTATTGTAGTATTGTTATTATTATTATGGTTATTGTTATTATAATCATTATCATTATCATCATTATTTCTATAAATTGTAAT
>NW_020871841.1:760671-765671 GCF_003789085.1 Penaeus vannamei
CACCACACAATACACACAACAACAGACATACACAGGCACACACACCACACCAGAGTGGTAAGACATGACTCGTGGCAGGCAACACACAGTACACACACCACACAGGGGTGGTGAGATTACAACAACGCACACAACACACACACACACAGGTGGAGGGACACACGTGTGAGATCGATGGGAAACATTCACACACATTACCAACACATCGAGAAATCAAAATCAATTTTTATTGTTAAGCCTATCAACATTGTTACTGTTATTACTTTCATTAGCATTAATAGTAGTAATAGTAGAGCCATTATATTTGCTATTAGGTCTAGTAATATGTCTATTATTATTTTTATTAATGCTATTGAGATCCGTATTATTTTTATCATTGTTTTTATTATCATTGTTATTACTGTCGTTATTATTATTATTAATGTAGATGATGTTATAATCATTATCCATTACTCAAACTCATTAGATAAATATATTTTTTTTTTTTTCTGTTCTCTATTAGCTGGACCAACCGGTGATGTCGAGAGACCTCATGCTGTTGACATATGATGGATGGTTTATGTTGCAGTGCGAAAAGGTGAGTGTCCGTACTCTTTCTTTCTTTCTTTCTTTCTTTTTTTTTTTTTTTTTTTTTTTTTTTCAAGAGATCAGGATTATTAGGTCTTGTTTAAGTTGCTGTATTGGTGATGATTTTTGAAAGTTGATATTATCATTAGCATTCATATAGATGATAGCATTAACCTGGTCATTTTGATTATTATCTGTAACATCATCACTGATATTAATAGTGTCATTAACAGTAGTATCATCATTAATATCAATATCGTTTTTCATTATAATTATTATCATTCTCCTCACTGAAATCATGATTGGTATCATTATCATCATTGTCATCATAATCAGTATCATTATCATCAGTGTCATCATAATCAGTATCATTATCATTGTCATCATCATCATGATAATCATAATCAGTGTCATCATCACTATCATTATCGTTTTCATCACTGTTATCATCACGGTTACTGATGCCTTTTACTTCCTTTAATCTTCTTGCACTAGCTGAGCACCCCAGACGTGGCTCCTGACCTTCCATACTCTCTCCTCCCCGCGCTGTCTGACGGCTATTTTTCTGACGTCACCATCACTGCTAGATCAGGAAGAAAGGTAAGGGGATTGGTTATTTCTGGGGAATGGCAGACTGTACTTTTGGTATCCAGAATACAGGGGAAGTTTACGGGAAGTTACCATTCAAGTTGATGCATCTTTTGTAAATCAGGATAAAAAGGATTAAAGTTCAAATGAAAATATATCCAGTTTATCAGTATAAAGCAGAGTTTGCTTGACCTCTTGTTTGGAATATAAGAAAATATAAAAAAGGTAGAGGAGTCTTAGACTAATGTGTAATCATTTACAGGAAATGATTGCAAAAAATTGAATCAGATTACAAAAGAAGTCACATGAAACTGATGCTCAAACTGTTTTATTTTGATACTTAGAATTACTGTAAATTAGGACTTGGGAGCATAGTGCATGCATCCAAGATAACAAATTCCAAGAAATTAAGAATTTCATTTGATATGTGGAATACTAGAAAGGAGTACAGAGTGTTTGTTGAATCCTGATTATATAGCATATACAGATTTTTATTTAGGCTGGTTTTGTACGGTGGAATATTGATTTACCTGGTATACACATCTGGTATTCTTTTTTGAAAATAAATGATAAAGAATTGGACAAGTGAATTGTATGAAAAACTAGAGAAGTCACCTGATTATATTCTTCTCTTTCTCCCCCTCCCTCTTTCTAATTCCTCTCTTTCTCTCTGACTTATATCCTCCTCTCTCTGTATTTCCATTCTCCATCCCTCTATGTTCATTCCATCCCTTCTCCTCCACTCGTACTCCACCTCTTTCTCCCCCCTCTGGCTCACCCCCTCCTTCTCACCACCTTCTCTCTCTCCATCTTCTTTCTCCACCATCCACCCCATCCCAACCTTCACCGCACATTCCTTGTCCTGCATCACCCTCTCTTACCCCCCAACAGTTCGAAGTTCACAGCATTGTCCTTGAGTGCAGCCTGCCAGGCATGGACTGGCAAGATCTCAGTGGGCTAGAGGATGCGGTGCTAGAAACAGTCTTACACTATCTGTATTCTTGCTGTCTGCCAGCCAGCTTGACCACAGCCACTGCACAGAGGACCATGGCTGCCACCCAACACATGACAGGATTAGAGGACCTGTGCAAGAAGTGTGATATCTTTGTCAAAAATACCAATTTGCGGAATAGTGAGTCAAACTGGTGGTCACTGCCAGCTTTGTTTCTGCTTTTGTTGTGTATGAGTTTGCTTTTTAGTTAGTTAACTACTAGGGCAATGCTGGTAGGCCAGAATCTATATACAGATAGATTCATAGCTCAATAAATGGATATGTATACATATGTTGATGTTTAGATTTATATATATATTATTATATATATATATATATATATATATATATATATATATATATATATATATATATATATATATATATATATATATACATATACATATATATACATATACATGCATATATATATATATATATATATATATATATATATATATATATATATATATATATATATATATATATATATAGTACACACTTAGATGATACAGAATATCAGGCAGCATGAATATGAGTTGGTGGCAGATTGATTAACACATACAAAGGTAGTTAGCTGGATAGCCTTGATACATAGCTACATTATATAGGCCTACTCAGTCTGTGCAAAGAGCTAATGGGAATATGATGCTCAATATACCAAATGTCCACGGCATTTCCAGGGTTGGTGTCTCTTATGCAAGAGGTGCAGGAGTGCGTGGAGGTAATGGTGCAACTCTTCAACCCAAGTGACCCAGCAGGCACCAGCCCCTCACACCTCATCACCGTCCTCAAGGCGGCACTCAGACAGATGGCCATTGGTGAGGGCAGAAATCATGGTTGTGGGGCTTGGGTTGTGGTTTGTTCTCTAGTTTTGCCTGTCTGACTCTTTTTTCATTCACTCTCTTTTCTTTTCTTTGTTTCCTTCTTTTTTGTTTTTTTCTTCAGGATGTTGGAGAACCTGAGAGTATAATTTTGAAAATGTAGCTGCTTAATTTTTGCCAATACCAACAACCTACTGATAATATGATCTGACATTTTACCTTGATTCCAACAAGATAAATATGTTTAATTATTTACATAACTTCTATCCCTTACACTGAAAAGGCAATACATTTCCATTAGATCAACCTCATAAGGGAACTGTCAGCCAATGGGCCTTAACATTCTGGAGTTTTCCCCTGTAAAAAGATAATACTTTGAGGTTGTAAGATGCTCTCTGTAACAATTGCTGGTAATACAAATGTGTTTCTTTTGAGCTACAGTTTTTGGAGTTAGTAATAAGGAGGAGTTAATTGCTCCATCCTAGAAGCTGGACATATGAATGAAATTTTTGTTAGACATTGGGGAGTGAATAATTCATATACCCTTACTAAGAGATACATGAAAATATTAACATGAAAGCCGCTAATCTTTGCCTTCCAAATTTTTTATTTTCGTTTTTCAGGTACATGGTTTCCAATTAAGGCAATATTTTCTCTTACAAAAAGACAAAAAATTGCCCATGTATTTTTCAAGATAAAGATTTGAAAAACAACAGATTTGTTGTGTATGAATAGTCTCCTATAAAGAAAAAGAAGTTTGAAATTGGAATAAAGATGATGAGTTATTTACCTTCTTGCTTAAAAAGAATAATTATTGAGAAAAAGAGTTTTAAAGCTCAATCATTTCTTTTTCTTATTTTTTATGATAAATTTCTCTTCTATAAAACTAATTTATCTTATCAGTAAGATGTCACATGCAAACTATATTTCAAGTGTGCAAAGGCTTGATCAGTTGAATTGCTTGATGATCTTTGAGGGAATTTTTTATTTATTTATTGTAATTTTACTAATCAGTTTGTTATTATCTATTAGATAGAGGTAAGTTAGACATATTCTGAATCAAATTATAGATTGTGTTGCAGTAACATTTTGTAGAAGTTGTTAGAACAAACATAAAAGGGAAAAAGAGTTAAAAATCTAGGAATATAGTTGCAGTAATGTCCCTGTCACCTTACGAAGGAAATGTATGTGAGGTCTGTCATACATAGGAGAGTTTTTTTCATGCATGCTGAGTATAAGCTACCCTTAATTCAGTTTCACTAATGGGAACCCATGCCTGGCCAGACTTCCCCATAAGTAAAATGATGCCTATTCAGCACCAGTGCAGTATGCCAGAGATCCATGTTTCCTAATAATCAAATAGATACTGAATTGGTGAAAGTTGTCCTAGGAAACCTTTTTCTTTAAGGGAACTGTCTCGGGGGGGGGGGGGGTCAAGGGGGCAATTTTTGAGTTAGGTTGGCCTATGAGAATGAGGGAATTACTATATGATTTTTGGACCCATCTCTGGTTCGTTCTCGGTGGAATGGGCAGAACCACCACAGGGTGCATTGGCAATTTCATCAGTTTGCACTGCTTATGTGCACCCTCATATATTCTGATTTTTTGTTACATGCATTCACTATTTGTTGCTGGGATGGCAAAAATACATGCCATGTACACTGTGTCTTTGGGTTTATTGATTGTATTTGCACAAAGACTAATGCTTAGTCACTTAGATGTCTATTACTAGCCCTACCTATTGCATTGTTTGTCCTTTTTCTTGATTTTCAGAAAGACCCTTTGTTCATTTTTATTGCTATTAGGATTTTTATTAACATTATGATAATCATCTTCAATTATCAATTAGAAAGAAAAGCATTAGAAAGAAAATCTCCAAAACTCAAGGAATTAAAAAATCAGGTAACATCTCATAGGTCTGCTAATTGTCCAAACAAAATTTACAAAAGAAAACAACAGCAGACGAAGCGATTAACTGGCCGCATTGGATAAATAATGACATAATCAATACGTTAAAAAATCACAGGGCC
>NW_020871841.1:770671-772780 GCF_003789085.1 Penaeus vannamei
ATTATCCCTGTTTTTGCCCCGCCATATAATAAACATAATTAACAACTATACCCAGTTTTGTTACAAGATAGCATAGTAAAATACTACCCTTCTAATACATCTTCTGTTGAGTTGGTTTTATTATGGTTTTGGGTTAGAAGTAGCAGTTAGTTGAGTAAAGGTGAGTAAAAGTATTCACTCACCTTGATCGGTGATATTTGGGTGGGGTGGCCAGGGAAATCCTGAGTTCCTGAGTTGATGACACCAGGAGATCTGATTCAGTTAAGATTTTCTGATGTCTAGGATATACATTTTTTATGTAATGTATTTCAGATGAATAACATGTAATCAAAGAATTAATAGCATTGTTCTTTGTCTTTGGAATTGCAGGTGTTTATTTCTCACACATTTCAACAGCTTATGCATAGTGTTGCATTGATAATGAACATACTGGTTTTATAAAAAAAAAAAAAAAAAAAAAGTGTGAGATTATGCTGTTATAGGTCAGAGTAATATGTGTACTGAACATGACATAGGAGTAAAATTGAGGAGCATCTTAAAGCATTCTTGAAGTATTTTATCATATCTCCAGCTGAGCTTGGTAGGCCGAGTATGCGAGCCTCCTCCCTCACGCAGCAACCCCTTAGCAATCAACATAGCTCGCCTGCTAAGCTCTCCACAACTCAGCGATATGACTTTTGTTGTAGTGCCTCCAGCAGGTAGGTTGATTTTTGTTTTGTTTTGTGTATGTGTGTGTGTGTGTGTGTGTGTGTGTGTGTGTGTGTGTGTGTGTGTGTGTGTGTGTGTGTGTGTGTGTGTGTGTGTGTGTGTGTGTGTGTGTGTGTGTGTGTGTGTGACCATGCATGTGTGTAAGAGAGAAGGTTAAGAGAGAGAGAATGTGCAGCCATTCCTTTCTGTACAAATAACTTGGAAACATATTCGTTAGTCCATAGATTTTTCCAAATTCTAATCCCAGAATGTTAGCCTTTAGAGCTTTATTTAACGCATGCAATTAAAAGTTACTAGGATGGATATATATTAATGGTACATGCAGAAACTTTGTGCAATTCAACATTACCAGAATTAATTACAGAAGATGAGGCATCGCTGTCATCAAGCCAGGAGGAACTGGATACCCTGGAGGGAGGTGAGGCAGGCAAAGAGCTACCTGCCAAGGAGCCAAGCCCTGAGGTCTCTGAGGCACAGCTGGGTGCTATCACCCCTCCACTCCTGAAGGTTTCATCAACTGTGGTGCGCAAGGTCAAGAAATCCCTTAGCCTCGACCGTCCGTCCGTCCGAGCTGTTGTGCCCTCTCAAGCATATAGCCTTGACTGTGATGCTGTCTCCTGCTCTGACAGCTACTTTGTGACCAATAATTCCATAATCAGTAAGGACCTTGCCCAGCACCGTTCCATGGGCAGCAAGCACTCCCTTGGCAGCCCCAGGGAACCTGGTGGCAGCGAGAGGAGTGCAGACGAGGCTGGGTGCAAGTGTGGTGAGTGTGAGTGCAAGTGTGAGCAGGCTGTGAGTGATGTGTGTAAAGAAAAGAGCTCTAGTTTTGATGACAAAAAGAGTATTTTGGGGACTTTAGTGGGTGCAGATAGTCATAAGAAAGAAGTTGATTTGGATCTCACCTATAGATTAAGGCACTCAGTGACTATGGCCAAAGAGAGGAACCTGGAGGAAAAGGGTGCCCTAGGGGAATGCAAGGGCCTGGAGTCAAGACATTTAAGAGCTGAGGGTCAAGGAGGAGCAAAGAGCAGAGAACAGGAAAGATTAGATGCCAGACTACAGACTGAGGTAAGCAGTGACACTGACAAATCAAAAGTCTCTAAAAGTGAGATGAAGGCCCCACTTCACACCAGAGGGTAAGACAAGACCACCGACCCCGCAAACATCTGGAGAAGGGACGAACTGAATCAGCCGCGCTGGACTCCGCCAAGTTCTTCGTCTCACCACACAGCCTAGGAGCTATGAAGAGGGGAGGCCGCCTGAGCAAGTCAAACAGCTTTACAGAGGAAGGAGAGGGCCCAGCCAGGATCTGTGGCCTGGAGGTCCAAGCGATAGTGAAGCAGGAAGGGGACAGCCAAGGCCAGTTTGGGCTTGAAGCATGGAGCCAAAGGCCCATAG
>NW_020871842.1:0-7500 GCF_003789085.1 Penaeus vannamei
ACATTCTTGCGAATGATGTTTATGATTCTCTTTTTGATTAAAGAGCTACCAAAAGGAACTGGATTATATGTCACTTTATTATGTCTATGAGGTTGTTAATAAAGCTTAAGGAAGTAACTAAGCAAAAAAATATTGAAAGGGAGATGCTCTGTGTTTTCTTTATTTTTACCAATTCAAAAATAGAATATTGGTAGTCTGTTATACACTGTAGTTAAACAATTTTTTTATTTTTTTTTTTTTTTTTTTTTTTTTTTTTTTTTTTTTTTAGAAATGAAACCAAACGTGTTTATAAGGATTTATTTTTTTATGCAACAACCAGCAGTCTGTGTGGTAGAAGACATTTCTTGTTTTTCATACATGCCTAAGATAAGCAAGAACAAATCTATTTTTATGTAAATATCTTCAGTGGGATGCTGTTCCTAAAAATGTGCAGAATTTTCTGGAGAAAACCTGAGCAAGGCTGAATTGGTTCTGGCATTGGTTTTACTGTATGATAATAGGAAAGGGGGCTGAAGGTCCAATGAGGGATTTTTAAATGATCCTAGTCATAGTATCATAATAATGTGCAGCTTTAAGGAAGCCGGTGCCAGGTTAGTAACAATATTGGCGTTATTTTCTCTGTCCTCTCATTGGAGCATTGTTTTTAAACATCAAATTTGCATAGCTTGAGGCTCACTGATGCTCCTTAAATTTGAGATAGCTTTTAGATAATATGATAGCTTTTGTAAATCGTGATGCCTTAACAGTGGTTTTAGGTGACAGTTTCTTGAGAGGAAATAATTAACCCATTGATACCAGGGGTGCTTGTATACATGCACTGGTCACTTTGGTTTTGTTTTTTACTAATTTTGGTTACACAGATGGCTCGAGAAGTGTTTTATCACCACAGTCTCCAGCCTTCCGAACTTCACCTCCTTGCCATTCCATTAACTTTTTGAAAGTAAGTTTTCTTTCTATTATTATTGTAACTTATGTTATAATAATATCAGTGATAGAGTAATGTTAGTGATGATGATGATGATGATGATAACAGTAATAGAAATTAAAACTTTTTATTCCCAAAAAATTAAGAGTGTGGTAAAGAGGTAAGATTGGTAGGCTTAGTAATGAATCTTGTGTTACTAAATGGTTATGAAGCATTTGTGTAAACAAAGTTAATGAAGCAAAACCATGTGGATATTGCACATACCTAGCACAGTGGGTCTTTGTATTCAATGAGCTTCACTCAAGTTCTTTGCACATAATTGTGCAACAGAGAAAACTCACCTGGCCAATTGCCAAGCAGATATTGTAGTGCTTTGACTGCTCATGTGCACAATATGTGAGGAATTCCAACATAAGTTGATAGAACAAGGTGTCACCTGTGTATTTTTGGCAAATATATATGTGTAGTAATGACATGTGCATCAGGTGCCTGCATAGGACCCTAAATAAACAAGTACATATCTATCCCATGCACGAGAGGATTAAGAGCCATGCTTTGATTTTTTTTTTTCTGTTCTTCAATAATATCATGTAGTTATACATTGGTAATTATTTAGAAGTCATTGATAATAGATATTTTACATGTGAAGTTTTGTGCATAATTATTATTTTTGGTAAATTGTTTATGAAATATTTTGTTTGTATGTGCAAGTGTTTTAGAAATATGGGTCCTAAGTTGACAAATTATGTTGGTGCATTTTGGGATAAAAGAGAGTATATGTATATATGGGTCTAAACTTATTAGACACTACACATATATAATGATGTTTGCACTAGTCATTTTTGTACTTTCATTTTCATGCAGCCATTATCCTAATACCTGATTGGTATATAAAAAGCCTATTTTAGTAGGTTTCTTATTCCAAGAATATGTTTGCTGATATTTAATGTGTTCACTCTGTTGATATATGCTGTATTTGATATTGAAGTTATAAACAAAATTCTTAAATTGTAGTTTATCTTTGCAATTGTTATCTGTACGTTACAGAAAATGGGTATTAATAAACAATACAAATGAATGCTCAAAAGTTCCATCCTTACCCTACTTCCATAATGACCATTTCCCCAATATCTACACTTGTGTTTGACCTTTCATTTACTAAACAACAAAATTAAACAAGGTTAAACCTATGTGTCTTCAAGCAAGAAGATTCAGTTTGGCAAGATCTAATTATTCCATGCAGATCTTAGATTTAGTGATTATTACAGCACATTTATTTTGAAAATGTGTAAGGTTATTATGTTATGACTGTTTGCAATTGCTTTAAAAAACAGTTCATCTAGCTGCAGTTGTATTATTACTAGCAAGAACATGCTGTTATAATTTATTTCGTGTTATGCTGGGGCAATGTTTGTTCACAATGTTCATATTAGGTAAGCTTCATACAGGATTCTGTTCTCAAGGTAATAAAAGTAGTCAGACATATTGTATGAAATGAAGTGCTGACATGTTCATTTCATTTGAGAGATGGATTAATATACATTATCCAGATTTTTTGTTGAAAACCACTAATCCACGTATGAGACGACATGGTACTTGGCTGAGTCTGACTCCATCCTCATTGTTCCTCCATTTGATTGATTTATAGTTGGTAAGGAAAATAATAAATGCAAACAATGAAACGATTATAATTACAGTGCTATATGGTTATGAATATAATGATGTGTAAGGAAGTAAGCTCACTGAATATGTTGATAAATAAGAGTTCAACTAATAAATCAGCAATTGAAAATATAAAATAATGTAAAAGGAAAGTGATTTACAGGTGAACATGCAAGTTAATGAGGATGATATAAGAATATATTATAAGCTATATCATATAAGAGCTTTTGGGCTTCACACTGCAACAATCCCAGACTTGTAATTCTAACCTAAATAGTAAAGAAACTAGTCCTGAGGACTGTCAGGTATTATCACAACAACACAGTGCAGAACCCACACCGTTGCTACAGGAAAATGGTGTTGGTTCATCATAAGAGAACAAGGGGCTACTCCCCAAAGTACTTGCATCTTTGCATACTAGAAAACAGGGCTGCCCTGTGTAAAAATACCAAGATGTTAACAAAAGGAAATGAGACTGCCCTGTTAATCAGGAGATTATACAGAGCAAGACAATTCTTCACGTTGCTGAATCCATTACAGTATTGAAGCCCTGTTAAGCATTGTAGGAACATAAGTCTCAAAGAACAAGGATCTGTGATGCAGGTGAGAATTAGTTATCAAATAACTACTATTCGCCGCACAATCACATTCCTCCTCTTGGGTTGTTCATGCCGACTCAGAGAATTCCCATGTATCGTGAATGTTGTTAAGATTCCTGCCTTCATCTGCCATAGAAACATAAAAAACACAAGGGCGAAAGATAGCATTCAAAAGAATACCTATGCTGTAAGTCGGTGTCAGTGCGTTGTAATGCTCACAGCAGCGATCACCATGGTCAGCAGTGGCGTGCTAGCAGGGGAGATGAGCAACAGCCCCCTGCCGATGGAAATGAGGGGCGCAAAAAATGAATTTTCACATGCATAGTAGACGCACAAGCCGCCTGAGTAGGTAAATGTTATGCATGTATGATAAATAACTACACCTGCAAAATGTTTAGAGGTAACCACGGAAGGGGGTGCCATTCCAACCTTTTGCACGCCTTGCAATATCATTCCCAGCACGCCACTGATGGTCAGTCATCTTTGTGACGGGTGTGATAATCCCTTTGTGGAGAATGACCTCAGCATCCTCAAGGTTATTTCACAGAGTACCAATGACTCTTTCTTTATGGCATTCAAAACAGGTATAAAGGAAAAATAAATCGTGATGCTTCAAGTCAAATGAATTCCTCAGACGTTATATATAGATACATACATGCATACATTTATAGATAGATAGATAGATACAACACAGTATATAAATCATATTCATATACGCATACATACATACACACACACACACACACACATACACACACACACACACACACACACACACACACACACACACACATACACACACACACTCACACACTCACTCACTCACTCACTCACTCACTCACTCACTCACTCACTCACTCACTCACTCACTCACTCACTCACTCACTCACTCACTCACTCTCTCTCTCTCTCATCACACAATCACTCCTGTCTCTCTCTCTCTCTCTCTCTCTCTCTCTCTCTCTCTCTCTCTCTCTCTCTCTCTCTCTCTCTCTCTCTCTCTCTCTCTCTCTCTCTCTCTCTCTCTCTCTCTCTCTCTCTCTCTCTCTCTCTCTCTCTCTCTCTCTCTCTCTCTCTCTCTCTCTCTCATGCACACAATCATGTGTGCGTGTGTGTGTGTGTGTATATATATATATATATATATATATATATATATATATATATATATATATATACATATATACAGAGACATGATACACACACACACACACACACACACACACACACACACACACACACACACACACACACACACACACACACACACACACACACACACACACACACACACACATACACACACACACACACACACACACACACACACACATCATACACACACACACACACACAACGCGGAGAGAGAAAGAATTCATATATGTGCACACACACACACACATGCGCGCGCGCGCGTGTGTCTAGCCTTTATTAACTTATCACTATAACGTTATTATTCTTAATGCTAATCGGGTTATGTATATTCAAAGCCTTCCAGATGGTGAAATCCCATTACCCATAGATATTGTCGCATGCAGGATATTATTACTAAATAAATGAAACGTCCTCGTGTAATGTTAAAGATGACGATTATAATAATAATGATAAATGTAACAATGGTAGTAATGACATTAGATTTAATAATATTAGTAATAGTAATACTACTAGTAATGATAACAATGATGATAATAATGATATTGATAATTATCATTATTAATATAATAATGATTATTATTATAATCATTATTATCATTATCATTATTAACAGTACTATTACTAGCACTACCACTACCATTAAGAAAATAAAGAAAAAATAATACGGTTCTCAAGTATATATGAAACAAGAATGATATAATGAATATTGAAGGATAAATGAAACCTAAACAGTTAGCACATACTGCAATATTAATGATAGGAATGGTAAGAAAAGAGTAATCAGTCTAATATGTAAATACATTAAACACTCACACCTCCAATTTGAATTTCGTTGCGCAGCCAGGGCCGCCGCGAAGGGTGTGTGTGTGTGTGTGTAAGAGCCCTAATGTTGGGTCCTGCAAGAGTTGGTAGGTGGCGAGGAAGGGGTTAAGGTAGACAACCAAGATGTCTTGACTCCTTTACTGAATAAGATGTTGGAGTGCGGCAGCTCCTTGGAGCAAGCTGTTGCTCCTTAGCTCCCCGGAGGGAGTCTGCCTGATCTCCTGTACAATGGTTTAAAGATCGCACCAAGTCACGTTGTTAGCATGTGACGAACGGTGATGAACAAGGAAGCGTTACAACAATACATAGCTCTTGTGGAAGAGATAGACAACACAACATTCTAATGTCTGATGAGGCAAGAAGAGAGGAATGAACAGAGGAAGCAATGGTCAGGCGTATATGCATATGTATATGTATGTGCAAAGATACGTATGTGACAAACATGTAAGATTATATATATATGTATCATATAGTAATTAGATATAGATAAAGCTGGGTTACAGTGTGTGTGTGTGTGTGTGTGTGTGTGTGTGTGTGTGTGTGTGTGTGTGTGTGTGGTGTGTGTGTGTGTGTGTGTGTGTGTGTGTGTGTGTGTGTGTGTGTGAAAAGGCTATTTAAAATACGACTAATCTTGAAGCACCCAATAACCACTGCCTTTTGTCGGCAAATTTAAAACGTTACACCCGCCTTACGTCGCCTACGCAACGGCACTGCGCGCAGCAGTATCTGTTCCACACTCTACGTAAATTTTAGAGATTCCAGAGATCGATCCTCATTTACCAAGCGAATTAAATTATAGGCATATGATGCCGATTGCAACTTACTCAGGTTTTTGAAGATATGTGCTTCATGTTGAGAAGTAAAGAATGCGCCTTTTTTTTTATTTAGCTTCATTTTTACCTTCACTGAAACCAAAGGCACCTTTTCCGGTGGCAATTAGGGTGTCGCGAAACGCTCCGCGACACCTATCGTGTCTGGTGATCGGAGGCGAGACGCCCCTAAGCTCCCCCCCCATTTCTGTGACGTAATGGGAATGATCGCGGTTGACGGCTTGCTATTTTACTGTACTGGTTATTTTTCCAACAGGTAAACAGTATTTTGGAATATGATATCCAAGATGGCTTTTGGTATCTTATGGTGGATAGTGCGGTGTTACAGATATCCTATATAAGTACGAATATGCATGAAATATCCAAAGTAGGAGGAATGCATATGGCAACTCATTTAAAGTTAACCGTCTGCTCGATTCCTGTCGCGCAAAAGGTGTCGCGTTTCCCGTAACCGCTGGAAAAGATGCCTCAAATGTTTTGGTACATTCTTGGTCGTCTGTCAAAGCCAGGGGTCCCCAAACTTTTTAGACCATTAACCCTTTCATGGACTAGATTTTATCGCCCTCCAGGCATGGACAAAATAAACAATTTGAATAATAATTAAGTAAATGTGCAGTTTCCATATACATAAGTGAGGGGAACTGTATGCCAAAATAATGCTAAGGGTATGGTAATGTGTTGAAAATGTTTTAAAATGTTACAAGACTGCAGTGTTTGTGATGAACAATAAAGTTACGTTTATCAACTAATAAAATTCAAGTTAATGCATCCAGTGAATTCAAATAATGATAAACTATTGCAAATACATTTTCATCATTCAAATAATGATAAACCATTGCAATTATGTTTTTTATCATTACGTTTCACGAGGTAGAATGTAACATAAATAGACAATAAAAACAAATTGTAAATAAATTACACAAGGGTAGCTATAGGTTATATTTTCTGCATTTTTATTTCTTATACGAATTTCAGCTCTGGACCCCAACACTACAAATTGCCCGGCTTTTATAAATCCCTTTTTTATCCCCCAGGCGTTTATCAACCGCCTAGATAGTCTTATCTACCCAGGGTCGATATCAATATCTTTGGAGACTCCCAGTTTGTTTAAATTGTGCGAGGCCACACCCAATTTGTTTTTATATATACGGACATGCATATATACACAGAAATTAGTGCATATCTGTTTATCTATCTGAGAGATATACATTTATCTATCTATCTGGAAGATATTCTAGACTGATAGATATGTATTTATCTTTGTGTATGTCCAAGTCTATATGAAAATTCACTGGGTCGGGCATCGCACAATTTTAGCAAACCGGCCGCCCTTGTTGAAGCTATGTGGCGGTTATTTTGTCTGCTGCTTGGGGAGTAGCATGGAATTTTATTTACAATAGTTAGATATTCCTTTCTAAATACGATCGTTTTTACTTCTTGCCAAGGGCGTGGGAGTTTCTTTGCTGGCAATGAATTACATGATGTGGACAAGAGTTGGAAAAGCCATTTG
>NW_020871842.1:12500-15000 GCF_003789085.1 Penaeus vannamei
AGGTGTTAGAGAGTAGAAAAAAGGTTGTAAGTGTAAAAAGGTTGAAAACCACTGCAGCCTGGCCATCAAAATACTACACTTAATCATTTTCTATTTTCCATACCTTTTGTATTTCTTAGAATTTAATGCATCTGTTTCCCCAGAACAGGTTCAAAACCCATTTAAGACAGGATTGATGTATTATTTCGCTTGATACTACAAATCAAAATAACAATTAACCCTAAATACAGTAGAATAGAATACATTTATATGAAGTTGTGTGTATTGGATTATATCAGCTGGATGAATGCACAAAATGTTGGCATATGATGTAGTTGGATATGAATAGTGTGTGTGTATGTACATGTACGTGTACGTGTATGCGCATGTGTTGGTGTGCATAGGTGTAGGTGTGGGTGTGTGCTTGCGTGTGTAGATACAGATGGGTATATTTATTTATTTACATATATATGTGTATATTTTATACTCTTTATTAGAGTAATATCTGTAAACATTTATCATCAGTTATTTCTTTCAGACTAAGAGAATACAGAAAGTGGTATTGGAACAGGATGCATCTAGAGAGTTTCATTAGGTCAAAATGAACTTTCTCCATAACAATTATTTCTTTGTCATTTGTATGCACTTATTTATTTAGCCACTGTTTCTGTTACATTTACATTGTTTTAAAGCTGTCCCATTCTACTCAGCCTCATCTCAGTTTGAAAAAGAATAAATTAAAGGTGGCTAGTTAAACTGAATTACATGGATCAAGTGATGCCCCATATGCGAGAGGGGCAAAACCCACAAAAATGGCAGTTTGGAGTTACATACGCCAACTTGTAGACAAGATATTAAAGAATCATGTGGCAGTGTCAGCCAAGGGAAAAGAAACATTCTTGATGGGTTAATTTAGGCCTAAATTTGGATGTTTTTGTCATCCACACGGCGAGACTATTGAATTAAATTAACTAGTGAATTAGCTTTTTTATTAATGATTTCCATAAATAAAAAGTGATTGAATACTTTTTTTTTTTTTTTTTTTTTTTTTTTTTTTTTTTTTTTTCAGTATTTTTCTTCTCAGGATTTTATATATTTTATGTATTTTTGCGTTCATTTACTTTAATAATTTCTTGTGAAAAAATGGAACTGAAGATTTTATATATATATATATATGTATATGTATATATATATATATATATATATATATATATATATATATATATATATATACATATTTTTTTTCTTTCTTCTTCTTCTTCTTCTTCTTCTTCTCTCTTCTTCTTCAATAATATGGCATGACAGAACTAGCCTAGACCTTTAATTTGATGCATAATAGTAATACATTCAACCACTTTACTCCTTGTAATATGTTATCAACTTTGAATGCAATTTACTCAAAACTAAGATTTTGTGGTTTACCCTCTCTTGTATATGGGGCCTCAAATATAACATTTTGTTACAGAAAAGATGGATTAAATAAATGGATTTTCATAGGAGAGACATGTTTCATTGTTTTTATGAATTCATTACAATATGATTTATTTTTATTTATGATTACTTTCTTCCAACCACAGTGGCGGATGAGGGTACGCCCCCCGCTATGAGGAACTGGCTCGGGTTATCCGATCAAAGGTTCCTCAGGCGGAAGTTGTTGGAGCTGTTGGGAGGAGAAGTAAGTAGCTATGGTTTTGATGCTGCATTTTAGTGTTTGAATTGGTTTATAAGTTACATATTTATTTATTTACTTATTTATTGTTTGAATAAAGCAAGTTTGGATGGTTATTCCTTGGGAAGATGATTATACCTTCTGTTTGGGAGTGAATTGGCGAAGGAAAGATTTAGTGTGATATTCTCACTAACAGTCATTTATGATCATTTTGATACTACATGTGATCCTGTCCTTGTTCTAGTAGTTTTATGTATATAGTTGAAATTAATATTATGGAATGATAATGATATAGTCTTCTGTTTTTTTATAAACATGTATCATAATGAATTACGGAATATGCAGAAATCATTAAGTGTGGTGAATATTCTGTTATTGTAAATACCTGTCATGTACTATGTATCATAAAAGCTTTTCAGTTGGAGCCAGTTTTGGCAACAGAATAAATACAATTTCTGTTTTTTACCCTCCACAAACAAGCTTCTTTTGAAGTGTCCATTGATGGTACACTTATCCACTCGAAGATTCAAACTATGAGCTTCCCTGATTTCGATGAAGTGGCAGACATTGTATCTAGTGTAGACAGTGGAGAAGCTGTCCGGCAGGTTTCCAAGACAGAAATGGATGGCTGCAATATTATGTAAAACAGGTGAAAAGTACTGGTAATTCGATTTAGTTTTGGAATGCTTAAATGTTGGATATTCTTAATTCACTGATATGCAAATAGTAAAAAATAATTTAAGGATACATTGTTTGTCTGCCTTTTTGTGAGTGTATTGAATTATGGCTATTTTCTATAATAATTCATTTATAGTATTTCATTAGGGCTATAATATCCATATTTACCAGTAT
>NW_020871845.1:0-37500 GCF_003789085.1 Penaeus vannamei
CACCATTCATCATCATTATCTCTATTATCATTATGACGACGAAAAAAACAATGCTGTCATTTACCCTGCCTAGTGTTCATAAATCCAGACGGCCCTTCAATTTCAGAACATACTTAGGATTCAGGACTTAGAGGAGTGCGTTAATTAAAATCATATCACTTGTCACAACCTGTCATTTCTTTTCCTCTCTGTTTCGCGTTTCTCTCTCTCTCTCTGTTGTTTGTTACTCTGCTCTCTGTCTCTCTCTCTCTTCTCTCTCTCTCTCTCTCTCTCTCTCTTCTCTTCTCTCTCTCTCTCTCTCTCTTCTCTCTCTCTCTCTCTCTCTCTTTCTCTCTTTCTCTCTCTCTCTCTCTCTCCTTCTCTTCTCTCTCTCATCTCTCTCTCTCCTCTCTCTCTCTCTCTCCTCATCTCTCTTCTCTCTCTTCCTTTCTCTTACATTTTCTCTCTTTCTCTTCTTTCTCTCCTTTCTCTCTCTTCTCTCTTTATCTATTCTATCTATCTATCTAATCCATCTATCTATATTTTCATCCATCTTCCTTTCTATCTAATCTATCTCAACTAACAACTAGCAAAAGAATCAGAAAATTAATAAATATGCAAACACTTGTACGAAACAACAAAAATTCAGACTCACTACAAACCCCCCCCTCCCCCCACCTGCACCTCCATTCCATCATACTCTTCCAGGTTGTGAATGCAGCTTCTTTTCTACCCCCCCCTCTCTCTTTCTCTCTCTCTCATCTCTCTCTCTCTCTCTCTCTCTCTTTCTCTCTCTCTCTCTCTCTCTCTCTCTCTCTCTCTCTCATGTTCTTTTTCTTCCTTATCATCTTTCTCCAGTCTCCCTTCATTTTTCCCTCTTTCTTCCGCTCTTCCTCCACCCCTCCTCAATCTTGCTCTTCACCTTCTTCTACATTCGCATCCTCCTTCCTCATGGGGTACTTCTTCTCCCTTCCATTTTCTTCTTCCTCTCCTTTTCCACCTCCTCCAAGACACCCTTCTCGCACCCAGCCTCTCTTATCTAATTCTACCTTCATTCTCTTATTTTCCTCCCTTCATCTGTCCCTTCCTCCTTCATTTTCTTCTTCCTCTCTTTCTTCACCTCCTCCCGACGGCATACCTTCTACGCCCTGCCCTTCATTTTCTTATTCTATTATTCTTCCTTTCCTCCACCCCTCCTTCATTCCCCTCTTCTCCTTCATTTTCTTCTTCTGTCCTCTCCCTTATCCACCCTCCTCCCTCCTTCCTCACTTCTTCATCATTTTCTTTTTCCTCCTCTCTTTATCCACCTTGTATCTCATTTTTCACCTTTCCTTCCTTCATCTTGCTTTACTTATCTATCTTCTCCCTCATTTCCTTCTTCCTCTCCTTATCCACCCTTGTCATTTCATTTTCACCTTCTTCCTTATCTCCTTCATTTTCTTCTTCTCCCTCATTTCCTTCTTCCTCTCCTTATCCACCTTGTCATTCATTTTCACCTTCTTCCCTTATCTCTTCATTATTCTTCTTCTCCTCTCATTCCTTCCTCCTCTCCTATATCCCCTCTTACCCAAGCAGACCTCCTTCCTCAATCTTTGCTTCTTTCACCATTTCTTTTTTCGCTCCTCTCTGTCCCTTCATTATCACCCTTCTTCCTCATCTCTTTTCATCTTCACCTTTTTCCCTTTTCTCCCTTCATTTTCTTCCACTCTCCTTCAATTTCCTTCTCCGCTCCTTATCCACCTCTTCCCTAAGAGACCCTCCTTCCTCATCTCTTCACCATCATTTCTTCTTCCTCTCTCTATTATCCACCCTGTCCTTCATCTTTACACCGTTCTTCCTTATCCCCTTCATTTTCTTCTTCTCCCTCATTTCCTTCTTCCTCTCCTTTCCCACCTTCTCCCGAGACACTTCGGAGTCATCTTCTTCACCATCATTTTCTTCTTCCTCCTCTCTGTCTTCTTTTCACCTTGTTCCTTATCTTCTTCATTTTCTTTTCTTCTTCATTTTCTTCTTCTCCTTTCATTTCCTCATTTTCTTCTCTCCTTCATTTCTTCAATTTTCTTCTTCTCCTTCATTTCCTTCATTTTCTTCCTCTCCTTCATTTCCTTCTTCCTTCTCGCTTTGCCCACCTACCTCCCCGAAGGCACACTCTCGGAGTCAATCTCCGACGACACGCTGCTAATGAGTGCTACTCTACCCGCAGCATCAGCCAGGAAATGTTGATTAGGTATGAAGGATGTTTCCGAGACCACACACGTCGAGATGGGGGGAGGGGGCCAGGAGGTAGGAGGGAGAGGGAGAGGACGGGAGGAGGGAGGGAGGTGGACGAGGGGAGGGTGAGGGACGAGGGAGGGATAGGGGACGAAACGTGAAGGGGGAGGGAGGGAGGGGAGGAGAGGGGTGCAGGAATAGGAGAGGAGGCAGGGGGGAGAGGGGGAGGGAACGGGAGCGAAGGGGGAGCGGGAGGCGGATTAATGGGGGAGGGGAAGAGGGAGGGAGAAGAGAGAGGGTGCAGGGAAAGGGGGAAACGGGAGAGGTAGCAGCGTTTCGACGAGGGGAGAGGAGAGTGGTCAGATGAAGGGGGCGAAGGGAGGGCGGGGGCAGGGAAGGCGGCGATAAGGGATGGGAAGGCAGGAAACGGGGGAGGGATGGAAGGCGAGGGAGGGAGGGGAAAAGGGGTGGAAGGGCAGGGGGATGAGCGCCGAGAGGGAGACGCGCCAGCATCATAACGAGCCTACGTACGAAAGAATCATTTTGACCTATTTGCAGTAGGTGTATAGAGCGATGTTATAAAATATTTGACGGGGGCGAGGGAAAGGGGGAAAGGAGAGGGAGGGAGAGCGGGGTCGTGAGGAGGAGGGTTACTAGTGGTCTTGCTTATCGTGCCTCGTGCGTATGTGTGCTGCTGGTGTTTTGTCATTGGTTGTCGATGTAAGTGTGTGTGTGCTGGGGTCGGGCGGGAGCCGTATGTACCAGCATCTGATGTTGTAGGTTGCTGTATATGTAATGTTGATGGTTGTTTGTGTATGTTGTATTGTAATATTGAATGCATGCATGCATGTCCTTTGTTGTCATGATTGTGTGTTATGTGTGTGTTGGCTGTATGTATGTACTGCATATATGAAGTAATGGCATGTCCTTGTGTATGTTTTACTGTGATAATGTTAAGTCGTTGTCCATTGCTCGTTCGCTCCAGCTCTCTCTGCTCTCTGCTTCTTCCTCCATTCTCCTCCCCCTTACCCCTGCTTCCCTCTCTTTCCCCCATTTTCCTACCTTTTCTCTCTCTTCCCATGCCTGTCTTTCCCCCCTTTTCCCCTTTCTCTCTTTTTCCCTGCCTGTTCTTTCCCCCTTTTCCCCTTTCCTCTCTTTCTCCCTGCCTGTCTTTCCCTCTTTCCTTCTCCCCCTCATTTTTGGGACTCCGGCCTCCCTTCCTCCCATTTGCGCTTTACCCCTCCCCTCTTCCCCTCTCCTTACCCACCTTCTTCCTTCCCTTCCTTCCCTTTCTTCCTTTCCTTCTCCTTCCCTCTACTCCCTCCCCTCTACTCCTTCCCCTCTTCCTCCCCTTCCCTCCCCGCCCCTTCCTCCTTCCCTTCTCCCTCCCTCTCTCATTCCCTTCCTCCCTCATACCCCTCTCCCTTCCCTCATACCCCCTCCTCCCTCATACCCCTCCTCCATCATACCCCCCTCCTCCCTCATGCTCCACCTTCCTTTCCCCCTTCTCCCCCCACCCGTCTGTCCCTCCGGAGACGCGCTGAGGACCCCGAAGTCAAGGCATTCAAGGGCGCGGCGCGATTCAGCAAAATCCGAAATGGCAATTTTGTCGGCACATAGACGATGCGAACAGCGATCGAACCCGGCGAACGCTTCTAAAAGAAGTTCAGTGTTCCTTTTTTGCTTTTTAGTTTTTTTTATTCTATATTTATTTTCGTATGTCGGGTTTTTTTTTCTTTTGGGGCGAAGGGGAGGAGGGAAGCTGAGGGGGTGAGAGGGGGGGAGTGCGAGTGGGTTGGTCATAGGATTGGTTGGTGGCAGATCTACCCGTTGATGTTATAATGCGTCTATTCTCTTTTCTTCGTTCCTTTCTTCCCACTTCGTCTTTCTCTTTCTTGCTCCATCGTTTTTGTCACCGCTTTCTTGCCTCTCTCTGTCTGCCTCTCTCTCTCTCTCTCTCTCTCTCTCTCTCTCTCTTCCCTCCTTCTCTTCTCTCTCTTCTGCTTCTCTCTCTTCTCTCTCTCTCTCCCTCTCTCTCTCTCTCTTCTCCTGCGCCATCATTCTATCTACTTCTTCGTATCTCTCTCCCGACTTTCCTTGCTTCCTCCTTCTCCGCCCCCCTCCTCCTCCCTTCTCTTTTCGCTCGAGCCTCAATCCCTTCCTCCATTTCTCTACATCATCCACCATCTCCCCTCCTCTCCTTCTCCCTTCTCCTTTCCTCCCCTCTCCTCCTTTTCCTCCCTTCCCTCCCCGTCCTCCCTCCTCCCTCCCTCCCTCGCCTCCCTCCCTCCCTCCTCCTCCTCCACCCTCCCCTCATCTCCCTCCCTCCTCCCCTTCCTCTTTCCGTTCCCTTACTACTACCCCTCCACATTCCCACGCCCTCCGCCCTTTTCTCCCTCATCCCCCCCCTCCGCGACCCATCGCCCCTCCCTCTGCTTCCGTCCCTTAAATAATCAACCATACTCATCGCCTGAAATCACACATCCTCATACACTTTCCACCTTACTCGCCAAGCGAACGCAGACTCAATGACACGATACCGTCTGTCTCTTGTCCCATGTGTCGTTTCTTCCCATCGTCACCAAATGCCCCTCTCGACTAGTACACGCTCGCGTAAATGTGCGTATTATCTTATCTGCCTTATTTACCTATTTATTTTTTCTCTTATCTATTCTACCTTGGTTGCTTGCTTTTTTCTTCTCTCTTCTCTCCCGGTGCCTTGTCCTGTTCTCGTCCCTGCTCGTTCTCCCTTCTCATTGCCTCTATTCTCTACGTCATCATTCCTTCTGCCTCCTCGTCTACCGGCCTGTCTCTCATCTCGCTCTCTCCCTCTGTTCTCTCCTTCTCCCTCTCTCTCTCTCTTCTCTCTCTCTCTCTCCTCTTCTCTCCTCTTCTCTTCTCTCATCTCTCTCTCTCTCTGGTCTCTCTCATCTCCTCTCTCTCTCTCCTCTCCTCTCTCTATCTCTCTCTCTCTTCTCTCTTCTCTGCCTCATCTCTCTCTCCGTCAATCCTTCTTGTGCTTTGTTTTGGTCGTTGTTCCGCTTGTCATTCTTTGCCGATTGAATAAACTTTCTTTGTCTTCTATTTCCTTCCTTCTTCTTCGCTTCGTTCGCGTTCATTGCACGACTCTACGACTCCTTAACGAGATCGCACGTGCCTCTCTCTGCTCTCCTTTTTACCTTCATTCGGTCCCCATTAGTGAGTAGCAGCCTAACCTAAATACCATAAGGCAACAGCACTGAGGTACACGCGCCACTACACACGAACACACACACACACACCACATCACACACACACACACACACACACACACACACACACAACACACACATCACACACACAACATCCAACTACGCACACACACACATACCAAAACACATACAGTACACACCTCACTACATTTACAAATATCCAACACACAAATACACACACACTCACACACACATACACACACACACACACACACACACACACATCACACCACACACACACACAGCACACCAACACACCACAACACACACACACACACACATACTACACACACACAACACATACCACCACAACGATACAAATACACACACACGATAACAACCCGATTACCATACAACAACACGATATCATCACACACACATCACACATATACACACCACACACATGCACAAACACAATTACAACACACACATACACATACCCCACTACACACCCACCCGACACACACACCAATCACATCCAACCCCGAATCCCCACACAACGCACCACACCCACACTAACATCACCAACACACCACAACCACACCCACACTACACACACAACAAACACACATTACACAACACACACACACACACATACACCACATACACTCACACAACGATACACACACTACATACAACACTATACATACACACCATAACACAAACACAATACACACACACATGGCACAAAAACACATACACACACCACATACACAAAACACACACACACATAACACACACTTATGCATATTATTGTGCGCCCATGTGTTCTGAAAGAAATGGCGAATTCCAATGATAATATTGCTTGCAATTCAACAGGAAAATGTAAAGGCATTATAATGATACTAGTTTGAAGATGATAATGACAACAGCAAATACAACTATTACAAATAACTATAGTAATGATAATGATAATGATATAATGTAATGATGATGATGATCAATGATGATTGAACGGGTAATATATAATAATAATGATAATAATGATAATAAAAAATAATATAACTAACCAATAAATAACAATTACGATAATAATAGTAATGTTAATGATAATAACAATAATGATAATAATAATTATGATAATGATAACAATAACAAAATAACAGCAACAATAATAATGATCATACTAATAACTATCAATATCATTAATATTATCATCCTCATAAACATTATCATCATCCTCATTATCACCACCATCATTATGCTGACAACGATAACAACAACAACAACAACAAAGATAAAATTAACATCACATGGCCTCTAGATGCAAAGACAGATATGACATCGAATATGAGCGAAGATAATATATCAAAATAAGAATATATTAGTGTACTGAACTGTCGTGTCGTAAAGGTCAAATTACGGCGAGAAATGCCTGACCTTTCGCCGCTTTAAAGGACTTGGCGAAGGAATGTAAATGACTGGAACGCCAAAATTCTGCGCACCTTGGGCAGAGAATTTGGCGAACGTACCATATACATATGCGTAGATACGTGTGTGTTTGTTATATGTATTTTTTGCTTTTTCTTTTTCTTTTCTTTTTTTTTAGTTTTTTTTTGTTGTTGTTTTGTTTTTCTGTTTTTCTTCTTTCTATTTTCTTTCTTTTTCTTTTGTTTTTTTCTTTCTTCTTTTTGTTTGTTATTTCTCTCCTTTTTCTCTTATTTTTCTTATTTTTTCTATTTCTTTCTTTCCTTTTTTCTTTCTCCTTCTTCATATTTACTTTCTATTCTTTTTCCTTTTTCTTTCGGTCTACTTTGTTCTTTCTCTCTTTGCTTTCTTTTCCATTTGTTTCAAGATATAGATATAAATATATATTATATATAATATATATATATATATATATATAGTATATATATATATATATACATTATATCTATATCGTATCTATCTCATCTGTAATATATATATGTGTGTGTGTGTGTGTGTGTGTGTGTGTGTGTGTGTGTGTAACAAATGAGAGAGAGTAGGGGAGAGAATAGAGTGGACACACACACACATACGCACACGCACACGACACACACACACACACACACACACAAACAAAGAATCTACCACTAGCGTTCATTAGCTCGGCCCCGCGACCCCATACACAAGCGTCTAGAAAGAGCCACAATAATATTCAATTTCTGGAGCTAACGAGACCATTGCCTTTGACTTGATTTACACCTGTGTAATTAGGTGGCTGTTAACTCGTTGAAACGTTGAAACTTTTTTTTTTTTTTTTTTTTTTTTTTTTTTTTTTTTTTTTTTACATGGTGATATGTGGTATTTCTATGGTTGTGTTTTTTGTATGGGTATACAGACACACGTACATGCACATACACACATACACACAGACACACACGCACGCACGTACGCATGCACGCACGCACGCACGCACGCACACACACACACACACACATACACACACACACAAACACTTACACACGCAATTGCAAAGAGCAAACACCAACAGCTGCAACAACAAATACAATACACTTTACCCCACTAAAAAAAAATAAACCAACAACAGCACACAATAACAAACAAACAACACCACAATAACAACAACACAACATCCGTTATAAAAAAATAACAAAAACGACAACACAACACCATTATAAAAACAACAACACAACAGCAACAACAAACATCATCAACAAACACATAAACCATTACAAAAAAAAAAATAATAAACAACAACAACGAGACACCTCAAAATCCAACAAAAAAAAAAAACAACAGAAACAAAGAAAATAGCTCACAGACGAGATAAAAAAGGCGAAAATAGCGAGAGACGAGAGCGGTGGCCGGTAATGTGAAGGCAGCGGCCACATACGTTTTCCAGGTCGTGAGGGCGGCCGATGCGCATCACACTGCTCTTTTTTTTTTTTCTTTTTTTTTCGTTTTTTTCGTTTTTTTTTTTGGGGGGGTGGGGTGGGGGTGGGGGGAGGGAGGGGAGTTGATTTTTTCGTTTTTTTTATGTTTTTTTTTTTGGGGGGGGGGGTGAGGGGTTCTCGCTTTGTCTGTGTTTGTCGTGTCTCTGTTTCTGTCTGTCTAACTGTCTGTCTCTGTCTTTCTTCTCTCTCTCTTCTTTCTCTCTCTCTCTCTCTCTCTCTCTCTCTCTCTCTCTCTCTCTCTCTCTTCTCTCTCTCCTCTCTCTCTCTCCTCTCTCTCTCTCTCTCTCTCTCTCTCTTCTCTCTCTTAAACACAAACAAAATAAATAAAACCCTTACCTCCAAATATATCTAAAAAACAAAAACAAAAACAAACAAGCAACAACAAAACAAAAAAACAAAAACGGTCTCGAAGGCGGCGGGCTGCCTCGTGACGTCACAGGGCGCGGGCGGTTGCGTTCACAAAAGCGCCGTCTTGCCTCAACCAGCCATACATGTGCGTTCATTTTGCAACCGACTGCGAGAGCGTCCATAAATAACGCACCTGAGACACGTCAGCGTCTGTTGCTGGGCGAGATGAAGTGAGAGGGACGTATTCATTAAGGAGATGAAGAATTGGCGGGAATTTTGTTTTTTTTTTTCGTTTTTTTTTTTCGAAAAGGGGTGGATGGGGAGGGCGGTGGGAGGGGGTGGGGGGGTTTGGTGTATGGGGGGGAGGGGTAAAATTGATGTTTGTAGATTTGTATGTGTATATGTATACGTACGTACATGAATGTGTGTATAGATGAGTGTGTGTGTGTGTGTGTGTGTGTTTGTTTGTGTGTGCTTGTGGCGTGTGTACGTGTGTGTGTGTGTGTGGGCGTGTGTACCCGTGTGTAAGCATGTACACCCTCCCTGGCACGTCATAAGGCCGCTGTCATCTTCCATTTTGCTCTCTGTAAATAATATCCTTTCCTATCACTTTGTCATCTCTCTCTCCTGCTCTCTCTCTCTCTCTCTCTCTCTCTCTCTCTCTCTCTCTCTCTGTCTCTCTCTCTCATCTCTCTCTCTCTTTCTCTCTCTCTGCTGTCTCTGCTCTCTCTCTCTCTCTCTCGCTTCCATATGCGCGCCTACATTATGTTGTAAATAAGAAATACATACATAATACATAACAGCTTTGTGTTGTTGCCATATCACATTTGGTTTTGGGAAGGGCTTGCTTGTGTGACCGCTCGCTCTTTGATTTTTCCTCTCTTTCTCTTTTCTCTCTTTCTATCTTTCTTTCTTTTCTTTTTTCTTTCTTTCTTTTCTTTCTCTTTCTTTTTTCTTTTTTCTTTTTTACTTTTCTTTCTTTCTGTCTTGTCTTGTCTTCTGACCTGTTCTCTGTCTTCTGTCTCTGTTCTCGTTGTCTCTTTCTCTCTGTCTCTCCTCTCTTCTCTCTCTCCTCGTCTCCTCTCTCCTCTCTCTCATCATTCTCTCTCGTCTCTCTTCTCTCTCATCTTCTTCTCTCTCTGCATCATGCTCTCCTCTCTCTCTCTTTCTCTTTCTCTCTCTCTCATTCTCTCTCTCGTCCGATTTTCTTTTCCACATTTGCCCTTTGATTGTTTTTCGTCTTACCTTATCCCTCTGTTTTTCTTTTTCTAACTTATCTGTTCATATTTCCTCTTCCCCTTCCCCCGTCATTTTCTTTAATGCGCTCTCCCCACTCCATTTCCTCACCTTTACCCTCTTCTCTTCCTTCTCTCATCTTCCTCTGCGTCTAGCTTTTTTCGCACCAGTTTTTTTTCCCTTCATTTCTGCTATTAATCCTGCTATTCATCCCATTTCCCACACTCCCATCCTCCCAACATACCCGTACCTCTCGGCTCCTCTCTATCCCTATCTCCCCTCTACTCTCTATACCCCCTCCTCCTTCCTATTATATAGCATACCCTCCTGTCTCCTCCTTCCTCGCTCCTCTCCTTCTTCCGCCCTTCTCCCAACTCTCTCTTTTCCTTATTTTTCATTCTCTCCTTTCCTTTCTTTCCTTCCTTACTCCCCTACTTAGCTACCTTTTCTCATCCCCATGCCCTTTCCTCCTCTCTACCCTCCTCCCCCCCTATTTACCTCTTCTTTCACGACACTTTCCCCCCTCCTGCCCTTCCTTCTTCCTTTCCTTTCTCCCTCGCCTTCGCTCGCCTTCCCCCCGCCCTCCCATCCTCCTCTTCCTCCCGCTCTCCGCTCCTCTTCATTCGTCTCTCTCCCTCCTTCGTCCATTTCCCCCTTCATTCCCCCTTTCCTGTTCCCTTCCACGGCCCCATTTCTCATTTTTCTCATCCTCCCACCCCCTTCTCTCCCCGCCTCTCTCCCGTTCTTTATCTCTGCATCCTTCCACCCTTACCCCTAATCCTCCTTCTTCTTCCCCCCCTCTCCTTTTTCCTTCCCTCCCTTCCCTCCCCTCCTCTCTCCCTCCTCACCCGTTGGCCTCTAGCATCGCTCCGCTTCCCTCCCTACCCGCTTTTCTTCTTCTTTTTTTCCTTTCTTCTCCTCTCTCCTCTCTCCTTCGCCCCTCTCCTCTCTTCTCTTCTCCCTCTCCTCTTTCTCCACCCCGCCGATCCTTTTTCCTTCCTTCTCCCTCTCCCTCGCTCCCTACCCTGTCCCTCCTCGCCCTTCAATTATCCCTCCTCCTTCCCCTCTCACCGACCCCTTCTCCCAAGTTCCTCTCGCGCTCGATCTTCCTCTACCTCTTCTCTCCTCTCCCGGTGTCGTCGACTTCCCGGTAAAAGGTTAAGAAAGACAATGAAGATGAGTTAGATTTCTAAGAGCCCCCTCTTGGGCGAAGTGGTGGCCCGTCGTGGGGGGCGCAGAAAGGGGGGCGGGGCCTATTCCCCTCCCACAGCGGGAGGATGTGACACACGGTCCTCAACTGCGTCTGATTTCTATCTCGGAGGTGGGGCTCGACGGGGGGTGGGCCTCACTCTCTGCTCTCTCCGTTTTCTCAGTTGTCCTCTGTTAACTCTCTCGGTCGGAGTGGCCAGATCTTTCCGTCAATTCATCATCTTGGCGGGGCAGCATCCGAGGGCTTCCTTTTTTTTTATTTTTTCCCTCTCCCGGTCGCGGGCGGGTCATGTATCGGTCCGGTTTCTCTCGGGTGGGGCTTCTCTTGGGGCTCCTCTCCTTCTCCCCTCTCTTCTCCTCATTTTGCAGGCCGGGAGGGAGTTTCTCGGGTGGCAACCACTTCCGGGAGGGAAGGAGGTGTTTCGCAAACAGGATGGCAGTGCCCGACTGGAGGGATAATGAGGTCTGTGTTCCTGGAGAAGTAGTTGCCTGGGCTACGTTAGGGATATGGCGGGTCAGTGGCACCGCGGTTTGCCAACCAAGCGGCAGTGTTGCTAGGTTTGAAATATCGAAGGCAGATGCGGCAATCAAGCTGAGACGATGAGACGGTCACGGGCAGTTTTGGCGGGATTTGAATTCATTTCAAAATCATCGGTTGAAGAAATTTTAAATCAGGTAAATAAATTGATAGGTTACTTTAGACTGAGTAGAAACAAGAACTCACATCTGGTACACTGTTAACCCCTACCCTCATGAGGCCGCAGTACTACCAGATTAGGGTTAAGCACAATATGCAGCAGGGATAAAACAGCTTGTCAAACTTAACAGATAAATCTTAAAACACCCTTACGATGCAAAGTGTTGCCTTTAACATTAGATTTATGCCCCCCCCTCACCTCTTTTTTTTCTTCGAATCCATAAGGTGTAACCCACGTATTGCTACTTAGCGGCCAAACCCTCACTAACTTATAGTGCATGTGCAGTATGTGCGTGTGGTGATGTGTGTGTGTGTGTGTGTGTTGTGGTTTGTATGTCTGTGTGTGTGTCGTTTCGTGTTTGGTCCTGTCGGGCACTGTCGCCTTCTTTGTGTGTGACCTTGTGGCTGTGTGTGTGTGAATGGTTGTGTGCTGTTTTCTGTGTGTTGTGTTTGTGTGTGTATACGTTGCTACGTGTCGCAGATGGAGGTGCAGAGAGAGAGGAGAGTGAGATGGATTAGGGAAAGAGATCGGAGATGCAGGGAGAGAGGAGGAGAGAGGAGAGAGAGAGAGAGAGAAGAGAGAGAAGCGAGAGAAGGAGTAGAGAGAGAGAGAGAGAGAGAAGAGAGAAAGAAAGAAAAAGAAAGCAAGAAAGAAAAGAAAAGAAAGAAAGAAAAGAGAGAGAGGACTGAGTGAAGTGAGCAGTGTGCATGTTATGTGGTGTGTGTTTACGTGTCAGTGTGAGTGTGTGGTGTTTTAGTATGTTCTGATACTATAAAATAACGGTATTGATATAAATCCACTTTGAAATAATATGCGTCACTGTAGCGATGATATATAACCCGCCAATATGATTTCCATTTTTGCGGCTTAATTGGCATCCAATTAGTCAACCTGATCTTATCAACGAAAATATCTTAGACAAATTAGCAAAGGAAACTATTCTATAATCGCATTAATTTTTCCTTCTCGTCCTTTCCTGTATGCAAATTAAAATTATTGTTACCTAACGTGTGCAGAACTTTTTATGAGCAAGTTTAGGACAATTGGACCAGTTGATCAGGCATTACACAAAAACTAATGTTTTGACAAAAAAAAACCAATCAGCCGTTGGTTAAATCAAGAGAGATTTGGGTGTACTCCGAGATGAGAAGAGAACGGAGAGCAGACGAGCGAGAGTAAGGCAGGCGGAGGAGCGGAGACCGTGCTGTCGGCAAGACGGAACGACGGTGAGACAGGGGAACGCGTGACCGTGAAAATGCGACGCGGGATAGACGAGACACAGCACGGTTTGGATCGAGAGCACGTTCCTCGCGCCTGAATGACGGTGAGAGTCTCGACGGAGGCGAGAGGAGAGAGAGAGGAGAGAGGGGAGGGGGAGGGAGGAACAAAGGAGCAATTGGCGCACGGTGGAGGGGGAGGGAAGGGAGGGAGGGAGGCGTGAGACGCTGAGGGTCTGAGAGACTGTCTAGATGCGGACGAGGTGCGACGAGAGACGAGCACGGAGAAGACTGAGAGAGAGTCTGACGATGAAGAGGAGAGACGCGAGATGTCGAGAGGAGGAGAACGAGAGAGCGAGAGCGAGGAGGAGAGAGGATCATTGGAGAGAGGGAGGGACTTGAGTTAGATGAAAAGACGAGAGAGAGAGGGAGTGTGAGGGAAGGGAAGAGAAGAGGGAGGAGACTGCGAGGAGAGGAGGAGAGGAGAGCAGGGAGAGAGGGCGGCGACGAGAAGGCGCGACGAGGCGGGGAGCGCTGGAGGAGGAGAGGGGAGAGAGACGAGAACGATGAGACGAGAGGATGAGAAGAGAGAAGAGAGCAGCAGCACCAAGAGTTCTCACACACTGCAAGGTCCCTTCACTAACCTACAACAACCGTTCTGCCCATATGTTCGCTTGGGTCACGTGACTGGCTGTTACTAGGTTACCAAACACCCTCATGATAGTTTTGTTTTCCTTTCATTTCCTTTTTTTATTTCATTGTTTCGTATCCTCGTTATTTGTCTATTTGGTCTTGTTTTCTTTCTCTCTCTCTCTCTCTTTTCCCTTCCTCTGTCTCCTGTTATTATTGTTGTTTTTTGAATTATCATATTTTTTCATCCTCATTTTCATATCATTTTTGATATACTTTTCTTCGTCTTTCCATCGGTTTATTGCAGTTTAGAACAAAAAAAAAAAAACATGAAAACAAAAATAAAGCTAAATATCCCGCGTCCGAAACCATTGATTCTTTGCTGCTAAGTCTTAATCTTAATCTAATCAGTTCATTATTACAGGTTTTAGTTCAGGGAAGGATGGTATAAAGCGTCCATTTCAGTTTGAGAAATAAAGAACAAGATTAATGCTAAAAGATAAAGACAAAATAAGCGTTATAACGAAAAGTCTTGCGCAAGCTTCGCAAAAAATGCCCATAGTACCCAATGCCCTCCCACGTTCGGACATCGCTTGCCGTACATACCTTTCTCACTGTTTCATTTCTATTCTTTTCCCTTTCGAATACCTTTATCCGTCTTTCCTATTCTACCTTCCTTATATTTTTTCGCGAAGGATTGATTTTATCCTTGAAAAAAATCATGGTTTAGTTATCCCGTAAAAAGAAAATAATGAATCACGTGTTCATCCATACCACGTGACTTGGCTGATGACGTCATAAGAGCCTCGTCTGTTGGGGTGGAGCTGTGAGCTCTATTATGGGGGGGGGGGCTCTAGGAGGAATTTCGGTTGCCGAGCTGTATGAGAATGAGAAGGAATGGAGAGAGAGAGGGAAAGAGGAGGAGAGAGAGGAGAAGAGGAGAAGAGAGAGGGGGATAGAAGGGGAGAGATGTAGAAAGAGAGGGAGGAGGGAGTGGGAGGGAGAGAGAGAGAGAGAAGAGAGAGAGAGAGAGAGAGAGAGAGAGAGAGAGAGAGAGAGAGAGAGAGAGAGAGAGAGAGGAGAGAGAGAGAGAGAGAGAGAGAGAGAGAGACAAACAGATTTAGAAGAGACAGACAGACAGACAGACAGAAGGAGAGCGAAGAGAGACAGACAGGACAGAGAGCGAAGAGAGACAGAGAGTCAGACAGCCAGACAGACATAGAAAAAATAAAGAAAGAGAGAAAACAAAAGAAAGCAAGCAAGAAAGAGAGAAAGAACCACACAGACAAGACAGATCCCAACCCCGACGGAGACGAGCCACGATCCCATAACTCACGACCTGCGAAGACCTGATGTTGCTGAGTGCTGAAAGGTCGTCTTGATGAGGTGCCTCTCCGGCCGTATCGTGTGACGCCCTTGGCCTCCACGAGAGAGCGGGTGGAGGCGTGGGAGAGTGGGGGCGGGCGGAGATGGGAGGGGGAGAGGGGGGGGGAGGTGGGGAGGGGGGGAGAGTGGGGGCGTGGCGTGGGGGCGTGGCGGAGGGGGAGGGGGGAGGGGGGAGAGTAGGGGTGGCGGAGAGGAGGGGAAGGAGGGAGAGTAGGTTGGAGGGGGGGAGTGGGGGAGAGTGGCGGCAGAATGAGGGGGCGGAGGGGGAAGGAGGGTAGGTGGAGGGGGGAGAGTGGGGGCGTGGCGGAGATGGAGGGGGAAGGGGGAGGATGGGAAGGAAGGGTGGGAGGGGGTAGGTGGGAGAGAGAGGGGGTGGAGGGAGAGGTGGGTAGGGGGAAGAGGAAGGAGAGAGGGAAGAACGAGAGAGAGAGAGGAAAGAGAAGAGAAGGAGAGAAGCGGAGAGAGAAGACAAACCGATAAACAGAAAAAAGAGAGAGGAAGAAAGGAGAGGAAGCGAAGGAGGGAGAGAACAAAACGATAAACATAAAAAAGAGAGGGAGGTGGGGGAGGAAGGAGGGAGGGGGAAGGAAAGAAAGACAGAGGAGAAGAGAGAGAGAGAGAGATGAGAGAGAGAGAGAGAGAGAGAGAGAGAGAGAGAGAGGAGAGAGAGAGAGAGAGAGAGAGAGAGAGAGAGAGAGAGGAGAGAGAGAGAGAGAGAGAGAGAAGAGAAGAACAGACAGAGAGAGAAGAAGAAGAGAGAGGAGAAGGAGAGGAAGCGAAGGAGGGAGAGAACAAAAAAGATAAACAGAAACAGGAGGAGAGAGAGAGAGAGAGAGAGAGAGAGAGAGAGAGAGAGAGAGAGAGAGAGAGAGAGAGAGAGAGAGAGAGAGAAGAAGAAGAAGAAGATAACAACAAAAAGAAACACCAACAAAGGCTAGTACGTAAGGTTTATGTATAGATTATGCATGCTGATTGTATGGGCGTTACTTGTATTGGTTTTTTAGCATTGTAAATATCGAATATGAAATAGGTTTAGGAATGCAGGTCTGTTTTGGGCGTAAGGTAATCAGTGTGGGCGTTTTCCTCCATTCATGAAAGGGAAATTTACATGAGATAAGGTGTGAAATATGGAAATCATTCGGGTATTAATCATGGACTATTTTTTGTTATGTTTGTTTAACTGATGGGGGTTGAAATGGTGGTATTTGTTTGTTTATGTTGATGTTTGTTTATGTAGGTGGTATGTTGGGTTAGTGGGTGCGTGTTTGTGTGTGTGTGTTTGTTTGTTGTGTTTGTATGTGTGTGTTGTGAATGAGTATGTCTTGTTTATGTGTATATGTATATAAAAACACAATGAGGAATACAGAATAGAAACAAGACAAGAATATTAACATTAATACGCAAAAAATAGAAAAATATAAATAGAAAATACACACCCAGAGGCACAGAGAGAGGTGTGTTAATGAAATTTTCTCCCCGCGCCCTCCACATCATCCGCTAACGAGATCCAACGCCCTGTTGAACGCAGCCACGAGGGACCACGAGTATAATTTTTTCTTTCTTTCTTCTTTTTTTTAACCCTGCGATTTTTCATTAGCTGACAATTATCCTCTAAGTCTTCAGAGGAAAGTACCGGCCATTATCTAGTCACTAACAGCGTAACTAGCCCCTCTAAGCACAAGCCAAAAGTTTAATTAGGGAGTTCTTTTGCCGACATTCCGAGATGCAGGCCTGACCGCCACGGCCATACCGCGCGCCACAGCGCTTTGGTCTAGCAATTAACCGCTAATATTCAACTTCTCTTGCTGTTCATTATTTTCCGCGGCGATGGGCGGCAACGAGACACAGTGGGAGGGCGTTTCGCGTTTATGAAGAAGGTGGTCTGGCACTCTCTGACAGCTAAATGGCTGCAGTTCCCATACAAACATCTTTACCATTGTGTTCCCGCCGCCCAGCACAACAGAAAACGTAATTTGAATGTGCTAATGTTAGCGACTTGGGCTTAGAAATAGCTACTTTTTTGCTTCCTTCTCCCTTTAGGTGTAAAAGAATGATAGTAAAGCTACAATGAAAGATAACTTCATCATCTGAATATATCACATTAACAATGCAAACAGTATACGGTGTTGTATAATTATTTAATGAATTACAAACATACCATTGTTAAGCTAAACAAATATTTTTTTTTGTACAAAATTAGAGGGACAGACGTGAATGTTATATGTTTTCTTCTCTTCTTTTCAGCCATCTGCAAATCTTTTCGAGTTTCGGTTACTAAATGTAATATATGATTATAATTATCTAATATATAGTAATGCTATAATATATAATATGTATATATTATATAGTATATATATATATATATATATATATATATTATATATATAATATATATAATTGTATGTAATGGGTATGTATGTATTTGTATAATATATATATATATTTATATATATAACATATATATATATCTATATGTAATATATATGCATACACAGACACAACACATAGATAGATAGATAGTTAGTATACACACCTCTTCTGAATACCCTGCTGCCTAAATCAAAAGCACAATAACCACGACAATAACAACAACAACACTAAATATCAGAACCGATAGAAAGCGGAACATGTGTTTGCCTTAAGGTCGCTTAACTTTGCAAACATTTACAACAAAATAACTTTAAAGCCGTGACTCAGCAAGCAACATCTGCTATAAAATGGAGGGTAACGAAGAAGTTTGTCTCCTTGGTTTTATAGCGTATAGAAGTGCTTTTTATTATAACAGCGCTTGTTTATCGAAGAATGCACAAACAGATTACTTAAGAAATGAATTGATGTAATGGCGTGGGTTTGGGATTAGTCATACTGGGAGAGAGAGGCAGATGTATGTTAGATTGATGAGAGTAATGGTGATGTTTATGATGATGATGATGATATTGGTGATGGTAATGATGAAACTGATATGTAATGATGATGATTGATATTAATGATATGTGGATGAATATTTATGACGGTAATTGGTGATATTGATCTATGTAAATGATGGAAACTGTTGATGGCTATGATGATATTAATGATGATAATGATATTGATGATGATGATATTTACGATGGTAATGATGAAACTGATGATGGTAATGATGATATTTATGATGATGATGATATTTATGATGGTAATTATGGTATTGATGACAGTAATGATGATATCTGTGATGGTAATGATGAAATTGATGATGGTAATAATGATATCTATGAGATGAATGATATGACGATGGTATGTAATGAAAATAATTGGGATTACACGATAAGAGACTGAAGATTTAAATTAAATAAATTGAAGGCGATAATGAGAGAAATTCGTGATGGAAATGATAAGGTGTTAATGATCAATGATGTTAGTGATTACGACATTATCCTTTTTATAAGCGATGTAACTGTGGTAAAGATATCGCCAAAGATCGTGACATATGATTCACAGAGAGCGGGAAAGATACAAATCTGAGTAAATGCCTTAAAATCTTGTCTAAACAGTGTATAATAGTGTGTATTGTTACTATATGTATGAATATATATATATATATATATATATATAATATATATTGTATGATATATATTATATATATATATATATATATATATACTATATTTAATAATAAAAAATAAAATTATTAAATATTATTTTTAATTTTTAATAAAAAAATTAATACGGTAATGGTTTTCATGGGTTTTTAGTATGTATGTTAATAAGTATAGTATATATATGTTGTGTGTGTGTGTGTGTGTGTGTGTGTGTGTGTGTGTGTGTGTGTGTGTGTGTGTGTGGTATGTGTGTGCGTGTGGCGTGTGCTTGCCTGTGCGTGTGGTGTGCGTGTGTGGTGTGTGTGTGTGTGTGTGGTGTGTGTGTGTGTGTGGTGTGCGTGTATATATATATATAAAATATATATATATACATTAGTATATAATACGATTATATATATACTACATATCTACTATATACAATTATATATATATATATACTACTATATATATATATATATATTATATAGTATATATATATATATACATGTGTGTGTTGTGTGTGTGTTGCGCGGATAATATATATATATATACTATATGATAATATATATATATATATGTATATAATATACTATATATACATCATACATACATGTGTTGTGTGTGTGTGTATGTGAGTGGTGTGTGTGCTTGCGTGTACGTACGGTAGGTGTAAAGATGTCTGTGCGTCCGTAGTGCGCGCGAGTTCAAACGCCAGAATGCCAACAGATAAAGACAGATTATTAAGAGAAATCCGTCCATTTTCATTCGAGCCAAAGCGAGCCGTTAAAACAAGACGATTTAAGCCAATTCAAACAGACGCACACGCACGCACACACGCACACACACACGCACGCACGCACGCACACACGCACACAGCGGAGACAGATGAACGAAAACGAGGAAGTGTATTGGCAGAAATATTCGTCTGTAAAAAGATGTATTATTATAAGAATGATAGACAAATTGAAATATAAAATGTGGCAAATATTTATCCCGTAAATGATAATATAATGAATAATATTAATAATGATAATGATAACGATAATTATTGCCATTATTATATCATATGTCACAATAATATGCATAACACAATTATGATAACAATAACGACAGCGATATTGAAGATAATAATAATAACGATAATGATCATAATTATAATGATGGTTACAATAACACCATATATGACAATCTAGTAATAATATTAATATCAACAACAATCATATCATCATATAATAAATGCAACGATAACGATAGATAAATGAATAAATAAACAGATAAAACAACACACAAGAATAAAACACGATAACAAAAGACACAGAAGGATATTAATGTTATGAAGTCCATCAAAACAATGAATTTTGATAAACGCGAATTTAAGTTGAATTACCAAAGAAAAGGTTAAGGTTTGAGGAGTAAATTGAATGTATGACGTAATGAGAATAAGGATTTTTGTAAAAAAAAAAAAAAAAAAAAAAAAAAAGAGAGAGGAGTAGAGAGAGAAAGAAGAGAGACAAATTGATAAATAGAGAGTTAATGGAGACAAAAGGGAAAGGAGAGAGGTTATATTGAAAAAGGAGAAAGATAGAAAGAAAAAATGAAACAGACAGTAGTATATGATATGAAGCAAGTGAGAAGAGAAGAGAGAGACAGAGAGAAAGAGAGAGAGAGAGAGAGAGAGAGAGAGACAGACAGACAGACAGACAAACAGACATAGGCAGACAGACTGACTGACTAAAAGACAAAAAGAGACATAGACTGACAGACAACAACAGACTGACAGACGATACGGAAAACAAAGAAAAGAAAATCTAAATCTAGAAAAAATAATCTAAAGAACAAAAAAAAAATAATAACAATAAAACGAGAGAGAGAAAAAAATATAAAAAGGGAGAAAGAAACAGAAAAACAATAAAAAGAAAGAAAGAAAAGATAGAAAACACACAAGAACAAGAATAAAGTTAAAAGAAAGACCGAGGAAAGACAATGGAAAAAGAAGAGATAATTGCCGAGTTTTACGCAAAGAGACCCCCTCCCCTCTTCCCCTCTTCCCCCTCCTCTTCCCCTCCCCTCTCCCCCTCCCCCCCCTCTTCCCCCTCCCTCTTCCCCTTTCCCCCTTTCCCCCTCTTCTTCCCCTCTTCCCCCCTCCCCCTTCCCCTCCCCCCTCTTCCCCCCTTCCCCTTTCCCCCCCCCCTTCCCCTCCTCCAGACGCGTGGCACGGAAAGTGGTTCAGAAAATTATGCTTTATATTTAAACTGTTTTGTTTTTTAAAGAGATTTATTGTGTCTGTGGGTAGGGATAGCGGATGGAGGGGGGGGGTGGCGGTGATAATAGGGGGGTGGGGGCTGGGGGGTGATAATGGGGGAGAGGGGGGACTGTTTGTTTATTTGTTTGTTTGTTTTTTTGGTGTGGATATGTTTGTATATTTTTTGTTGTCGTGTCGTATTTTTTTTTATCATTAAAGAAGCATTATCATGAGTATTGTTTACATTTAACGTTATCATTATTTTATCATTATTATATTAATATTAATCATTATTACTATTATTATTATCATTATTACTATTATTCTATATCTATTATTATTATCATTAATTATAATATCATCATTATCATTATCATCATATTCATCATTGTCATTATTATAATCACAACTATCTTTATCGTTGTTGTTGTTTTCATTACCATTATCATTCTCATCATCTGTAAAATTATTAGTATCATCATCATCATTAGTAGTAGTATTATCATTATCATCAATATCATTTTTGCTTGGATGTTGTTGCTATTGTTATCATAATCATTATTGCTGGTATTACTATCATAATTGTTATTATTGATATGTCATTGTATTATCATTAACACTATTTTTTATTTATCATTAATCACTATTATTTGTTATCAATTAATTACTATTACTTTTGCTCATGTTATCATTATTAATTATTATCATCATTATTCTATTTGTCTTGTTTGGATGTGCAATGCTCGTTATCCATTTATCATTACTATTACTATCATTATCAGTGCAACCATTATTATTATCATTTTCGTCATTATCATTCTTTTCACCCTCTCTTCTCTCCCTTCTTTCTTTGATCCTTTCTTTTCTCTATCTATCTGTCTCTCTCTCTCTCTTTCTATCTTCTTCACTCCCTCACAATTCTCTCTTTCTCTTATCTCTCTCTCTCTCTTTCTATCTTTTCTCACCTCCCTCAACACACATTCTCTCTTCTCTTTCTCTCTCTTCTCTGTCTCTTTATCTCTCTCTCTCCCATTCATCATTCTATCTTCTCTCTCGCGCAGGTCTCCTCTCTCCTTCTTCTCTCATCTATCTCTATCTCTCTCCTCTCTCTCTCCTTCTCATCTCTTCTCTTCTGCACGAAATCTGTACCTGGCGAGCCTCTATTCTCTGCTCCCTCTCTCTCTCTCTCTCTCTCTCTTTCCCATTCACTCTCCTCATCTCCGTCGTCTCCTCTCTCTCTCTCGTCTCTTCTCCCCTCTCTCTCCTCTCTCCTCCTCTTCTCCCATTATATCTCTCTCATCTTCGATCGCCCTCTCCTTCCTCGTCCTGCAATCTCTCTCTACTCTTCATTCATATCCATCTGCCTATGCCCCTGTTTTATGGCCCTTATCCCTTCTTACTCACAATTCTCTCCCCTTCCCTCTCCCACCGTTTTCTGTCTCCTTTCCTCCTATGCCCTCTTTACCTACTCGCCTCACTCTTGTCACTCCCATCTCAGCAACTCCTGTTCTTTTCTCCTACCTCCTTTTCCCTCTCCCTTACTCCTTCTTCTCATTTTTCTTCCATACCACTCTACTACCCATCCTCTTCTTTCGTTTCTTCCATTTCCACTGTCCACCCCCTTCCTTCCTTTTGCTTCCCTCCTCTCCTCCTCCTCTCCAGTTCTTTTCCCTCTCATTCTAAATCTGGTTTCTTCTCCTCCTCTCCTCCTCCTCGCTTCACCTCACACCGCATTCTCCCCTCCCCCAGCCCACCCCCGCTGCCATTCCCACCATTCACGAAATGCCACTTACGTTAAAACACCACTTAACCAATAAACGAGTCCCATAACAAAGACAAAATTATCTCCCCCCTCCCTCCCCCTCCCCTCCTCCCTCCTCTATCGTCCTCCCACCCCCTCCCCTCCTCCCCCCTCCCCTCCCTCCTCCTCTCTCCCCTCCTTCCTCCCCTCCTCCCTCTCCTTCCCCCTCCCCTCCCCTCCTCCCCTCTCTCCTCCTCTCTCTCCTTTTTTCCCACTTTCCCCCTCCCCCCCCTCCCCGCCCCCACTCCTCACCGAACCCAGGGCAAGAGGGACAGAGGTTGTTTCTGCAGAATGGGAGAATTGCCCTCACTTTTTTTGTTATTTTGGCGTAATTATCCTTCTGGGACGACTGTTCTAGAGGTCGTTTACCCTTTACGCACACGCGCCCGGTCGTGTGCACATTTTCCATATGTGTACATACGCGTTAGACACTTATACGCGTACATATGGAAGGGCTCTCGCGTAAGCCTTATGAAATCACGTGCACACACACACACAAACATATATGTACACACACCCGTACACACACACATTCACACACATTCACACACACACACACACACACACACACACAACACACACAACACACAACACACACACACACACACACACACACAACACACACACACACACACACACATAAATATGGCCCAGACCACATTTCGTTCGGTTCTCTCATTTTCCATAAATTATCATTAACCCTTGAGGTTCAACTCCCTTCCATATTGTCTTGTTTTCAAATTAGCAATTATTTCTATTTATCTTTTGTTTAATCATCCTTATTACTGTTATCATTATTTTCATTAACATTATCATTATCGTTGTTATTATTATCATTATACATACTATTATTATTAATAGTATTTTGAGAGATGAGAGAGAGAGAGAGAGAGAGAGGAGAGAGAGAGAGAGAGAGAGAGAGAGAGAGAGAGAGAGAGAGAGGAGAGAGAGAGAGAGAGAGAGAGAGAGAAGAGAGAGGAGACAAGACGACAGAAAACAGAGAACACAACCGAGGCAGAACAAACCCAAGACCGACAGACAGAAACAGAGACAAAAGAAACAGAAGAACGGAGAAGAGAGAGGGGCAAACAAAAAAAGACAAAGAAACAGAAGAGGAAAAGAAAAAAAAAAAAAAAATCTCTCTTCCCTCCATTTCACTCCCTCCTAATTAATCTGTCAGCGAGCCTGCCTGATAACCGCTTTCCCTCCGCGTCGCAGCCTCGGGGGACTGCAATTTGATCGCTTTCTGTCATATCAAAAACTCCGCTTCCAACAGCTTTTGGGGATCGCATCTTCCGTATCATATTAGGGGTAACAACGGTTAATAATACTCGAGGTAACTTCTAATACGTGGTATTTCTATTGGGGAAAATGTGAAGAAAGAAATAGAAATATGTATGATTTATGATTTAGAGGCCTTGGGGTATGATAAAAAAAAAGTTAGAAAAAAAAAAGCTTTTAGGCTTCCTCGACGTTTTTTTTTTCATATTCTTTTTCTCCCGCCATCAAATTTTCTTGTTGATTGGTATTAAATATCACGTATCAAGAGTTCGCTCGTGTTCGAAGAGACAATAACATGTTAATGACATACTCGCTAAGAAATTCCAACCCTTGTCTTAACAATAGATCAATCTCTCGTCGATGTTGCGTGCGTGACCATGAACAGTGTCGGATCCAGCCAGATGTTTACCTCTGGCGTTTTGAATCTCTGTTATGACCCATTAGTAGAAGTAATGGTTGTTAATGAAAGACCGTGAACGTTGGTACATATCGATCGATCATGTGACTTCTATCCTGGGTGGTATATATATATTTTTTCTACTTGTTTTTCTTCTGAAGATCTTCTGGAATGTATTCTCTAACCGACACATTTTATGACGCTTCGTGACGACATTGCGTATTCTGCGAACGTCTACGCCAACCCAATCGCAACTTATCAATGTGTTATTAACATTATTTATACTATCGTGTTATCATCACCATCGCTATTATTACCATATCACCATTACCTTCATTATCATTACCCTCAATATCCTTTATTGTTGTTGTTATGTACACCGCTCTTATTGCAAAGATGATTTATATCATCCCTATCTTTACTAAATTCCAATTAACTTCATCTTCCACATGCTCATTAATGTCTCTCTCATTACAGAAAATAATATCAATCCTATTTATATAATCATTACTATTACACTCCAGTCCATCAGTGTGAACTTTACTTATATTAACCTCATTACATTTTAGAAGCATTTGTATGTATATACGCCTGGCAATACTAATGATACGGTTATTAATTACAGATACATTAAATCAATATGATTATGATATTGAAATTACAAGTACACTAGTAAAATTAATAACAATGGTAGGAGAGAGAGAGAGAGAAGATAGAGAGGGAGAGAGAGAGAGAGAGAGAGAGAGAGAGAGAGAGAGAGAGAGAGGAGAAGAGAGAGAGGGAGAGAGAGAGAGAGAGAGAGAGGAGAGAGAGGAGAGAGAGAGAGAGAGAGAGAGAGAGAGAGAGAGAGAGAGAGAGAGAGAGAGAGAGAGAGAGAGAGAGAGAGAGAGGAGAGAGAGAGAAGAGGGAGGGGAGTGAGAGAGAGAGATAAGGGGGAGAGGGAGAGAGGAGAGAGAGAGAGAGAGAGAGAGAGAGAGAGAGAGAGAGAGAGAGAGAGAGAGAGAGAGAGAGAGAGAGAGAGAGAGAGAGAGAGAGAGAGGGAGAGAGAGGGGAGAAAAGAGAGAGAGAAGAGAGAGAAGGGGAGAGAGAGAGAGGAGGAGTGAGAGAGAGAGGAGAGAGGAGAGGAGAGAGAGAGAGAAATAGAGATAGAAGAGAGAGAGAGAGAGAGAGAGAAAGAATAGAGAGAGAGAGAGACTATACGCTCTGCAATGATGGTATGAATGATAATATTTATGAATCGCAGCACGTCATCTTAGCGAAATAAATCTATTGATATTATCATCATTTCGACCGATCAACATAATTAATATTCATATCCTGATCATAATACCTAATTAGTAATGGCGGCCCTTAATAACTCTTAAGGTTATACTTTTGTCATGTATGGATTATATAATGAATTTGAGACATAGAGACCATGGATAAATGAGGGTGGATATTCACACTGGAAGAAACTGTTGTTATAAATCTGACTGGAGAGCGAAGAGGAAGAGGCAGAAGAAGGAAGAGGAAGAAGGGGAGAAGGTGGATGGATGAAAAAAGAAAGAGAAGAAAAAGAAGAAGAAGGAAGAGGCGGGGGTATAGAAAAAGAGAAAGAGGGAGGAGGAGTAGAAGAAGAAGAGGGAGGAGGAGGAGGTTGAGGAATAGAAGAAAAAAGAAGAAAAAAAAGGAGAAGAAGCAGAGGTGAAGGAGTAAAAATAGAAGAAGAGGAGGAGAATGAAGAAGAAGGGAGGGGAAGGAGGAAGAAAAAGAAGTAGTAGTAGTAAAAAGAGAATGCGAAAAAGAAAAAGACTAAGGAGAGAAGGAGAACGAAAGACGAGAAGCAGCGAAACGAGAGAAGGAAGGAAGGAAGAAGACCCCAAAAAAAAGAACGAGGCGGAGCGAGAAGGGAGAGAGAGAGAGAGAGGGAGAAACACCCTGCTTTGTCCTCCCTTCATAGAGCTTCACCCTTGCCGCCCTCCCGCTGTTCCCTGAGTGTGTGTACTGACCCGTGAAGATAAACCCGGAGACGCCATATTGCTCCCAAACTCCATATCTGCCGCTCGACCAATCACGGCGCGCGAATTCGAATCCCGCGCGGCCAATCAGCGACGAGCGCGGCCGAGAGAGTGTCAACGGATGCAAGACGGATGCCATCGGTGTTTCAGAGGTCCCCTGTGACTGTCGCGGCGTGTAGGCATATTTTGAGCCTCTTTATCGATATCCCGCGATCGTTTATTATCAGATACGATCGCCGAGAGGTGTAATTCGCTCGGGGAGTCGCGGGGGGAAGGGTGATAACAGGGAGGGCGAGGGCGGGCGTCAAACGAGCGGGGGAGAGCCTTCAACCCACGGATTTCACTGCCGTTATCTCTAATAAGATCGGAGTTCGAATAACGAGACGTTTGATTGCGCCGATATGGAAATAAACGACACTAACGCATAATTAACTGTAGGCATATAGCTATTATGGGTGTTCTCTCTCCCTCTCTCTCTCTTTTTCTTTCTCCGTTTCTGTCTCTCTATCTCTTTCTGTGCCAGTCTCATTCTCTCTCTCTTTCTCTCTCTTTCTGTCTCTCTTTGTTTCTGCCCCTGTTGCCCCTCTCTCTATCTATCTTGTATCTTTTCCTCTTTTTCCTCCTTCGTCACCTTCATATCTTCCTCTTCCTCTTCTTATCTTTGTTTTCTTCTTCTTCCTCCTCCTCCTTTCTCTTCTCCATCTCCTCTACCTTTCCTCCTTCCTCCTCCTTCTCCCCCCCTCCTCCCTCCTCATCCTCCTTCTCCCCCTTCTCCTCCACTCCCCCTCCCTTCCCCCTCTCTCCTCTCTTCCTCCTCCTCCTCCTCCCCTCTTCCTCCTCCCCCCTCCTTTCTACCCATCTCCTTCCATCCTCCTTCCCTCACCTCCCCTTCCTCCTCTTCCTCCCTCCTCCCCCTCCTCCCTTTCCCTTTCCCTCCCCTCCCTCCCTTTCCCCTTCCCCTCCTCCTCCTCCCCTTTCCACCCTTTCCTCCTCCACCTCCTCCTTTCCACCCTTCCTCCTCCTCTCCGCTCCTCCTTCCCCCTTCCTCTCCTCTCCTTTTCCTCCTCTCCTTTCTCCTCCCTCCCACCCTTCCTCCTCCTCTCCTCCTTCCACTCTCTCTCTCTTCGCTCCTCTCTCTCTCTCTCTCTCGTCTCTCTCTCTCTCTCTCACTCTCCTCTCTCCTCTCTCTCTCTCTCTCTCTCTCCTCTCTCTCTTCTCCTCTCTCACTCTCTCCCTCTCTCTCCCCTTCCTCCTCCCCTCCCTTTCCACCCTCTCCCTCCCCTTGTCATATAGAGTCCAGGTTCTAGAATCTTCTAGGCCGGGAAATTAATTTTGATGCAAATGAAGACAAAACTATAATCAGGATCACCGGTTTGAGGCCTAAAAAAAAAAAAAGAAAATGTCTTACCATCTCTTTTCATTTTCTTTTCGGTCTGTGTGGGATTTTCTTTTCTTTTTTTTTCTTATCTTCAGTTTCTTCTTTAGCTTTTTTTTTTCTTTTTTGCCTTCTTTTTTTCTTTGTCTTCTTTTTCTTTATCTTCGTTTTCTTCTTCATTTTTTTCTTTTTTTTCTTCATCTTTCTTTCTTATTTTTTCTTTCTTCTTTTTTTTTTTTTTTCTTATTTTTTCTTTAGTTTTTTCTAGTCTTCCTTTACTTATTATTATCATTACTATTACTATCATCATTGCTTTTATTATTCTCATTATCAATATTCTAATTATCAGCATCATTATTATAATAATCATTATTGTCATCATTATTACCACTATTATTATCAGCATCGTAATAATCATAATTGTTATTATCACTATCATAATTATCATCATTATCATGATTATTATCATCATCATTATCATGATTATTATCATCATTGTTATCATTATCAATAATTTTATCATCAATACTATTATCATCACTATTCCTCATTCTTATTCTTATTCCTGTCTTTATTACCCTTTCCTTGTATTTCCTATCTGTAGGTTCTTGGACTCATGTGTGTGTTTGTGTGTGTGTGTGTGTGTGTGTGTGTGTGTGTGTGTGTGTGTGTGTGTGTGTGTGTGTGTGTGTGTGTGTGTGTGTGTGTGTTTATTCCTATGCCTTTACATGTGTGCCATTGTGCATGCTTATATGTGTCTGTGTAAAGTGTGTACATGTTTCTATGTGTGTGTGTGTGTGTTTCTAAGTGTGCATGGTGTGTGTGCGTGTTCATATGTGTGTGTATGGTGTGTGTGCGTGTTTCTATGTGTGTATGGCGTGTGTGCGTTATTTCTATGTGGCGTGTATGTGTTTCTATGTGTGTATGGCGTGTGTGCGTGTTTTCTGTGTGTGCCTTTTATGTGTGTATGGGTGTGTGGTGTGTGTTTCTATGTGTGTATGGCGGTGTGTGCGTGTTTCTATGTGTGTGCGTTTCTATGCGTGTATGGCGCGTGTGCGTGTTTCTATGTGTGTGTGCGTGTTTCTATGTGTGTATGGCGTGTGTGCGTTTCTATGCGTGTATGGCGTGTTTGCATGTTTCTATGTGTGTGCGTTTCTCTGTGTGTATGGTGTGTGTGTGCGTTTCTATGTGTGTATGGCGTGTGTGCGTGTTTCTATGTGTGTGCGTTTCTATGTGTGTGCGTTTCTATGTGTGTGCGTGTTTCTATGTGTGTGCGTTTCGTGGTGTTTCTATGTGTGTGCGTTTCTATGTGTGTATGGTGTGTGTGCCTCCCTGGATTTTATCACCCATATACTCGGACCCACAACCGTAAAACCTTCATTATCTTAACCTCTCTCACGCACTGACATGTCCTTCCCTTTCTCTCGCCCTCTCCTCCCCTTTATCAGCCCTCTCTCTATTTCCGCCACTTTCGTTTTTCATTTTTTTTTCTTTTCTTTTGTTTTTTTTTTCATTCGTGCTCCTCTTTTTTTTTTTTTGTATTCTCTTGTGGATTTTTTTTTTTTTTTTTTTACTTTTCTGTTATTCTCCCTCCTTTCAGGTTTTTCTTTCTCTTATCAGCTCTCTGTTCGTATCTTTCTTTTTCCCTATCTCTCTCACTATCTATCTATCTACCAACCCATATATCCCCTCTCTCTATATGTGCATTTATCTATCTATCTGTTTATCCGTCTATCTCTCAGTCACCCTCTTTTTTATATTCCATCTTTATCCATTTTTTGTCATTATTTATTCTGTATCTGATGTAATCTGACGTAGACTATCACTAGCCTTTAAAACTGTATTAAATTGGACTTGTAGATCTTATTTCCATTACTTATTTCCCTTATTCATATAGACTTATTATATTATTATTATATATATAGACTTTTTTTTCTTCTTCTCAAGTTTTATAATACACAAAAAAATTCTCCTCCAAGATTATTGTATTTTTGGAAACTTTAACGTGACAGTAAACACTAATCCTTCCCCCCTCCCATACCCTACCCCCTTCACCCTTCCCTCCCCCCTTCTTACCCCACTCTCTCCCGCCCTCCTTCATCTCTCTTGCCTCCGTGAGAGAGAGAGAGAGAGAGAGAGAGAGAGAGAGAGAGAGAGAGAGAGAGAGAGAGAAGAGACTATATATATATGTGTGTGTGTGTGTGTGTGTGTGTGTGTGTGTGTGTGTGTGTGTGTGTGTGTGTGTGTGTGTGTGTAAATAAATAGATGAATAAATAAATTTATATATATATATATATATATATATATATATATATATATATATATATATATATATATATATATATATACCGACAGCAATAGTAAACAGCGAGAAGAAGCGGACGAAACAATAAAAAGGAAGGTAAACACGAGGCGACCGGCGCTGATCGTGGGAACCAAACCCCTGGCCTTGACACTGCTGGCCAGGGGTGGACAGGTGCGGCGTCCCGATCCCTTCCTTGCGGCTTCGGCGATTTCGGAACGGGTTCGATTCCTCGTCGGGTCCTTCGTGTGATGTGGGTGATGCGCGCGCGGCCGTGTTTCTGTTTTAGCGGCGGTTTTGGGGGTTGTTCTCGTTGGGGATCCGTTGGCGATGCGAATTTGGGGAGGTTTGGCGAGCGCGCGGCGTCGGAGGCTGAGGAAACGGACGTGCCTTGGTATTTTATTCAATCACCTGTAGCCAGACTCCGGCAGGAATGTTCGGCGGCTTGCGGGCAAGAAGGGCGCGATCCCTACGGCCCCGGCCAGGTCCCCGCGCCTCTTCTCGCCCTCACACCCCGTCCTCCCGCTTGGCCAAAAGGGCGTATGTGTCCGCGCGAGCATCTTTGTTTTCTCGTCGCTTTGGCGTGTTTGTATCGGTTGTTTTCCGTGTTGCGCGGAGCCGAGGGGCGAGACACCGACCGCGCGCCGAGGCCCGAGCGGGGAGAAACGAGCGGGACGAACCGAAGCGGCGCGGAAGGAGCGGGAAATTATGTAAACAATGTTTCTCCCGAACGCCTTTTGTGCCTCCGTCTGGAACCGCTGCAGCCAGCCGCTTAGAAGTTTTTCACTGTATTTGGTCCAGTGCCGTCAAAATTAGAATAAAGAAAAAGAGAGAGAGAGACAAGAAAAAAAAAAAGAAAAAGAAGAAAACGCGCTGCGTCAATGTTTTTTATCTCGGCTGCAATTTTGGACGCCTACCCGTCGACGTGTACAAAATGCACCATATGGTCCTCATCACCATACTCCCCACGGGCAGCAGAGATCTAGATAAACGAAGACNACTCTCCTTAGAGCTCTTCTCTTCCGTTCGCCTTTCCGACCCTCTCTACCCTATCTCTCTCCTTCCTCTCACATTCCTTCTCTCTCTCTCCGCTCCGCTCTAGCCTTCCCGGCGCTTTCCTATCTCCATCTCCCATTGCCCCGCTCCCACTCCCTTACTCCAGCACCCGATCTTTCCTTCCCGCCACCTCCCCTATCTCCGCGTCGTCCCTTTCGCCTCTCCCGCCATTACCTACCTCCCTCCCTACCCCCTCCTCCCTCCCTGTCCTACCTCTCTCTCCCACTCCTTTGGTCCCCTACCTCCCCTCTTCCGTCGCCACCCTGATCCCTCCCCCTACCTTCCTCTCCCCCGCCCCTCTCGTCTCCTCCATATTTCCCCTCTCCTTCATCCTCCTTCTCCTCCCTCCCTCCCCCTCACCCTCCCTTCCATGTTACGTCACGGACAGACCCCGTTCGATCTCGCGGAGTCTATTCTTCTTTGGCGTCGTAATGATAAGGTGGGACGGTAAACGGACACGTAAGGAGCTGGAAAGCGCGGAGAGAAAGACGATGTGTTCACCTTGTGTTCACCAAATCTATATCCTTGCATTATCTGTTCTTTCTGTTCTTAATCCGGTTTTCACTCTTCGCTATGTCCAGTCTTGGATTTTTTTTATGGTCGCCTCTTTGTTCCTCGTATATTCTTTCTTTTTTTTTCCGTTTTTTCTAATGATATTTTTTTTCTTTATTGGGTATTTTTTTTATTCTCTATCTTTCTCCTCCGTCTCTCACCTTCCTTTCTCCCTTTCTCTCTCTCCCTCTTTCTTTTCTTTTAAATCCTCTCTCTCCCTCCTTCCTTACCTCTTCCTCCATCTCCTTCTCCTGCTTCTCCGCCTCCTTACTACGGTCTCTCTCTATCTTCCTCTTCGCTTCACTTCTGTCCACCCTCGTCCTTCCCCCTCCCCTTATCCTTATCTCCTTCCTTCTCCTTCTCCGCTCCTTATCCTTCCTCTTCCTCTCCCCCTCTGCCTTCTCTTCCCCCTTCCTTCTTCTCCTCTCTTTCCTCTCCCCTCTCCTCCTTCTCTCCCCTCTTCTTCCTCTCCTCCCTCTCTTTCCTCTCCCCTCTTCTCCTTCTCTCCCTCTCCCTCCCCTCCTCTTCCTTCTCTCCCTCCAGCCTCTCCTCCCTCTCTCTTCTCTCCCCTCTCCTCCTTCCCCCCGTCTCCTCTCCCTTCTCCTTCTTCTCCCTTCTCTCCCTCTCCCTTCTCTCCCATCTCCCCTTCTCCTTCTCTCCCCTCCTTATCCTTCTCCTTCTCCTCTCCCCTCTCTTCCCTCTCCTTCTCTCCCTCATCAAATCTCGCTCCGACGCCTCTCTCTCTCTATCTCATCTACATACTTGATCTCTCATGATACTCTTACTAGGGGGGGGGGAGACGCACCAGGGAAGGGTGGGGAGGAGGGGTGGGGAGGAGGCGTGTGGTGAGGCGGGGTGGGAAGGGGTTGGGGATTAAGAGGATGTCAGGACAGGGGGGAAGGATGGGGTCAAAGGTCATCAGCTGGAGGGTGAAAGGGGTAGGAGAGAGGGGGAGGGGGAGTGAGGTGTCACGGAGGATAAGCCGAAAGGACTAAATGGAAGGGTGTTAGGAGGAGAAGGGGCAGAGAGGGGGAGAGGAAGGAGAGGGGAAGGGGAGAGAAAGGAGAGGGGAAGGGGAGAGAAAGGAGAGGGAAGGGAAGAGAAAGGAGAGGGGAAGGGAGGAGAATGGGAAAGAAGGGGAATGGAAGAGGAGAGAGAAGGAGGAGTGCGGGAGAAGGGGAAAGGGGAAGAAGGATAGAAGGGGAGAATAGCAGAAGGGAGAGAAGGGGAGAGACGGGGAGGGAAACGAGAGGGAAGGGGAGAGAGGAGAGGGAAGAGAAAGAAGAGGGGAAGGGAAGGGGAAGAAGAGAAAGAAGAGGGTGAGGGAAGGGGAAGAATCGGCGAGGGGAAGGCAGGAGATGAAGGGGAACGAAATAGACTAGAGATTGAGCGTAAGGGGAGGGATAAACAGGTAGATAGAACATAGATAGATAGATAGATAGATAGACAGATATTAGTCTGATAGATAATCAGTTACGCGATATACAGATAATACTATCGATGATAAGAAGACAATAGATGATAGATAGATAAGAAGACAGATAGATAGATAGATAGAAGAAGATAGATAGATAAATATACAGAACAGAGAGTAAGACAGACAGATAGATAGAGATAGATAGAGAAGAAGAAAATTTCCTCGCCCAATCCCTTCAAATACAAAAAAACAAAGACCACCATTTCGAGAAGCAAACAAACAAACAAACAAAACAAAAAGCATAAAACCGAAGTCCTCAGAGAAAGAACGAACAAACAACAACAACAAACAACAACAACAAACAAAATCAACATTACATTCCGTATGTATCTAATACCGGAATGAAACAGCGTGCTGAGTTATTTATTTTCCAAAAAGCAGGGAGGGGAAAGAGGCAAAGAGAAAGAGGGGGAGAGGGGGAGAGGAGGGAGAGGGGAGAGGGGAGTGAGGAAGAGGGGGAGGAGAGGGGAGAGAGGGGAAGAGAGGGAAGAGAGGGGAGACGGAGAGTGGGAGAGGGAGACGGGAGAGGGGAGAGAAGGGAAGAGGGAGAGAGAGGGAGACACGGAGAGGTGGGAAAGGGGGGGGGGAGGTGCAGAGACGGAGAGGTGGAGAAGGGAGAGAAGTAGAGACGTGTGTGTGGGGGGGGGGCCGAATAATTCAAAAGAAATTTCATTTACGTGAGTGGTTTTTAGGACCACGAGCTACCTTCGGCGCCCATACAAAGGGAGGAAGGAATGAGGGTGAAGGGAGGGGAGGGAGAGGGAGGGAGGGAGGGAAGGGAGAGGTGAAGGGAGAGGGGGAGAGGGGAGGAGGAGGGGAAAGGGAGAGGGAAGAGGGGAAGGGAGAGGGAAGGGAGAGGGGGAAGGGGGAAGGGAGAGGGGAAGGGAGAGGGGAAGGAGGAGGGAGAGGGGAGGGGGTGAAGAGGGGGAGGGAGGGACTAAAAGAAGAGAAAGGGGGAAGAAAAAAGAGACGAAAGGAGAAGAGAAAGAGGGACGAAAGAGGAGAAAGAGGAGGAGCGAAAAAGAAGTGAGAGAGTCCTGAAGAAAAAAACAAAACAAAAAAAAAAAAAGTCAAAATAAACAACACAAAGACGAAAGGGGCCGATGACAACGGGGGGGGAGGAGGGAGAGAGAGAGAGAGAGAGAGAGAGAGAGAGAGAGAGAGAGAGAGAGAGAGAGAGAGAGAGAGAGAGAGAGAGAAGAGAGAGAGAGAGAGAGAGAGAGAGAGAGAAAGAGAGAGAGAGAGAGAGAGAGAGAGAGAGAGAGACGAGAGAGAGAGAGAGAGAGAGAGAGAGAGAGAGAGAGAGAGAGAGGAGAGAGATGGAGAGGGAGGGTGGGGGGGCTCAGGGCTGACCGTGCGGGGGGCGGAATCTAAGACCTTTGTAAGGGGAGGCGGGGGGGGGGGGAGCCTAAGCCGGAGCATGAAGACCCCCAAAATTCAGTGGTTGCGGCGCTGGACAAAGAACCCAATGATAATTAATACACATAAATCTAACCTGTCTCTTTCTACGGTATCCTCTCCGTCCTCTCGCCTTTCGTCTTCTCTCACTTTTCCTCTCGCGGTTTCTCTTTGCACTTTCTCCTCCTCTTGCCCTCCCTCTTCTCTCCCTCTTTTCTCTCGCTTTCTTCTGCTCCCTCTTTCTCTCGCCACCTCCTTCTCCCATCTTTCTTCTGCGTATGTCCTTTCTCTCCTTTATCGTCTCACTTCTTTCTCCCTCGTTTCTTCTTCCTTCCCTCTTTCCTCTCACTTCTCTCCTCCTTTCTCTCGCCTTCTCTTCTCTCCTTCTTTCCTCTCACTCTCTCTCTTCCTCTTCTTTCCTCCTTCCCCTGCATCCCTCTTCCCTCTCACTTCCCTCCCTTTTTCCTTTCTAACGTCTCTTCTCTTCCCCCCCTCTCCTCTCTTACCTCCTTATTCCCCTCCTCCCCGCTGCTCTCCATCCCTCCCTCCCTCTCTACTTTTCCAGTGACACTAAATCAAACGATAATCAACTAGACAGGACAAATCAATAATTATCGTTTGTGGTTATCCAATTACGAATTAATAACGCTTCTCCCTTTCAAAGAAAAGAAAAGAAAGAAAGAGAGAAAGAAAAGAAAAAAAAAAACGATTTTTACGAACGTCTTCTACAGGGACATTTTAGCTCCATGCATCCGGCTGGCAATAAGAAATGAGGAGTGAGATAATGTCTCTCGGATAGCTATTAAATCGGGCGAATGCTCTTCTTGGTATTTTTACGAAGGGAAGAGGAAGTGAAAGAAGCGGAGGAGGGATGAAGAAGAAAGGGAGGAATGGCAAGGTAGAAGGCGAAATGGAGAATGGAAAAAGGAGGGGAGATTAGGGAAGAAGGAGTAAGCAGGGAAAAAGGAAGGGAGATTAGGGAAGAAGAAGGAGTAAAGCAGACCAGAGGCGGGATAGGAATAAAGAAGGAAAACCCCGAAAGGAGACAAATCACTCAAAATAGGACAGTCACCCCTCGAACTCCCGCCGCGAGTCCACAGAAAACGGGATCGGGCGGGAACCTAAGCCCTGGTTCCTCGTACAAAGACACTTAAGTTACTTTAAGTTACTTTAAAGGGGTCATCTTGTCACGGAATTGAGCAGTTACGTCCACTTGGCTTCCCCTCTGCCGGTGTCTCGGCATCGGCCCCAATTGTTTGCGCTGTCCTCGGAGGGATGCGAGCCAAGGATATGGCCACCATAGGCCTCGTGCCTCTTGACTCCTCTTCTCGTGTAGAAAAAATATATATTTATACATATATAATGAAAAAAAATAAAAATGAGGAAAAAAGGAAGAAGGAAAAAAGAATGGAAACCTGATATGAAATTTCTTCTTTATTAGAATACTTATGCTTTCCTGGAAGTAATTCCGAGAGAGAGAGAGAGAGAGAGGAGAGAGAGAGAGATGGAGAGAGAGAGAGAAGGAGAGGAGAGGAGAGAGGAGAGAGAGAGAATAGGAGAGAGAGATGAGAGAGAGAGAGAGAGAGAGAGAGAGAAGAGAGAGAGAGATTAGAGAGAGAGAATTAGAGAGAGAGAGAGAGAGAGGAGAGAAGAGAGGAAGAGAAGAGGAAGAGAGAGAGAGAGAGAGAGAGAGAGAGAGAGAGCGAGAGAGAGAGAGAGAGAGAGAGAGAGAGAGAGAGAGAGAGAGAGAGAAGGAGAGAGAAGAGAGAGAGAGAGAGAGAGAGAGAGAGAGAGAGAGATTAGAGAGAGAGAGAGAAGAGAGGAGAAGAGAAGGAGAGAGGAGGAGAGAGAGAGAGAGAGAGAGAGAGAAGAGAGAGGGAGAGAGATGAGGAGAGAGAGGAGAGAGAGAGAGAGAGAGAGAGAGAAGGAGAGAGAGAGAGATGAGAGAGAGAGAGAGAGAGAGAGAAGAGAGAGAGAGAGAGAATGAGAGAGAGAGGAGAGAGAGAGAGAGAGAGATAATAATAAGAAAGTCAAAGAGAAGACAAAGAGAAAACAAAAATGAAAAAAAAAAACAAAAACCCAAAAAAACAGTGAGAAAGAGCGGAAAGAACCACGAAACCAAAAAAAAAAGTGAGGCGAGGTTGAAATTTCCCCCCACCCCCCACCCCCCAACCCACCCCCACCCGCGCCACAGGTCCGTTTTTTTTTTTTTCCCCGCCCCCGCCCCCCCCCCCCCCCCTGCCCGAACCCCCGCCACCGCGCCCGGAGGCAGCGGGGCGCGGCGGGGGCGGAGGAGGGCGGCGGAGGGGGTGGGATGTGCGGAAGGGGGGGGTGGGGGTAGGGCCGCGGGGGGGGCTGGGGGGGGAATCGGAGGGGGGGGGTTTGCGAGGGGGGGCGTGGGGGTGGGGGGAGCCCGGGGGGGGATGACGGGCGTGGGGGGGGGAGAAGACATTCGCCGGAGCTCGAACAAAACGCGTCATTACTGCAAGTCATGTCGGCATCATGTCAATTATTCACGGCTACGAAAGGCTAAGCCATTTGCTTCGGAAAACGTCGATAGCGAAATGAATTTGTAATCTGTACGGTGGACTGGCGGAATTTTTTTTTTCTTTCTTTATCCGTTTTTTTCTTCTTCTTCTTTCTTCTCTTGTTCTTTTCTCTCTCTTCTCTCTCTCTCTCTCTCTCTCTCTCTCTCTCTCTCTCTCTCTCTCTCTCTCTCTCTCTCCTCTCTCTCTCTCTCTCTCTCTCTCTCTCTCTCTCTCTCTCTCTCTCTCTCTCTCTCTCCTCCTTCCCCCCCCCCCTGGACTCTCTTTTCTCCTCTCTCTCTCTCTCTCTCTCATCGCTCTCTTCTTTCTCTCTCTCTCTCTCCTCTCTCTCTCCTCTCTCACTCTCTCTTCTCTCTTCTCTCTCTCTCTCTCTCTCTCTCTCTCTCCTCTCTCTCTCTCTCCTCTCTTCTCTCTCTCTCTCTCTCTCTCTCTCTCTCTCTCTCTCTCTCTCTCTCTCTCTCTCTCTCTCTCTCTC
>NW_020871845.1:40000-47570 GCF_003789085.1 Penaeus vannamei
GAGAGAGAAGAGAGAGAGAGAGAGAGAGAGAGAGAGAGAGAGAGAGATAAGATGAATTTCTACAACAAAAAAAGAGACGAAAGAGGGCGAGGAATGCCATCCAGGACGAGGAGGAAGAGGAGGAGTAGGAGAAGAGAAGAGGAGAAGAAAAGAAGGAGAAAGAAGACGTAGAAAAAGAAAAAGAAGAAGGAGAAAGAAGACGAAGAAGAAGAAAAAGAAGAAGGAGAAAGAGAAGGAAGAAGAAGAAGAAGACGAAGAGAAGAACAAGAACAAGAAGGAGAAGAGAAGAAGAGAGAGGAGAGAGGAGAGAAGAGCGGCCTCCACGCCCTCTGGAGAGCTATAGCGTAAACAACGAGCGATTCTCCCTGTCAATTCCTTTTAAGAGATGGTGTGTGTGTGTGTGTGCGTTTTTTTGCGTGTGTGCGTGCGTGTGTGTGAGTGGCGGTACTCCTTTCCCCCTTACTCTCTCTCTCTCTCTCTCTCTCTCTCTCTCTCTCTCTCTCTCTCTCTCTCTCTCTCTCTCTCTCTCTTCTCTCTCTCTCTCTACTCTCTCTCTCTTTTTCCCTCTCTCTCCCTCTTTCTTCCCTCTCCTCTCTTTAGCCTCTTTTCCTGATCTCTTTCTGTCCCTCCCCTCCTCTGTCTTTCCTCCTTACTCCTAACCCTTTCTTCTCCTCCTCCCCAATCCTCCCCATCCCCCCTTCCCCCACCCCTCCCCCCTCCCCAATCCTCCCCCCCCCCCCCCACTCTGCACTTCGCTAAAGTGACACGACTTCGGAGTCAAAGATCGCTCATCTTTTTTATCTTTTTTATTTTTTTTATTCTGGGAGTAAATACTTGGCAAGACGGTGCCAAGCGCTGGAAGACAAATATGTAATGCTTAATTCAGGGTGAGGGAGAAGGGGAGGGAGGAGGAGGGAGAGAGTTGAGAGGGAGGGAGAAGGAGGGGAGGAAAAGGGAGGAGAAGGAGGGAGGAGGGAAAGAAAGAGGAGGGAAGGAAAGAGGAAAGGATGGAGGGGAGGAGGAGGAAGGGAAGATGGAGAGGAAAGTGTGAGGAAGGGAGAAGGAGAGGAGAGAGGGAAGGAAGTGGAGGGAGAAGTGTGAGAAGGGAGAAGGAGAAGAAGGTTGGAGGAAGGTGAAGATGAGAAATAAAAAGGGAAGGAGGGTGGATGGAGGGAAGGGAGGACAGAGGTGAGAGGAGAGGAAGAAGTAGAGATAGGAGGAAAAAGTTGAAATGAATGTCAAGAGGAAGAGCGAAAAGACGAAGGGAGGAAGAAAAGGAAATAATGAAGAGATGACACTAAATAAATCTTTGATTCTTTTCACCGCTTAGTTAAATATTTTTTTCTCTCTCTCTCTCTTAATTCCTTCTGAGCCTTAGCGTGTACATATATGTTGCCATATGTAATCAACTTTTACGATAACAATAAAACACACACACTCATACATTCACGCACTAAAAAAAAAAAAAAAAAAAAGAAAAGAAAAAAAAACCGCTAGCCCCCCCCCCCCCAAGAAAAAGAAAGAAAAGAAAAAAGAAAGAAAGAAAGAAAAGAAAGAAAGAAAGAACATGCACAAAAAAACATCCTACTCTAAACGAGAACGAACGAAGGAGAACGAGATTACCACCAATAGATGGCGCCACCAACGACTTCCTGGAATCCGCCACGAAAAACGACCAAGACTTTTTTTTTTTTTTTTTTTCGAAAGTGATGGAGGCGCCGAAGGAGGAGAGAGGTGAAGGAGGAGGAGGGAGGAGGAGGAAGGTCGCTCTCGCCTCAGTCTCGCCTCCCTCAACAGCCATCGAGAGGCGGGACTTGGAGCAAAGAAAGTTTTATTGTCCGGACTTGGAGGAAGAAACAAATGTGCAGAAGATTCGGGATTATCGTCGGCGAGCGGACAGACAGACGCGAACGCACACTCGCTCGAACATACATGCACACAGCAGTCATGGGACGGTTCACACACACGCACACGCACACCACGCAACACACACGCAAAACGCACGCACACACACACACACACACACACACACCACACACACCACACACACACACACACACACACACACACACACACACACACTACATACAGGTATACATGGAGATACACATCAGAGAGAAAGAATAAACAAATAGACAGAAAAGAAAGCCAAAGCGCGTGAGAGAGTAAGTAAAAGACAACGAGAGAGATCAAGAAAGAGAGAAGAAAGAAAAAGAAAGAAAAAATAGACAAACAGAGCGAAACACAGACATAGAGAAATAGAAAGAGAATCGGAAAAGACATCAAGATAGAGATCAAGAAAGAAAGAGAATTGAGAGAGAGAGAGAGAGAGAGAGAGAGAGAGAGAGAGAGAGAGAGAGAGAGAGAGAGAGAGAAAGAGAGAGAGAGAGAGAGAGAGAGAGAGAGAGAGACCGAGATAGACTGAGAGAGAACGACCAAGCGAGATCAAGAAAAAGCCAAAAGAAAGAGAAAGACAAAAAGCCCAAACAAAAACGAAACACAGACACAGAGAAACGGAGAGAGAGAGAACGCGAAAGAGCGAGAGAGAGAGATCAAGAAAAAGCCAAAAGAAAGAGAAAGACAAAACGACAAAAAAAAAAAACAAAAACGAAACACAGACACAGAAACGGAGAGACAGAACGCGAAAGAACGAAAGAGAGAGAAATGAAGAAAGAAAAAGATGAAGAAAGAGACAAGAAGAAAGAGAAACCCAGACACAGAGAAACGGAGAGAGAGAGAACGCGAAAGAGCGAGAAGACGAGAGAGAACGAAAGAAAAAGCCAAAAGAAAGACAAAAAGCCAAAACAAAAACGAAACCCAGACACAGAGAAACGGAGAGAGAGAACGCGAAAGAGCGAGAGAGAGAGATCAAGAAAAAGCCAAAAGAAAGACAAAAAGCCCAAACAAAAACGAAACACAGACACAGAGAAACGGAGAGAGAGAGAACGCGAAAGAGCGAGAGAGACCGAGAGAGAACGACCAAGAAAAAGCCAAAAGAAAGACAAAAAGACAAAAAGAACGAAACCCAGACACAGAGAAACGGAGAGAGAGAGAACGCGAAAGAGCGAGAGCAGGGCGATGATCAAGTGGCCCACTTTGATGGCCCCGAAATAACTAAAATGGCGCGGATCAAAGCTGTCACGGGGCGGTCCTGGGCTGGCGGTGACAGTCCATCAGCCCGCAGACCCGTGGCACGGCACTCTTTCTCCACCTCGCTCTCGGCCCGCTCTCCGAGGCGCTTTCTCCAACCTCCTCTTCCTCCTCTTTTTTTCTTTTTCGACTCCTTTTTCTGTTTCTTTTTATGCTCTTTCTTCTTCCTCCTCCCCCTCCACCTCTTCCTCTTTTCTTTCTTTTTTTCTTCTTCTCCACCAGCTCCTCCTCTACCTCCACCCCCACCCCCTACCTCCTTCTCCACCCCCACCCCCACCCACCTCCACCTCCACCTCACCCATACCCACCTCCCCCACATTCCCTTCCACCCATACCCCACCCCACCCCCACCCCCACCATCCCCCCCCACCTCCACCTCCACCTCCATCCCATCCACCTCAACCTCCACCTTCCCTTCCATTTCCACCTCCACCCCACTCCACCCCTACCCCCCACCCCACCCCATACCCCCACCCCAACCCCAACCCCCTACCTCCACCTCCTCCTCCTCCTCCTCCTCCTCTTCTTTCTTTTTCTTCCTCCTTCTTTTTCTCTTCTTTTTCTGCCTCCTTCTTCTTCCTCCTCTCCACCTTTCTTTCTTTTTTTTTCTTCTTCTTCTTCTTCTCCTTCTCCTCCATTTCCCATCCTCCACCTCCTCCTCTACCCCACCTCCTCCACCCCTCCCCTATCCCCCAAACTTCCACCTCCACCCTATCCCCACCCCCACCCCACCCCCACCTCCACCTCCACCTCCTCCCACCCCCATCCCTAACCACCTCCCCCCCTACCCCCACCTCCCCCCTCCACCCCACCTCCACCTCCACCCCCTCCTCCAACCCCACCCCTATCCCCACCTCCAACCCCACCTCCTCCCACCTCCACCTCCACCCCTACCTCCACCCCCATCCCCACCTCCACCCCCACCCCTCCTCCTCCACTCCACCTCCCCCACCCCAACCTCCACCTCCCTTCCTTCTCACCTCCACCTCCACCCCTACCCCCAACCACCCCCACCCCCCGTCCCTCTCCTCCTCCACCACCTCCTCCTCCCCTCCTCCTCCTCCTCCTCTCTTCCTCCTCCTCCTCCTCCTCCTCCTCCTCCTCCTCCTCAACCCAGGCGAGGCAAGGAATCGACTCTCCACCTGATTTGCATATTGAATTTCCTCGCCGTATGGAAATATCAGGAAGTGATATTACTGCTGATGGCGATGATGATGCCGGGCTGGGGGTGGGCGGTGGGGTGGGGGGGTGGGGGAGGAGGAGGGGAAGGAGGAGAAGGGTGGTGAAGGAGTGTGGGGAAGGGAGGGGTGTGGAAGGGGTGGAGGAAGGAGGGAGGAAGGGTGGTGAAGGAGGTGGGAGAGAGGGGGGGAAGAGCGGTGTGTGGAGGGAAGGGTGGGGTGTGAAGGGGGGGAGGAGGAGGGAAGGGAGGAGGGAGGAGGGGGAGGAGAGGCTGTTGAGTAGGTTGCGAGGGAAGGAAGAGGGAAGGAGGTGGAGAGTGGGTTTGTCGATGGAGTTGTGAAGGGTGGGAGAAGGTGTCGTGTAGAGGGGAGGGATAGGATAAGGGTGGAGTAAGCACATATTTGAGGGGTATATTGAGGCAAATCGGGAGAGTAAGGAAGTAAGGAGGTAAGGAAGGAAGGAAGGGCAAGTAAGAAGTAGGGAGACAAGGATGTAGAAGAGAGAGAGGAATGGAGGTAGAAAAGGAGGGAAGCGGGGAGGTAGGGAAATAGGAGATAAAAAATGTGAATATAGGAGGAGGGAAGGAAAGAGGGGTTTATATTACCATTACAAATAATTGAAATAGCAAAAGAGAGAATAATAACGATGCGGATGATGATCTTGAGACACAGAGAAAGAAGAAGGAGAGAGAGCAAGACGCGAGAATTAAAGTGATTTGCATAATTTTTTCGATTACTTTTGTATCTCGAACACGGGTCATTCCATCTCCCGCAGAACCTAATCCTGATTCGAAGGAGGAAGCGAGGAAGGAGAGGAAAGAGAGGGAGAGGAAGTGAGGGAAAGAGAGGAAGGGGAAGGACAAGAGGAAAAGGAGAGGTGGAGAAAGAAGAAAGAGAGGGAGAGGAAGGAGGAAAAGAGAGGAGGAGGAGAGAAATGGAGGGAGCGAAAGGGAAGGGGAAGATGAAGGAGAGGGGGAAGGAGTAGAATAGCGAGGGTAAAGGGGATTAGAGGTGGTGAGGTGAGCGAAGAAAAGGAGAGCAAGGAGGAAGGCGAAGGGGAAGGAGAGGAAAGGGGAGATGAAGGAGGGAAAGGAATGGGAAGGTGGCAGTGATAGAAGGGAGGGAGGGAGGAAGCGGAGGGGAAAGGAGGAAAAGGGAGAGGGATGGAGGGTAGGGAGGCGACGAGAGAGGATGAGAGGACAGCGAAGCAGAGAGACAGAAAAGACGGAGAGAAAAGAGAGAGAGAGAGAGAAAGAGAGAAGGGAAGAGGAGAGAGAGAGAGAGAGATGAGATGAGAGAGAGAAAGGAGAGAGAAGAAGATAAGAATCTGAGAGAGAGACTGAGAGAGAGAGAGAAAGAGAGCCGAGGAGAGAGCGAGAGCAGAGAGCGAGAGCCCCGAGCGATTGTGAGAACGAGCGAGAGAACCGAGCGAGCGAGCGGATTTGCGAGGAGAGAAAGAGAAAGAGAATAAAAGAAAGGAAGAAAGCAAAAAGAAAGAAAGAGACGAGGGAGAGAGAGTAAAGAGTTTTCTCCAGCACTTGCTGTCTTTTCAGAAGGCGCATAAGGCAGTTCAAGATGTTCGGAATCGTTTATCTGCAAGATGCCTTTCGAGGAGGCGAAGGGGGAGGAGGAGAGAGGGAGGAGGAGTGAGGAGGGGGAGGAGAGGAGGAAGGAGGAGGAGGAGGAGGAGAAGAAGAGGAGGCGGAGAGGAAGAGGAGAGGAGGAGGGAGGCAGAGTGGAGGGCGAAGGGATGGAGGGAAGGAGGAGGAAGGAGGAGGAGGAGAGAGGAGGGAGAGAAGGAGGAGCGGCTCCGGAAGGGAGGAGGAGGAGGAGGAGAGGAGGGGGAAGGGAGGCGAGAAGGGAAGGGAAGAGAGAGGAGAGAAGGAGAGGCGGAAGGAGGGAGGGAACAGAGAGGAGGAGGAGAGGAGGAGAGGGAGGAGAGGAGGAGGAGGAGGTGAGGAGGAAAGGGAGGGAGGAAGGAGGGGGGAGGAGGAGAGGAAGAGTAGGCGAGGAGGAGGAGAGAAGAGGAGGAGGAGAGAGTGAGGAGAGAGGAAGAAGATGGAGAGGGAAGGGGAAAAGGAGGAGGAGAGACGGGAAGAGGGAAGGAAGAGGAGTAGAGGAGGAGGAGCAGAGGAGACGTGAGGAGGAGAGGAGAAGGAGGAGGAGAAACGAGGGAGGGAAGAAGGGGGGGAGAGGAAGGAAGAGGACGTAGGAGCGAGGAGGAGGAAGCAAGGAGAGGAGGAGGAGGAGAGGAGGAGAAGAAGAGAGGATGGAAGGAGAAATAGGAGGAGAAGAGAGGAAGGGGAGGAAGGAGGAGGAGGAGGAGGAGGAGGAGGAGAAGGAGGAGCAGGAGCGAGGAGGAGAGGAGGAGGAAGAAGGAGGAGGCAGAGAGAGAGAAGAAGAGGGGAGGAGGAGGAGGAGAGGAGGAGAAAGAAGAGGAGGCGGAGTAGGGAATAGAGGAAGAGAGAGGAGAGGAGGAGGTAGGAGGAGGAGGACGAGGAGGAGTGAAAGTGAGGAGAGAGTAGGCGGAGGAGAGGAAGGGGCAGGAGGAGAGAGGAGGGAGAAGAAGAGGATGGGAGGAGGAGAGGGAGGAGACAGAGGAGAAGAGGGAGTAGGGAGAAAGGAGAGAAGAGGGAGGGAGAGCGAGAAAGGGAGGGAAGGAATGAGAAGGAGGGTAAAGTGAAAGAAGAGGAATTAAAGACGTAGAGGTGAGAAGAGGAAATTGGAGTAGAGGAAAAACAGGAAGGACACGGAGGAAGAGGAGGGAAAAAGAAAAAGGTTACTTAAATTAGCCACCGAAAAACAAAAAAATAATATAATTATTACCCATTTTTTTTAACCCGTCCCTTCTCCCGAGCCCTACCTTCTCTTGTCTCCTCCTCTCTCCCTCCCCCTCTTCCCCACCGCCTCTCTCCCTGGCCCACCGCCCTTCTCCCTCAGCTCCCCCCTTCCACAACTCTCTCCCCTCCCTTTCTTCTCCCCCATTCGCCCTCCTCCCGTTCCCCTATCCCCTCCTTCCGGTCACCCCTACCCCTTCAGCGTCTGCCCCTCCAAATTCTCCCTCCCAGTTTCCCCGTTCTCCCGTTCGTCCTCCTCCTCTCCCCTTCCTCCTGGACAGAATCTTCCGCCCATACCATGGGAACAGGGAAAGAATCTGAAAAAACTCCCCAAAATAACGGCTAACTTATCTGGAGGATCAAATGATTACCCAGGAATGAAAAGAAGAAACGTGAGTAAATAAA
>NW_020871845.1:66480-68980 GCF_003789085.1 Penaeus vannamei
AGAAATTACCGTGTTTTCCCCTCAGATATAAAAAATTACCGTGTTTTTTCCACAGATTTCAGAAATTACCGTGTTTTATTTTTTGTCAGATTTCAGAAATTTCCGTGTCCCCCCCCATATTTCAGAAATTACCGTGTTCCTCCCCTCAGATTTCAGAAACTACCGTGTCCCCCTCCCCCCCGATTTCAGAAAATCCCATTCCCCCTTCCCTAATATTTCAGAAATTACCGTGTTTCTTCCCTTTCAGAAAATCCTCTCCCCCTTCCCTAATATTTCAGAAATTTCCGTTTTTCTTCCATATTCCTTCGCTCTTTTTCCAAAGGGAAGGCGCATGATCCAGCCTCTGTTCAGGACGCGAAAAGAATATATAGACACATCATTAATGCTCAAGTGACCGTCTTCCTCCTTTATCCTTGTGGAGTCGTCATCTTTTCATCTCTATTCGTTTTTATCTCGATTTTCTCTTCCTTTTTTCGTTTTCTTTACTTCGTTTTGGGGTTTTGCTGGGTGGTTTAGCTTTATTTTTTTGTTTTTTTCGTTTTTATTCGTTTTCGTTTTGATTTTCTTTTTTTTCGTTTTCTTTCCTTCGTTTTGGGGTTTTGTTGCGTGGTTTAGCTTTATCCTTTTTTTTTCTTATTCTCTGACGTTTTGGATTTATTTCTAGCGTTTCGTTGCATACGTAATGTTTGTTCGATTTATTCATTATTATAATTTATTGTTAGTTATATTTTTACACTTTTTTATTATTTTTTGTTTATTATTTGTTATTTACTAGGCATAATTTTCGAAGTGATCTTTACAACTTTTTATATATATTTTTTTTACTATTGGACAGTTAATAATTTATACCTCAACCAGCAAACTGCCACATATAAGACACATATATCATATGATAAACAACGTGTAACTACGACTTATATCATATAATGTGAATTTTATTTTTAAACTTGGCTCTATTTTGCTCTCATGTATCTTTAAACGACATTTACCAACTCAGGCCGCTTCACAGAGCCAACACGCTTGAACTGAAGTAAATAATGAACTAATATTTGGTTTTGATATGTTTCTCATGCAGTCTTTCATTTCAAGCAATAAATATAATTTTTGAGAACTTTTTCGATGATGATAATAGCGGGTATGACTGCAGTTTACGAGTTAAACAAGGCAGTTATCCAATGAATTATTCCTTTTTCATTTTTTTTTTTCCTCAGACTATGCAATTAGAACTAAAACGCAAGCTAATACGATAGCTATGTCGAAGGATTTTATTTTTCTCTATTTCTATTTCCATGGTTATGAAACTCGAAGCAATACGCCAGGTTCATTGTTATATTTTCTCGAGCTTCTAAGGTCTATTCAGTGTGTTGCAAGCCATGAAAGGGAAAGGTCAGTCATTATTATTGTTATTATTATTATTATTATTATTATTATTATTATTATTATTATTATTATTATTATTATTATTATTTTTATTATTATTATTATTATTATTATCATTTATTTATTTATTTTTTACCTTACTCTCTTCAATATGGATCTATTAGCGAAAGAGCGAGGGAGAAGGATCTATCCAAAACCACCGTCGACGGATAAAGAGAAAGGATCAGATATCCTCTTATTAGAAATAAGTCATAGACCAAAAGACAAAGAATCAGAAATTCTCTTTTAGAAATAAGTCATAAACAACCATTTTCAATAAAAGGGATTGCTAGGAAACAAAAGACTGTCATTTCATTGTATAGAGATCACAACATGAATGCGTCTTGACGTGGAATGAACCAAAACCAAACAAACTATTGTCTATCTGAAACCCGGCACCACACCTACTTAATTGTATTATTGACCAGACCAAAATGTGTCTGAATACTCCTATTCCTTAGCTAATTGGCTGTTAGACTTCCTATCCTTATACAACGTTACTATCTAGGTCATCTGTAATACTTTTTTTAGGTCTGTTGGAAGGAAGACGTGAGAGAGAAGGCGGGTGAGAATGGATAAGATATTCTCTCTTTCTCTTTTTTGTTTCTTTTTTTTTTCTTTCTCTCTTCCACTCTTTTCTTTCTTTTTCTTCTTTTCCGTCACTTTCTTTCAAAGAGCCTGGGACGGAGAAAGACAGAGTAGAGAGAAGACAAAGTCAGGCAGAATAGAGAAGATAGAGTGAGAAAAGGGGGAGTAGACAGACATTTTCAATATGATTATCACTTGCTTTCCCTCTCCTCCTTTTCCTTCCTTCCCTCTCTCCCTCCATTCATCTCTATCTTTTCAGTGCTTTCGCATTGATTGTACCTTTGAAAGTACAGGAAACAGGACTAAAAGGCTAGCGTATTGCTTGAACCTTTCGTAACCATGGAAGAATGAAGTGTTCTATCGGATTAGAGAAAAATATCTTGGGACTAACGTAGGCCTTCCGTTACTGGCGTGTGTTGTTTGTGCTGTTTGTACGGTAGGCCTATGTGTCATTGCATATTTTTGTACATATTAACATTACTTGGTTCCTTAT
>NW_020871845.1:71480-91480 GCF_003789085.1 Penaeus vannamei
ACACACACACACACACACACACACACAACACACACATAGACACACACACACACACAACCAATATACATTTACTTATCTACGTAACGCTCTGCCTTCTCTCTCTCGCACAGGATTTGCCAAGAGATGCAATCACTGAATTCAACGTAATCTTTAAACAATGTACAAAGCAGAGGATGTGTCATGAGGTCATTTCCTGGCCGCGTCGAGGTGCGAAGTCACGCGGTTACCATGGCAACGCGGGCTGCCTGGGTGACGCTGCCGGGGAAGGCGAGTGGCCATAGCTTTCTGTTTTCACGCGTGGGGGCTGGGGGGGGGGGGGGGGGGATGGCGGAGGGTGGAGGGAGGTTCTTTTTTTTTTTTTCTCTTGCTTTCTCTGCTTTTGTCTCTGTCTGCCTAATCCCCTCTTTCTTCTCTCTTCTTCCTTTCACCTCTCTCTCTCTCTCTCCTCTCTCTCTCTCTCTCTCTCTCTCTCTCTCTCTCTCTCTCTCTCTCTCTCTCTCTCTCTCTCTCTCTCTCTCTCTCTCTCTCTCTCTCTCTCTCTCTCTCTCTCTCTCTCTAATTATTTGACCTCCCGCGGGACACGTCTTCCCTGACCTCTTTGCACTCGAGACTTACCAATCGAAGGTGATTGGCTTACCCTAATGTCACGTGACACAAAGCCTACCCCTGATTGGGCAGAAAATCGCAGGTCTTAAGCTGAGAGTTTGTTTTATGTTTAGATAAAAGGAACCTAATAGGATTGAGGCTTACGTAGAACTGAAAATGGAAATAAGAAAAAGGTTTGATTTTCTTTAGTTTGTCATATCGGTAAAAAGTTGCAAGTATGGGTCTGAAGATTTATATAAATGAATATGCACACACACACACACACACGCACGACACACACACATATACACAGACACATGTACACACATACACACACACACACACACACACACACACACACACACACACACACACACACACACACACACACACACACACACACACACATACACACACACACACATACACACACACACACACACACACACACACACACACACACACATACATACATACATACATACATACATATATATATATATATATATATATATATATATATATATATATAACGAGTTACCAAAGAGAGTTAAAGAAGAGCCCGGGGAAGAAAACAGGGACAGGCAGAGGATAAAAAACTCTAAGGCGGATATTAAAGGCTCAACCGAACTTCAGCTCCGAGAAGTCTGTTTTGCATAATCTCAAAAAGGAAGTTTTTTTTTTTTTTTTTTTTTTTTTTTTTTTTTTTTTTTTTTTTTTTTTTTTAGTTCGGAAAATCAATTTAATGCGGAGGATATGTGTAGCTGCGGGAGACACGGGATCCCTTAAATGCAGCAAAGATTGGGTGACATTTTTAGAAGCAAAGGGAAAAAAAGTTTGGACGAAAGACAATGATTTATTGACCGAAGGAAAAGGGAGACTTCTTTCAAAATTCTTTCAAGACTGATTTGTCTTATCTCTTTATCTTGGATTGGTCTTGTTATTTATTTCATTAATGATTATTAACATGATTATTATTCCCATTATTTTTATTACTACCATCACCCTCATCATTACTATCATTTTCATCATATTCAGTATTATTATCATTACAGTTATCAGTAATACCATTAAAAATATCACAAAAATTATTATATACTCTCACTTTTTAATACACATTCAACCAAACATTAAATATAAGAAAATAAATGCGTCTATAAAATAAAACTATAAAAAGAAGAAAGTGATGACAATGACAAAGACGATGATGATTATATGAGTGATAATATCAACACTAATATAAATAAAAACATTAACAACAACAATAATAACGATAATGATACTACAAACACAAGTAACGATGTAAACACAAGACAGAAGACAAGAAATTACATGGCTCTGAAGAGAGAGAAAGACAACCATATACAGAAGTCACTTTACTTACTATTATATAATGTATGCAAATGATCTCAAACCATGCACAGGAAAAGAGGGTCGCTATTACAGTTTTTTTTTTACCCTGAAGAAATTCCACCTCGTTATTTTTATGGCTACCCTGTAATTTGGGTTTATGAGACAACCCCCCCCCCCCCCCCTAGAAAAAAAGCAAAAGAGTACAATTGTACAAAGGGTAATTTAGGTAAATGAAAAAGCGTATTTCTTCCGTTCGTATTAAAAAAAAAGAGGGAGAGACAAAAAAAAAAAAAAAAAAAAAATAGATTTAACTTTTTGCTAATTTCTTTAGTTAGTCAGAAAAAAGTACATAACATTTTTCTCTGATATTTGTAAGTCATAGTATTGATGATAAGATTATTGATAATGATAATGCTAATGATGATGAAAACACTGATAAAAAGGCTCATGAAGGTTGGATGATGATAAGGATGATGAAAACAATGATAATGGTATCGATGTTATAATGATGGTGATGGGGATAATGTTGATGATAATAACATTAACAACGAAATTAAATTAATGATAATAATGATAGTAGTAACTAATAACATACATATAACAATGATATAAATAATATAATATGATAATTGTAATTATGATAACATGAAATAACGATAATGATATACACACACACACAATAATTATATATAATAATATATATATATATATATATATATATATATATATATATATATATATATATATATATATATATACATATAATATATGTATATATATATATATATATATATATATATATATATATATATATATATATATATATATATATATATATATATATATATATAAGAATACAATACAGATAAGCAAACATCACAGACTTCTAAATATACCTGATAATCAAAATACTATATTTAGCGGCGATCCATTTCTCCTCCCGCAGAAAATCACAAAGGCGCTAAAATTAAATCAAATAAAAACACTGGCAAAGGATCTCGATGGTTGGGCACTTTGCCTTATTTTAGAGGAAACTGCCCCGGTCCTTTGGCTCTCGGGTATTTTTATGGGACTACACTCTTCTATGGATACATGAGAAAAGAAAAAGGAAAATCTGTAATGGTGACTGTTTTTAGCATATATAAGAAGAGGGTAAGGGTGCTTCATTTATGATTGTGATGAAAAGAAAGTTTCTCTCCGTTTTATGGGAATGATAATGTTTGATTTATAAAGGTGCAGCGGTGTTTGGGAATAAACTCTTTTTCCTTTTTTTCTTACCCAACCTCCCTTACCCCGCTAATACCCCTACCCACCCTCCCAACTCTCCCTGTACCCCACCACATCCCTACCCACCTCCCCTAACCCCCCCACCCTACCAACCTCCTTTACCACTACACCCCTACCCAACCCCCCTACCCTCCCCTACCCCCCTCCCCCTCCCAACCTCCCCCTCCCCCTAACCCCCCTCCCATCCCTCCCCTAACCCCACCCAACCCCAACTTGTAGCAAATACCAATACGGTTATAACTCACAAGCTTGTAAGATCGCTGCCACCACCCATCTAATTAACAAGAAGACTGGCAGTGTAGAAGATGGATGTAGAGAAAGGAGCGAAACTGTGTAAATGCAGTATATATGTGGGTGTGTGTGTGTGTGTGAATGTGTGAGTGTGTGTGTGAGTAAGTGTGTGAGTGTGTGTGTGTGTGTGTGTGTGTGTGTTTGTTTGTGTGTGTGTGTGTGTGTGTGTGTGTGTGTTTGTTTGTTTGGTTTGTGTGTGTGTGTTTGTGATGTGTGTGTTTGTTTGTTTGTGTGTGTGTGTGTGTGTGCGTGTTGTAGTGTGTGTGTTGTGTGTGTGAATGTGTGTGTGTGTATGTGTGTGGTGTGTTTGGTGTGTGTGTGGTGAGTGTGTGTGAATGTGTGTGTGTGTGTCCGTCTGCGTGTGCGTGTGCGTATGTACGTGTGTGTGTATTGCAAGGATCTAAAGGTCGTTGAACGTAATTCGAGCCGAAGAGAGGAGTGCGTGGGCGCGACTCCTCCTACGCAATTAATCAGTTAATTACTTTAATATAAAAAAAGATTATATCACAAGAGGCGTTATTTGCTGTCGGTATATTCGTCTAAGCTTTTTATTCTCGTTCATTACTTAAAATTCGGGCGCTGCTGAAACGATGTCTTAATTAAGGTGTTTATTTCGGGGTAAAAAAAATAAATTACCTAAAAATCAATGCACTTGAACTTCATACAACAAACGATAAAATCAAAAAAAAATCAAAACACGGTTAAATATAAACGGGATGGAAAACAATAAAACAAACCATGTAATAAGGTAAACAATTTAAAAAATAGATAAAAAAAATAAAACGAACGGTAAAACAGAAAGGAATTTAGAACATCAAAATACATTGATGAAAATATAAGAAAGAACACAATAAAGCACAAACGATAAAGGAAAATACATTAAATACAATAAAACACTATCAAAGTAAAGAGAACACTTAAATAACAAACGATAAAACAAAATAGAAATACAATAAAACACAAAACATTCTATATATATATATATATATATATATAATATATAATATATATATATATATATATATAATATATATATATCTAATCTCAAAATACAAATATAAAGTTACACTTGGTATCATCGGAAGGAATATTCATAAAACAATATAAAACAATATTTAGAAAATAATTCATTACGTATAAAAACAAAAAATCGGCAACAGACATCGTGTGTGCGCGGGCATCCTTCTCATTCGCGAGATAAATGCAGCTTTATCGGAGTCTGCAGGTGATTTCCATGACCTCAGAGTGCGTCCCGTTGCAGAATGAATTGCACTGGGGAGGGAGCCGTCGCAGAAGAGCCACCCCCGCATCCATCACCGAAAATACGAAGCGAAATGACGTCACGCCGCGGCTCCTCCAGGTGCGAGTGTTGCCACCTTTAGTTCAACACATTTTTTTTTCATGGGTATACACTTTGTTCACATCACATCTCCTTACCCACTCAACCTTACAGACCCCCCCTACCCCACCACCCTTACCAGAACCCACCCCTACCCCCCACAACCTTTACCAGACCCACCCCTATGCACCCCCACCAACAACCCTCCTAAACACCACTCAACAACCAACCCTCCCAACCCCCACAACCCCCCACAACCCACCACCACACCACCAAACACCCTACCCACCCCCCCAAACCCCACCACCACCACCAAGCCTCTCAACCCCCCTCCCCCTCCCAAACCACCCCACCCACCAACCCCCTCCCCAACCACCACCCTTCCCCCCTTCACCCACCCCTCCTCCCTCTCCCCCTCCCCTCTCCCCTCCCCCTTCCCCCCTTCAGTCTGTACCCCGCAGGAGGCACACAGGAGCGTCACAAGGACAACTTCACCCTCAGATCCCTTGACATCTGTAAGAAAAAAAAAACACAGTAGGGTCTTGTCGCCTTTTACGGGAAATAAAGAATTAAAAGAATTTACGGGAAAAAGAAACGGAGTTAAATGTTACTCCGCTGGCACGCTGGCTTTGATTACGAGACGAATAGGTGGGAAAGAAGGGGAATAAAAGGAGGGAAAGAGGGAGGGATAAAGAGTGGTAGGTGTTAGAGGCAGTTAGGGAAAAATTACATTTACATAATTGGTATATACATTATATATATATATATATATATATATATATATATATATATATATATATATATATTATAATATATATGTGTGGTGTGTGTTGTGTGTGTGTGTGGTGTGTGTGTGTGTGTGTGTGTGTGTGTGTATGTATATATATATATATATATATTATATATATATATATATATATATATATATATGTATAATATTGTGTGTGTGTGTGTGTGTGTGTGTGCGTTGTTGTATGTATGTACATACACACACACACACACACATCACACACACACACACACACACACACACACACACACACATATATATATATATATATATATATATATATATATATATATATATATATATATATATATATATATATATATATATATAATATATATATATATATATATAAGTAGATAGATAGATAGATACATAGATATGTAGAGAGAGAGAAAGAGATAGTATGAAGAAGTTATGTGTGGTGTGTGTGTGTGTGGTGTGTGTGGTGTGCGTGTGCGTGTGCCTGTGTACGTGTGTGAAGTTATGGATCTTGGTTCTCATAGAGGGTAACGCAAAGAAAAGAAAAGAAAAGAAAAGAAAAAACGGTTGGTAGAAGAAATAGCAGGGAAGGCTATAAAGTTTCTCTTGCTCGGAAAAAGGCATTAAAAAGGTAAGAGACATGTGACTCAACAGCCCACGCAGGAGAGAAAAAGAGAAAGCGAGAGAGAAAGAGAGAGAGAGAGAGAGAGGGGGGGGAAAGGTGAGCGAAGAGAAAGAGAGAGAGAGAGAAGAGAGAGAGAGAGAGAGAGAGAGAGAGAAGAGAGAGTGAGGAGAGAGAGAGAGAGAGAGAGAGAGAGAGAGAGAGAGAGAGAGAGAGAGAAGAGAGAGAGAGAGGAGAGAGAGAGAGAGAGAGAGAGAGAGAGAAGACAGAGACAAGAGACAGAGACAAGACAGACAGATAAATAGATAAACAGACAGACAAAAGAGAGAGAAAGAAAACCAAACGAGAAGAAAAAGTGAACACAGAAGAACAAAAGAAACGAAAAAAACAAAAACAAAACAAACAAAAAACAAACAAACAAACAAAAACAAAATCGGTACAGATGGAGGTCACAGACATCACATGAGCCGCACTGGCATAAGGTGAGTCTTATACATCAATGTCTGTTTCCGTTCTGTATGCAAATGAAACGGGTACAAACGTAAACATGAGTTATAGTGGTGGTTGGGTCGAGAGAACATACGAGTATAGTCTATGTTTGTTCATACAGCTGATAAGGAAGACGGGTTGAAACAAGAGAAAATATGAGAGGGAGATAAGGGAATTTTATATATGTGGATATGTAAAGGAGGGAAAGGCATGTTTTAGGCTTTTTGGATGTTTATTAGAGTAAGTGAGTGGATTCGTGTACATGTGTTTGTCATTTTGTTATTTTGAGGTTATTAATAGTGCATGGACTTTATGGACTTTTTTGGAGTTTATTATTTTTTCGATTTTTTCTGGACTGTCAGGTTTTATATTTCATTACTATATATATTTTTTTCTTTATACGTGTCGCACCACCATCTCTCTCTCTCTGTCTCTCTCTCTCTCTCTCTACTCCTATCACATTTAGTAGACTGCATGAGTGTCATCTCTCTCTCTCTCTCTCTCGATTCCTAGTGCATTCTCTCTCCTCCCTCCTCTCCCTCCTCCCGCTTCCTCTTTCTTTACCCCTCTCTCCTCCTCTCTCTCTCTCTCTCTCTCCTCTCCTCTTCTCTCTCCTCCCCTTCCTTTCTCCTCCCTCTCTTCTTCTATCCCACCATCACAATTCCTAGACTCATCTCTCTCCCTCCTCCCCTCCTCTCTCCTTTCTCTCTCCTCCCCCCCTCTTCTCTCATCTCCTCTCTCTCTCTCTCTCTCCTCTCTCTCTTCCTCCTCTCCTCCTCCTCTCTTCTCTCTCCTCCCTCTCTCTCTCTCTCTCCCTCTCTTCTCTCTCTCTCCTCTCTCTCTCTGTCTCTCTTCTCTTTTCCTACTGCATGACCTCTCCAGCGCCTACATTCATTCAGTGATGTGACTGCATGATGATGGTTTAAGGTATTCTGGGGAAATAAATCTAAGTCTACACAACCAATAGAAGATGATTATATCTGTGTTCGTAAGCATAACAGGCAGTGGATGTCGATGCATGGAGAGAAGGAGGAGGAGAAGAGAAGAGGAGGGATGGTGAGGAATGGGGAAGAGGAAGAGGAGGAGTAGGTGAAGAAAAGGAGGAGGGAAGAGGAGGAGGAGGAGGAGGAGAGGAGGAGGGGAGGAGGGGAGGAAGGAGGAGGAGGAGGAGGAGGAAGGGGGGAGGAGGAGGGGGAAGGGAGGGAAGGAGGAGGAGGAGGGGAGGAGGGAAGAGAAAGAGGAGGAGGGGAAGAGAAGGAAGAGGAAGAGGAAGAAGAAAGAGGAGGGGAGGAGGTGAGGAAAGGAGGAGGAGAGAGGAGCAGGAAGAAGAAGAGAAGAAAATGGAGAAGGAGAAGGAGAAGATGAAGAAAAAAAAATTAAAGGAGAAAAAAAGGAAAGAGAACAAACGCAGAACAAAAAAGAAATATATCACTTACCATAAAACGAAAGAAGTCTTCACTATCACAAACCAGGAGTCGATAGATAAGGTCGTTATCTGGAAAGGAAAGACACACCAGCCTTTATCAGTTCTGTGACACGTGCCTCGAACTGCGCCGTGGAAACCTTATACACATGGTTCCCCTTTCTAAGTGTTTCTGTATCAGCGACGGAGGAGGAGAAGGATACACTAAAGAAATAGATAAAGTTGAGAAATAAAGAGAGACGAGAAAAAACAGAATCAGGAATAAAGAGGAAGTAAAATCTGGAGTATAAAAAAATACGAGAAATAAAAGAGACGAAACAGAAATAGCCGAAAACAAAAAAAGATCAGAAAGAGGAAGAAGAAGAGGGACGAAGCAAGAGAGGAGATGAAATACGAGAAATAAAAGTAAGAAAAGGTCCCTGGACTGACGAGACACTAAGCTGGTCCTCCGCCAAGGAATATGTATGGGGATATGAGAGCAGTAAAAGGACACTGAAGGATATCAGGCTCTCTTGATGCCTCCTGTGACACTCAATATATCCCGAGGAAGGAAGGAAGGAAGGCAGGAGGTTCTTAGGGTACGGCGAGGCAAGTCCCATCTACAACGGAGAGAGAAGGATGGGTTTCGGATGGCAGGGGTTGTGGGCTTGCAGGTTGTAGAAGGACTCGTGGGATCTTTTTTTTTTTTTTTTTTTTTTTTTAGATTTGGTAGGTTTAGGTGATATATATATATATATATATATATATATATATATATATATATATATATATATATATATATATATATATATATATATATATATATATATATATTTTTTTTTTTTTTTTTTTTTTTTTTTTTTTTTTTTTACGCGTGATTTTTTGAGGTTTGAGGTCATGGAGAAATCGTTTTGATTTCAATGTTTCTCTATTGTAATTTTCTCTGGTCTTTTTGATTCTTCGTCTTTTTTCTTCTTCTTCCTCTCTGTCTGTCTGTCTGTCTGTCTGTCGTCTGTCTGTCTGTCTGTCTGTCTGTCTGTCTGTCTGTCTGTCCTGTCTGTCTGTCTGTCTGTCTGTCTGTCTGTCTGTCTGTCTGTCTGTCTGTCTGTCTGTCTTCTGTCTCTTTCTGTCTCTTTACACACAGAAACACACACAAACAAAACCCCAACAACACACACACACACACACACACGCACCCACCACCCACACACACACACTCTAACCCTTTTCATTTTCGTTCGCACCCCTTCCCCCCACCTCCCCCCCCTTCCCCATCCCCCTTCCCCTCCCCCCTTCCCCCCCCCTGCTTCCTCCTTCGTTTCGCTCCTGATTTAATCCTCCCGTTAGCTCCCGTCTTTACTACGGCCTCTCCCATTTCCCCCTTCCTTATCCTCTATCTCCTCTCCCCTTCCACGCCTCTTTCTCCCATTCACTCTGCCTTGGAGCCACTTTGCAAGCGCAGCAAGCACCGGTTAAGTGCAGTTCACAAGGCCGTTATTCACGTATTTTTGTTCCAGTAATGACACAAATGGACAATAACAAGAGCGAGGTATTGGCAGCCTAACTACTTGGAGTCTTGCCTCTCTTTTCCTCTGTTCTGCTTCTTCTCTTCTCTCTCCTTTCTTCTTGTTCGTCTTCTTGTTATTGAGATTTTTCTTTTCTTCTTCTGTTTTTTTTTGTTTTTTTTTTTTTTTTTCTTTTTTTGATCGTATACGTATATATACATGTATATACATATATGTTATGTATATGTAAATGTGTGTGTGGTTTTATGTGTGTATTGGTGCGGCGTTTGTGTGTGTATGTGTGTGTGTGTGTGTGTGTGTGTGTGTGTGTGTGTGTGTGTGTGTGTGTGTGTGTGTGTTTGTGTGTGTGGTTGTGTGTGTGTGTGCGTATGTGTGTATGTGTGAGCTGCTGTGTGAGTGTGTATGTATATGTTTAAAAATCGTTATACATACACACATACATATCTGCTTCTATATCAAGTCCCTAAACATATTCGAATACAAGAAAATGGTAGAAATTTGCATATAAACATGGAGTGGAATGGAAATGCAATTATTACTTTAAGATGAAACCTTTATTAATTATTTATTTTTTATTATTAATATTTTTTTGACAATTTTCCTTTATAACATGAAATTACTTGTATAACAGTAACGATTAGTAATAAAAATGATGACGATTAGGATGATAATGATAATAATCATGATGATAATCATGATGATAATAATTATGAATATGATGACGATGATTATGATGATGATTAAAATGATGATGATTATTATCATCATGGGGATGTGACAATGACGATACTGATGATGGTGATGATAATGATGTTATGATGATAATGATAATAAGAAAAATGTTGATAATGATCATTAGCATAATAAAAACAACTATCATTATTACAATCATAATCACTGACATTATAATTACAAAAAAAAAAAAAAATCGTAGGTTTCAATAAACATTTCCAACTTCGTTAACATGTTCACTTCTTACTCCCTTTCTCTCTCCCTCCATCATTATCTTCCCTTCTCTCTCCACCTCTCTTCACATTTAGAAGGCGGCGTGTGCAACCCAAGCAGAATACATTATTCAGACGATAGACTACTGTATAAGAAAATAGACGACCTTTTCAGAATCAAACGAGAATATTCAAAATAACTGCTCGGATGTGTACCAAAAAAAAAAAAAAAAAAAAAAAAAAAATAAAATTATTACACAGCTGCGAATATAAATGAATAAAAATGGTAGGGATTATAAGAATGGTGAAAGTGAAGGTGATGGTGATTGTGATATTGATCATGGGGTATGGTATGATGACGAAAAGGATGAGAATAAAGTAATGCTGATAACGGTGATGATGATAATGATATTGATTCAAATGATGAGAGAGAGAGAGAGAGAGAGAGAGAGAGAGAGAGAGAGAGAGAGAGAGAGAGAGAGAGAGAGAGAGAGAGAGAGAGAGACGAGAGGAGAGAGAGAGAGAGAGAGAGAGAGAGAGAGAAGAGAGAGAAGAAAGAGATGAAAAGTAGGAGAAGAGAGAGAGCGAGGAGCGAGAGAGAGAGTAGAGAGAGAAGAGAGAGAGAGAGAGGAGGAGGGGAGAGAGCAGAAGAGAGAGAGAGGAGCGAGAGAGAGAAGAAGGAGAAGAGGAGAGAGACGAGGGAGAGAGAGGGGGAGAGAGAAAGAGAAAGAGACAAGAGAAAGAGAAAGAGAGGAGAGAGAGAGAGAGAGAAGAGAGAGAGAGAGGAGAGAGTAGAGGAGAGAGAGAGAGAGAGAGAGATAGAAGAGAGCGACAGAAAGAGAGAAAGAGGAGGAGAGGGAAAGGGAAAGAGAGAGAGGAGAGGAGAGAGAAGCGAAGGAGAGAGAGAGGAGAGGAGAGAGAGGAGACGAGAGAGGCGAGAAGAGAGAGAGAGAGAAAGAGAGAGAGAGAGGAGAGAGAGAGAGAGAGAGAGAGAGAAGAGAGAGAAGAGAGAGAGAGAGAAGAGGAGAGAGAGAGAGAGAGAGAAGAGAGTCAAGAAAAATAGGAGAACAGAGAGAGAGTCAGAGAAAGAGCAAAGCGTGATGAAAGAAAAAGGCTGATCGGAGGAAACAATGCCTATTCCTGTGAAACCTAATTAAGTTTTCATTTTTATACCCATATATCCTTTCTAAGAAAAAAAAGAAAACAAAAAAAAAAAAGAAAAAAAAAAAAAAAAAAAAAAAAACACAAAAAAAAAAAAAAAAAAGATCATAATAAATTAATGGATAATTAATAATTAAGGAAAGATAACAATAATAAATAATAAAAAAAAAAACGGGAAATAAACGATCAATCCTGCACACGAAAAGTCATTTTCTTGTGTTTGTTTTTCATCAAGAGCAAAATAGATTTTTATCTCTGAAGCAGTTCTCGTGATATGTTGTGTTTATTTTTATACTTTATTTTATTTTGTTACATGTTGAGAGTCCGTCTTTTCATTTTATTAAATTTATTAAAAATGCGTTTTCTGTTCTGTTTACGTTTCCGTATCTTATTTCTTAATTGGTGTTCTGTTGTTCTTTTTTCCCCCCATTGTGTTCCCTGTTCCCCTACCCCCCCTCTAGGAATTTCAACGCGCTGATTAGTAATATATTTATTTTTTTTTTTCAAGTTATTTTTGTAATTTGGGTTAAATTGGGGTTCATGAATCAATTTATTGTAAGTTTCAGTCATTTTCATTTTTTTTTTTTTTTTTTTTATGTTTTTTTTTTTNGAGAAGAAAGAGAGAGAGAGAGAAAGAGAAAGAGAAGGACAGAGAGAGAGAGAGAGATGAGGAGAGATCGAGGAGACCGAGAGAAGAGAGAGAGAGATGAAGAGACGAGCAAGAGAGACTGAGAGACGAGAGAGAGAAGAGAGACTGAGAAAGAAAAGAGAAAGAAAAGAGAAAGACAGAGAGAGAGAGAGAGATGAGAGAAGACGAGAGAGAGAGAGAGAGAGAGAGAGAGAGAGAGAGAGAGAGAGAGAGAGAGAAGAGAAGGAGAGAAGAACGGAGATAGATAGATAGAAGAAGGAAGAGACATAGAAAGAGAGAGAATGAAAGAAAACGAAAGAGAATGTGTGGAAAGGGGTTCCGATTGGTCTTCATGTATGTTATTCATTTATTTATTTATCTGTTTGTTATTCACTACTTACTTATAATTATTACTGTTTCGATGATTATGATAATGCGTGATATGTTCAAGATGATAATTATGGAAAGGAAAAGAACAACAACAAAAAACAGTAATGATACTGCTAATAATGATAATAACAATGATAATGATGATAATTATATGAATAAGAATGGTAATAATGGAAATACTGGTAGCGATAATAACAGTAGGAATAATGATAATCATAATGATAAGCATGATGATGATAAATGAATAATAAACAGGCAACCCATAACAATAAATAATAGTTTAAGTAATAATGATGATACTAATAAATTGATGATAACAATAACAATAAATATGATAAGAATGATGATGTAACAAAACAATGAATAATGATGATAAGAATGGATGTAAATAACAATAACAATAATAATCGATGATAAGAAATTGATGATATACAAAACAATAATATGATGATAAGAATGATGAGTAATAACAATAACAATAATAATGATGATACTAATAATATAGGATAGCATAATTAGTGGTAAAGTACATATAATAATGATTTTGATGAGAGAGTGAAAAAATGACAATCACTGTTTTTCTTTCATTCATCTTGGAAGTCTAGTTTGCTGGCGAGGGAATATTCTCCAATAATCACTATTTATCTAGTCTTGTTGATCCCTAATAAGGATAATAGTGTAGTCATAATTGTGATGAAATTGGATGACATATTACACCACACATGATAAGAAATAAACTCGAACATAAAACGAAAATGAGAAGAAAGCAATTCTCAAATTCTACGACAAAGTATTAGAGTTTTAAAAAAAGATTTATTTTTGTGGTAGATAAAACAGACAGATTAACTGTGATTGTTTCTTAATGATATAGTACAGATAATATAATGTTATAGCCTAAATTTCTAATTGATACTATTCTATAATGCTTAGCCAGGATAGAAATAAAGGACTAAAAGTAGTAAATAAAAGAGCTAAAAAAAAAAAAAAATAAATAAATGGTGTGTATTTAAAAAAAAAAAGAAAGAAAAGAAAGAAAGAAAAAAAAAAAAACTTAACTGTGAATAAACTATTTTTTTGTAATCCAACCACTGCCGACACTTACAATATGTGCAGGGTTGTTGCCAATTACAGGAACATATACCAAGACCTTATCCTTAGAAGAGAGGTTTCTGTAAAGCAAAAATAATACCGTTTTTATGCTTTAATATCTTTTTATCAGTGAATGTAGAACTAGGACCAATTTCAAAACCTCTATCCATTTGTCAGTAATTAAATAAATGAATGGATTAATTGAAGAAATTAATGATACATTACAGAACTCTCCCCTTAACAGATTTTATAGTCATTATATCAATAACAATACGAATAACAATTATACTAACAATAATCAAAATACTAATAGCACGTTGCCATTTCATTTAAGACTGAACACGCCAGTTATATCCAATGGTTATCATTGTAAATTATGATATATATTATTAATCCATTGTTATTATTATTGGTTATCATTATGATCATTATTATCATTATCACCATTATCACTATTATCATATTATTATTATTAATATATTATATTATATTATTATATCATATTATTATTATTATTTATTAATATTATCCATATTGTTATATCATCATCAAATATTACTATTCCCATTATTATTATCATTGTTTTTTATCATTATTATTATCATCACTATGTTATCACTAAATATTTCCATTACTATCATTATGATTATCATTACATCATCATCATTATCATTATTAATCATTATTCTCCTCCTCCTCCTCCCCTCTTAATCATCCTTATCCTCATCATAAACATCCTCCACCATCACCATCCTCAATTCTCCTCCTCCTCCCCTCCTCATCATCATCATCACCCATTACCTCCTCCTCCTCCCCCCCTCCCCCCTCCTCCTCCTCCCCTCCTCACCCCTCAATCACCATCTTCATCCTCCTCCTCCTCCCTCCCCTTCCTCCTCTTCCTCCTCCTCCTCCTCCTCCTCCCTCATCTTCATTCTCCTCCTCCTCCTCCTCCTCACCCCTCAATCACCATCCTCCTCCTCCTCCTCCTCCCTCATCATCACCTCTCAATCACCATCTTCATTCTCCTCCTCCTCCCCTCCTCCTCATCCCTCAATCACCATCTTCATCCTCCTCCTCCTCTTCCCTCAACCCAAGCACCCTCCTCCTCCTCCTCCCCCCCCCTCCACAAGCACCCCCCCCTCAGAACACTCCCTAAAAAACCACCCCTTAAACCCCTTTAAACACGACCGCATCCTCCTCCTCCTCCTCCTCCCTCCTCCTCTCACCCCTTCAATCACCATCTCATCCTCCTCCTCCTCCTCCTCCTCCTCCCTCAATCACAAGCACCTCCTCCTCCTCCTCCTCCCTCCCCCCCCCCCCTCCACAAGAACACCACCCCCCCAGAACACTCCCTAAAAAACACCCCCATAAACCCTCTTCAACACGACGCCTCCTCCTCCTCCTCCTCCTCCTCCTCCCAGCGAAGGAGGACCGTCACGTCACCTCAAAAAAAAAAAGGGAGATGAGGTGGCCATCTCTCATTACCCCGCAGGCGATAGATAGTGTGTCGCTGCCTCTCCCGACGTGACATCGCTCACCTCGGCAGCGGAGGGTTGTCAGTCATGCCTTGTAACCCTATTGTCATGCACACAGGCGCGCATGGTCACACGGTCGGGGGTTAAAAAGGCATAAAAAGGGTAAAAAAGGCATAAAAAAGTGTTAAAAAGGCATAAAAAAGGGTTAAAAAGGCATAAAAAGGGTTAAAAAGGCATAAAAAGGGTTTAAAAAAGGGTTTAAAAAAGGCATAAAAAAAGGGTAAAAGGCATAAAAAGCGTTAAAAAGCATAAAAAGGTTAAAAAGGCATAAAAAGGGTTAAAAAGGCATAAAGCATAAAAAGAAAAAAGGGTTAAAAAGGCCAATAAAAAAGGGTTAGAAGGCATAAAAAGAGTTAAAAAGCTTAATAAAAAGGTTAAAAAGGCATTAAAAAAGGTTAAAAAAGCATAAAAAAAAGGTTAAAAGGCATAAAAAAGGGTTAAAAAGCATTAAAAAGGTTAAAAAGCATAAAAAAGGGTGAACAAGATAAAAAAGTGTTAAAAGCATAAAAAAGGCATAAAAAGATTAAAAAGGCTAATAAATAAAAAGGGGTTAAACGTTAAAAAGCATAAAAAGGCAAAAAAGCAAAAAAAGGGCATAAAAAGGGGGTAACAAAGCATAAAAAGGGGTTTAAAAAAAAAGGCATAAAAAGGTTTTAAAAAGGCATAAAAAAGGTAAAAGGCATAAAAGGGTTAAAAGCATTAAAAAGGGTTAAAAAGGCATAAAAAAGGCATAAAAAGGGTTAAAAAGGCATTAAAAAGGGTTACATAAAAATAAAAAAAGGGTTTTAAAAAGGGCATAAAAAGGGTTAAAAGGCATAAAAGGTTTAAAAAGGGCATAAAAAGGGTTAAAAATAAAAAGTTAAAAGGCATAAAAAGGTTAAAAGGCATTAAAAAGGGTTTAAAAGGCATAAAAAAAAGGCGTTTAAAACGGCATAGAAAAGTGTTAAAAAGGCATAAAAAGGGTAAAAAAAGGCATAAAAAAGGGTTAAAAAGGCATAAAAAAGAAAAAGGGCATGCATAAGGAGAATGCCTTGGAAGGTTGAAGGTTTATAGATGCGTTCGTATTTTATGGCTGGCTCTTCGAGACACTCACGTACGTACATGCAAAACGCACATACGGACATGTACACGTAAACTCACACGCATGCACGCACATACGGACATGTACACGTAAACTCACACGCATGCACGCACACATACATACCCATAGACACACACACACACACACACACACACACACACACGCACACACACACACACACGCATGCACAACCCCACACGAAGACAGACACGTTCACGATTGCATTCAACAAATAGGAAAATGTATCAGCCACTTTTACTTTCAAATAAAACAAAGATAATAAAGAAAGACATATCATTTTTGATAAAAAAAATATAATGAATTCCATTAAACACAACAGCAGTATCACAGCCATTATTACATCACTGAGTATTTTATAATGTTGGGAAATTGGTGTAAAATATCTGATATAATCAAGATATCATTTATTATTGGAACAGTACCAAATTCCACAAGCTTTTAGTGAATCGTCATCACTAAATGATGGATTATTGTAATATCACGTTTTTTTTATTATCATCATCATTATTACTATTCGCATTATTATTATCATTGTTTTTATCATTATTATTATCATCACTATTGTTATCACTAATATTTCATTACTATAATTATGATTGTAATTACTATCATCATCATTATCATTATTATTATCATTATTCTCCTCCTCCTCCTCCTCCTCTTAATCATCCTTATCCTCATCATAAACATCCTCACCATCACCATCCTCATCTCTCTCCTCCTCCTCCTCCCTCCCCCTCCTTCTCCTCCTCCCCCTCCTCCTCCTCCTCCTCCTCCTCCCCCTCCTTCTCCTCCTCCCCTCCTCCTCCTCCTCCTCCTCCTCCTCCTCCCCTCCTCCTCCTCCCTCCTCCTCCTCCTCCTCCTCCTCCTCCCAATCCCCATCTTCCTCCTCTCCTCCTCCCTCATCACTCCATCATCCCTCAATCACCATCTTCATTCCCCTCCTCCTCCCCCTCCCCTCATCCTCATCCTCACCCCTCAATCACCATTTTCCTCCTCCTCCTCCTCCTCATTCACCATCCTCATTCACCTCCCCCTCCTCCTCCTCCTCATCCTCACCCCTCAATCACCATTTTTATCCTCCTCCTCTCACCCCTCATTCTCCTCCCCCTCCTCCTCCTCTCCTCATCCTCACCCCTCAATCACCATCCTCATATTTTTCAACCTCAATGCATATTTTTTCATCCGTGACGAGGCGTAAATCTCCATCAGCTGATCCATAACTATTTTAAAATCACTCCATTTGCAATAGAGCAGGAGAACGCATCACAATGTTTATTCATATCACCGTTCAGTCAAAGCTTTGAATATTATTATGTGATCAAATAACTAAAAAAACAATATTTGACTGAAGTTAAAAGCACTCGTTTTTTCTCCTTTTTTTCCCACTGGCTTTTTTTCCTTTTTTTTTCCCCAGTGACTTCAAATTCCTTTTTCTTTTCTCTATTTGTATTTCTCTTTGATTGGGTTCGAATCGCGTTCCCAAAGGCATCGCACGTCTTTCTTTGTCATGATTGGGATTGAAGTTCATTTCGGGCTTTCGTGTCATCAGCTGACGTGTGATTCCCAGACGAAGAGGTAATGTCCGTTTTAAAAAAAATATTCCTCGTTTTTTTTTACACTCGTCCGCCGCCTCCTGTACCGTCGTTCATTACGCTTTATCATCCCGTATCGTTTTATCTCATCGTTATTATCTCCTCATTCACAGAACGGCGGCTCTCGTGGACGCTCCTCCGTCACGCCAATCAATACACGGCCCCAACCGGCCAAAACGATCGGCCGGGGCGCGTCCAACACAATCCCGGACCCAATCCCGCGTACCAATCACGTGTCTCTCCCTTCATTCACCTCGGCTGCCTAACCCCCCTCCCCCATTTCCTCTCCTCTCCGCAGACCATATCCTCCTCCTCGCGTAGACCATATCCCGCCTTCCTTGTTTTTCACCCGAAACGAAGGGGAAAAAAAGCGAGAGAGAAACACCTTTTGCTTGATTTGACTGAGGTTTTCGATGTGGACTTGATGAGAATAACTCTTACTCTTTTCTCTCTGTTTTTACTCATCCAATTTACCTCTATTTCTCTTGACTGGGGGATGGCATCAGCGCCGTGCCCTCCGGTAAACAAAACATAAACATAGAGACCTAGTTATAAGGGGGATTCGTCGAAGGCTCTATCGACGTGTGTAGCCCCGCCCCCCTCCTCCCCCGGGCGCTGACGGCATCTCAAGGGGGACGTGGAGGCCTGGGATTCACACTCCAACGCACCTTCGATCGTGTAGACTGTCAACCCCGGTCGCCTATGGTCACCGTGAGCCATGTAGAGCCACAGAGCATCACGAGGACACAGACACGCAAGCAGCACTGTAATCACACGCATGCACACCCACACGCACACCAAACACACGCATGCACACTCACACGCACACGAGACACACGCATGCACACCCACACTGCACACACACGCATGCACACTCACACGCATGCACTGCACACCCACACGCACGCATGCACACCCACACGCACACCACACGCATGCACACTGCACACCACACGCACACAAACACACGCATGCACACCACACGCACACCAGACACACGCTGCACACCCACACGCACACCAACACACGCATGCACACCCACACGCACACCACACGCATGCACACTCACACGCACACCAAACACACGCATGCACACTCCACACGCACACGAGACACACGCATGCACACTCACACGCACGCACACGCAGCACACCCACACGACACCACACGCATGCACACTCACACCAAACACACGCATGCACACCCACACGCACACCAGACACACGCATGCACACTCACACGCACACCAAACACACGCATGCACACCCACACGCACACGAGACACACGCATGCACACTCACACGCACACCAAACACACGCATGCACACTCACACGCACACCAAACACACGCATGCACACTCACACGCACACCAGACACACGCATGCACACCCACACGCACACGAGACACACGCATGCACACTCACACGCACACGAGACACACGCATGCACACTCACACGCACACCAGACACACGCATGCACACCCACACGCACACGCACACGCATGCACACTCACACGCACACCAGACACACGCATGCACACCCACACGCACACCACACGCATGCACACTCACACGCACACCAGACACACGCATGCACACCCACACGCACACCAAACACACGCATGCACACTCACACGCACACCAGACACACGCATGCACACCCACGCACGCATGCACACTCACACGCACACCAAACACACGCATGCACACCCACACGCACACGCAAACACACGCAAACACACGGGGGATCAACTGCTAATTAAAGCACAGATACGCTTAATACAACGAACACTTCGGAACATCCACGCATTATTTACCGAATCCACACGAACATCTCCACAAAGACACACAAAGCAACACAGACATTTTCGGCGACAAGTGTTGAGCGGAAG
>NW_020871845.1:96480-106480 GCF_003789085.1 Penaeus vannamei
ATACCTTTCTACATTCGCCAACAGGAATACCGTTCAGTTCTCTTGTTGTGAGGATATTATTCATTCCATTCATACCTTTCTACATTCGCCAACATAATACGTTCAGTTCTCTTGTTGTGAGGATATTATTCATTCTTCATACCTTTCTACATTCGCCAACAGGAAACGTTTCAGTTCTCTTTTGTGGATATTATTCATTCCAATTCATACCTTTCTACATTCGCCAACAGGAATACGGTTCAGTTCTCTTGTTGTGAGGATATTATTCATTCCAATTCATACCTTTCTACATTCGCCAACAGGAATACGGTTCAGTTCTCTTGTTGTGAGGATATTATCCATTCCACTTCATACCTTCTACATTCTCGCCAACAGGAATACGGTTCAGTTCTCTTTTTGCGAGGATATTATTCATTCCAATTCATACCTTTCTACATTCGCCAACATACGGTTCAGTTCTCTTTATGTGAGGATATTTATTCATTCCAATTCATACCTTTCTACATTCGCCAACATACGGTTCAGTTCTCTTTATGTGAGGATATTTATTCATTCCAATTCATACCTTTCTACATTCTCGCAACAGGAATACGTTCAGTTCTCTTTTTGCGAGGATATTATTCATTCCAATTCATACCTTCTACATTCGCCATACGGTTCAGTTCTCTACATTCGCCACAGGAATACAGTTCAGTTCTCTTTTTGCGAGGATATTATTCATTCCAATTCATACCTTTCTACATTCGCCAACAGGAATACGTTTCAGTTCTCTTTGTGAGGATATTATTCATTCCAATTCATACCTTTCTACATTCGCCAACAGGAATACGGTTCAGTTCTCTTTTTGTGAGGATATTATTCATTCCACTTCATACCTTCTACATTCTCGCCAACAGGAATACGGTTCAGTTCTCTTGTTGTGAGGATATTATTCATTCCAATTCATACCTTTCTACATTCGCCAACAGGAATACGGTTCAGTTCTCTTGTTGTGAGGATATTATTCATTCCAATTCATACCTTTCTAGCCAACAGAATACGCATTCTCTTTTGTGAGGATATTATCATTCCAATTCATACCTTCTACATTCGCCAACAGAATACGAATACATCCATTCCACTTCATACCTTTCTACAGTCGCCAACAGGAATACGGTTCAATACACACATGGAACTACAAACATCAACTCCTTTTCAGTTCTGGAGTGCGTACGTCCCCTGCAGGTCCCAGTACAAGAACGCCCTGACGCAGACCCTGGAGCAGATCGACGTCATACACCGCCTCGTCGACAAGTTCCCCGAGGACTTACAGCTGGTGACGTCCTCCGAAGGTAAGGTGTGGTGGCGCCAGGTGGTGGGGCTCAGGTGGGGTAGAGGTTCCAGGTGGTTGGGCTCAGGTGGGGTAGAGGTTCCAGGTGGTGGGGCTCAGGTGGGGTAGAGGTTCCAGGTGGTGGGGCTCAGGTGGTGGTGGTTCCAGGTGGTTGGGCTCAGGTGGGGTAGAAGTTCCAGGTGGTTGGCTCAGGTGGGGTAGAGGTTCCAGGTGGGGGGCTCAGGTGGGTAGAGGTTCCGGGTGGTTGGGTCAGGTGTGGTAGAGTGTGGTGGTGTGGTTCCAAGGTAGCTGTGGGTTCCTGAGAGTGGTGCTGGAGGTTTCCAGGTGGTGTGGGTTCCTAGGAGGTGGGTTCTTCTCATTCTTAGGTGGTGGAGGTTTCCAGGTGGTGCAGCTTCCCAGATGGTGGGATCTCATTCTAAGGTAGTGGAGGTTTCCAAGTGGTGCAGTTTCTTTCCATTCTTAGGTGGTGTGTTTCCAGGTGGTGCAGCTTCCCAGATGGTGGGATCTCATTCATTGGTGGTGTGTTTCCAGGTGGTGCAGCTTCCCAGATGGTGGATATTCTAAGGTAGTGGAGGTTTCCAGGTGGTGCAGCTTCCCAAATGGTGGCTTCTTCCAGTTTTTAGGTGGTGTGTTTCCAGGTGGTGCACCTTCCCAGATGGTGGCTTCTTCCCGCTCAGGTGGTGTGTTTCCAGGTGGTGGATCCCACGTAGTGATGACAGGTTTCAGGTAAGGGAAGATTCCACATGGTGAGGGCTCGCAGGTGGTAAATCCCAGGCAGTGGTGGCATTTTCCAGCTGACAGTTCACAGGTGGTGGAGGGTTCCAGATAGCAACTTTATAGTTAATAATGATAATACTGCTAATAATGATGATAATGATAATAATAATAATAATAATAATAATAATAATAATGATAATAATGATAACAGCTACAGAAAAGACGACAGCAATAAATGTAACTATAATTAAAGTAATGATAACAACTACAACTATAGTAGTTTACAATAATAAACACATCTTTATTGATCATAACGTTAAAGCTGATAATGATACCAATAACGATTTTATTGATTACCGATAAGACCATCTCAATTAGTAACAAATATGCTTATCAACGTGGCTAAACAAATCAAAGGTGTATATAATAATAATGATAACAATAACAAAAACCATAATAATAATAATAATAGTGATATGAGCAATAGTAATAATAAGAACAGCAATAATAATGATAATAATAATAATAATAATAATATATAATATAATAATGATAATAATAATAATAGTAATAAACAAAATATATTGATAACAATAACAAATAACAACAATTATAACAACAATGCTTCCCAAAAAGACACGAACTTTTCACATCATTCTAGGGATCCTTAACGCCCACGCCCACGGGAAAATCGGGTGTATGGTGGGCGTGGAAGGCGGGCACAGCATGGACTCCTCACTGGGGACCCTGAGGACCTTCTACAGGCAGGGCGTCCGGTACATGACACTGACGCATATGTGCAACACGCCTTGGTTAGTTGCTATTAATTTATTAATTTCACTCGTTCTGCTTCTTCTTCTTCTGTATCTACGTCATTTCCTTCTTCATCATGGTTGTTTTAAAGAACATGTTTGGTGTTATAAGGCAGGACGATCAAATCGTTAGAGGTTATCAAAGAACAAGAACAAAACTGAGTTCCTATTAAGTTGCTCTGTTAACATAACGCCAATTACAACTGCAATATTCCCATGTAATTACACAGCTGCACAGTTTGCCTTTACGGTCGCTGATTCATCCAAGTGATCAACCAGTCTCCCGAAACAAAGCATCGCCTACAAAACACACTGGAACATATCAGCCGACTGTTAAATTACAGTAGCATATCGAGCAGCGCGCCGTTCAGTATTTTTAAAAGCACGGAATACGTAACATATGAGAAAGATCTGAGAGCAGCTTCTCTCCCCTCAGGGCGGATAACTCAGCGGCCGAGCCTGAACATCTGGAGTTTGATGGTTTAACTGCCTGGGGCGAGGTAGGTGCAGACACGCTGGAGGCTGGTATTATGCCTTCCCCTTCTCGCTGTCTTCATTTCGCTCCGAGCCCTTCCAGCTTCGCCTCCCCTTTATCTCTACTATCTCCTTATTTATCCTTCCTCTCCGTCCTATCACCTCTCTTCGTTCCTTAAAGTGTCTTTTCCCAAAACCTTTCATTCGTTCCCCTCTATCGGGTAATTTTTCGTTCTTTTTCCTTTTCCTTTTCTCTTTATTTCTACAATCTCACACTCTCTTGTTTCGCCCTCAGACGGTTGTCAAGGAAATGAATCGTCTGGGCATGCTCGTTGACATCTCCCACGTGGCGTCCCAGACCATGAACGACGTCCTTGACATCACGAGGGCGCCGGTCATCTTTTCACACAGCGACACCCGGGCCCTGTGTAACATCACCAGGAATATTCCCGATGACGTCCTGGTCAGGCTGGTAAGGAGTGACGTCGATCTTCTCTCTCTTCTCTCTCCTCTATTTTCTATTATATTAAGCTCCTTTTCTATCTTGTTTCTCTTCTCTCTTCTCTCTCTTCGCTTTTTACCTTTTCTATCTTTTCGCTCTAATCCTCTCTTCTCTTAAAGCCTGAACCTTGTCTTACGTTATGTTCAGACTGGCGAGACATCACGTTAATCCGTCCTTGCTTTAGACACGTATTTAACGCTTGGTGAAAAGGCATTATTCTTCATGTTAGTTGAATATGATCGTTCCTCACTTCGCTGGTTCGTCGTTTTGATTTTTGTTTCAATATCACCACTCTCTTCCGTTCTTCTTTGTTAAAAAACCGTGAACTGGAAAAAAAATGTTAAATTAACATAATCATTTCTTTTTAATGCTACTCAAGCAGTATGAATACACAATAACAATTCCCACATAAGCATTTTTTTCGGTATTGATCACAGCTATCTTTAATTCCGTGGACAATCAATTTACTTTGATGGTTTCCATGACGATATTCTAGAACACTGGGAGGATATATTTTTTATTCGAATTGTGTGGATAAAAAAGTGCTCACGCAAGGGTATCATTATAATGCAGACGCCACCGGAACGAGACGAGTTTCCAAAAGAAAATTACATCGTAAATACAGGAATAATGTTCACTTTAGTTTCCCCTCTAAAGTGTCTAATTTCCCTCCGGTAGATGGAACTCCCGCTGCAGCGAACAGAAAACGGAGCAATTTCAACAAATTTAATTTCTGACTCGCTCACTGATCCTCACTTTGGGTTCTGTCGCCGAGTCGTATGTCTTTATGTGTAAAGAGCATAAAGACATTACCTTTTAGTGCATGTGAACTGATGCTCAACAAAATAAACGCTAAAATACTGGGGACGGTTAAAGAAAATGGGAATTTTAGCGGGTAAAGAAAATGGGAATTTTCAGAGCTATGCTACAAACCAATTCACTCTCCATCACAGAAAACTAAAAATAAATGGTAAACAATAACAAAACTTTACATCTTACCTATTTCACATCTTTTATATCCCAGGTAAGAGAAAAGTTAAGTGAAAAACGGAGTAAGAGCTTCTAGAATATTCCCAAGAGCACAGATACGTTATTTGAAATGATACCAAGACAGCAGTCGTGTTATTGTCATGATATAACCTCATTTTCTCCGTACAGCACGAAAATGGAGGAATTGCTATGGTAAACTTTTTGCCAGACTTCCTGTCGTGTTCCTCCACCGCGACCCTCCAGGATGTTGTCGGTAAGTCAAAGTGTTTGTTTGTCTGTTTTTAGTTTGTGTGTTTTTGTGTGTGGGGTGGGGTGGGGTGGGGGGGAGGGCGTCCTTTATCAGATTCTCTCTGAGTTTTGTTCTCTTTGGATTTGGTTTGTTATTGATATTTTTCTTTATTTGTTATTGATAGTGTTCTCTCTTTCTTTATTGATATTTCTTTTTTCTCTGTTTTTTTTTTTTTTTTTTTACTATTTTGTCTCAATTTTCTGTCCTGTTTCCAATTTTGTCTTTTTTTTTCTGTAGCCTTTTTCTTTTTTTTTTTTTTTCTGTTCTTGTCTCCAGTTTTATCTTTTTTTCTGTTATTTGGTTCCTATTAATCTTCTTTTTCTGTTCTCTGTCTCAGATGTAGGAATTATCCCATTACACTTTTAATGTGTTGATATATTAATTACAAAATATATATACTTTCTATTTTACGTGTTGATGTATATATATATATATATATATATATATCTATGAAACTCTTATTAGTTAAAATATTAATTGCAAAATACCTCTCTACTCACATATACATTTATATATGTACAAGTGTGTGTGTGTGTGTGTGTGTGTGTGTGTGTGTGTGTGTGTGTGTGTGTGTGTGTGTGTGTGTGTGTGTGTGTGTGTGTGTGTATTTTTTTTTTTTTTCTCTCTCTGAAGGTCCCCTAATGTTTTTTTTTGTTTACGTTCCTTTTATTCCTAATTCCTCCATTTTGATCAACGCTTTCCTTTCAGCTCACATCAACCACATCCGGGACATTGCGGGCCCTGATCACGTGGGTCTTGGCAGCGATTACGAAGGAATAACAACGTATGATTATGATTATATTCTTGTGTTTATTATCTATAGTGAAGGTTCTTAGTTTTTTAGATTCTTAGCTATCTGGAGTGTGTTAGTTTTTTAGATTGCGTTTATTGAAAGGAATTATATTTTACTATTGATATAAATGAGACTTTAATAAAAGGGAGATTGGGATCAGATGAAAAGCCCAGGTAAAAAAAAAAAAAAAAAAAAAAAAAATGTTTATTGTGTTAAAATCAGTGTTATTTCAACATAATTCTTATTTTAAAGCCCTGGATGTTTACTTTCCAACCGTGATCTCGGCCTATAAATTTTGCTGAATTTCTCATTGCACTTAGGAAGGGGAAACATTGTATTATCTTAAGACTTTCAACCATAATTCCAGTGTCAGATTACGGTTGGAAATAATAATATCCAACATAAAACATAAAGTTCCCTTGCTGATGCGGAAAGTTATGTAATGATCATCAATAATTCTACACATTTTAAAAGCAATATTCTTCCTCCAATAATATCCACTTAAACACACCTTAAAAAGTAATTAAAGAAAACAGGTGCACTTCCGGCATTCCAACACCTTTCCTTAAAGTTATTTTGCAACAAATTTATTAGAAAAGAGTGAAAACCTTCCCAATACAAGATATGCATTTAACCGGTTCTGATTCTATCCTCGTCAGACATACATAAATATGCTATTTCTCACGGAAGAGGTAATCGAAACCGGTTAAACGCATCCCTCGTATTGTGAAGACAACTATTCTCCTTCTAAACCTCTTCTACACTTTCTTCCAGAGTTCCGGAGGGTCTGGAGGACGTGAGCAAGTACCCTTACATCTTCGCCGAGCTCCTTCTTGACCCGAAGTGGACGGACGAAGACCTTAAGAAACTGGCTGGAATGAACCTTATTCGCGTCTTCCAGGAGGTCGAAAGGGTCAGTTTCCAATTAGTGTTTTTTTTGTGTGTCTTGTGATTCCGAAACGGGCGATTGGCTTTTGTTTTGTTTTTTAAATGTTTTTTTTTTTTTAGTCTTTTTGGTAAGATAAGTTCCTTGTACATGTAGAGAAAGGATAAAAATTCTCTCTTGTTTTCTTTCCTTCTATCTATCTTTATCACGAATCCCTTCCTTCTTCACTGTCTATCTATCTATCGATCAAATCGTCTCATTCTCATCTCATTTACTTAAAGCATTCCTACGCTACGTTTAACTTCATAATCCGGCAGTTAGCTTCTCTCTCCACAAATCTCTTTCGCTTCATTTATCCGTTTCTTCCGCTTCACTGGGTCTCTTACACCGCTTCTCCGTAAATATTTTTCAATATTCAATCATTCTCCCTTGTTTCGCTGGCTCATCGTACCTCTGGCACTCCTGTTATTATTAAGAATTTTTTGGCGGGTAATTTTGCATAAGGGTATTTAATTTCTACTGATTTGTTTATTACATTATAATAACATTATTACAGTCTATATGAGGATGTGACGTCACTATCATTTCCTTCGTTTTCTATATGCTCTCCCGTTTTCTTTTGATTTCGTGTAACACTGCCCGAACTAATCTAAAAAATGAAAAAATAAAAAATATATGCTTATTTTCATTCATTTACTATATATGTATTTTTTTTTTATTCATTTATAATATATTCATCTATTTTCATTTATCATATTATTATTTTCATTTATCATATATTCACCTATTTTCATTTATCATATATTCATCTATTTTCATTTATCATATATTCATTTATGTATTCATTTATTCTATTATATTTATTCATTTATTTATTTTCATAAACAGGTGCGTGACCAGCTGGCAGGTGAAGCTCCTTGGGATGCATTTATTCCTTCAGAAGATATTGCTGACCACTTAGATTGCGTCAACCCTTGGCCTCTTGATTTAAAAGATCCTCTAACTTGATTATTAGATTAAAAAAATTGCTTGTTGATCATGGTTTAGTGAATAAATATGACAACACATATTTTGGTAAATACGAAATGGTTTTTAATACCTTGTTTCGTGTGTGTTTGTTTGTTCCACGAAATGGGCTAGGGAGATTTATATCCCGTATGGAATCGATTGCACACGATAAAATGTAGAATAATAAATAAAGATATATATATATAAATAAAGAGATATATGTATAGATAAACAAACAATTTACAAAGAAGAGGAAGAAGTGTCAAACTAGGTTCAAAGAAAGAGGAAGAGAAACTTGGAAGTTTTTAATGAACTGATAAACAAAGTGAAGGATAAAAGTTCCCGACAACGCTCCTTTCCTGGACGACTGTACAAAACACAATCACAATATCACATTGACGTAAAAAGTAAGGACTTTCTCAGCGGCAAACACTTCCAAGGTCACAAAGTTCTCCAAAGGGCGCCGCGTCTCACACGAAGACGCTTTAACACTTTATAAAGCAATAGATTAGACTAAAAAACCACAAGTCGTCATTTAAGGCCCAATGGCAACACTTAAGTGCCCTGTCCCACGGTAGTTTGCGAATATGCGCTGACAACGCACTTTTGACGGGGTTGGAACTGACAAATTGTTGGAGAGACTCATATAGTAAGTATATTCCCTGTTGAAGATTGTAGACTTATAACAGTTTGGCAAGCCGGGGGGCGATAGACGCCGATTGGAGTAGACCGGGCTGTAGGACAAATTAAGCTGAACGTGCCTGTCCAGTTTGCGAATATTGACAACGCACTTTTGACGGGTTGGACTATAGTAAGCTGTTACTATGAAGACTTATAACAGTTGGCTGTTAAAGGCAGATAGACGCCGATGTGGAGTACAGGACAAATAACTGAACGGAACACATCTAATATACACAATATGCCGCTGTTCTACAAACATACTGGAGATACCACACCGGCCATGACAGTTGAATGTACATAGACCTATGCGAACGGGTCCTGTGGGTCAAAAACAAGACGTTACCCAGTGATTATCAACACCACTGCAGACCGGTAACCAACAAACAACCCACAGCGACCAACAGGCAACACAACCAACACATGATCGCCCAGAAGCTCCACAGAAATGGCGACCTCCTTCGACTCCATTCCGTGGGTCTATTATCGAGCCTGTTTCACCTGCCCCGCCCGGTGTTTCCTCCGCGCCAATAACTGTCCTCCTTCATCCATCATCCGGGATCATCCATCTCGAACGACGTGATGAAAGGACGTCTGGATCGATAGAAAAAAAGGAAAAAGAGAGCAAGTTGAGCTTTCTCCGCGTGAGACCTTAAGCACACACGGGAGAGGTCACTGGGTGTGGGCTTCGGTTTCTCTTGAGTGAAGAGAGAAAGGAAGAAAATGATTCTATTTATGGCTTCTATTGTTTGTTCAAATGTGTTAATAATGCTTTCATAAAGATGAAGATAATAGTAAAGATAATACGACACTGATGCTGCTTCTCGTGCCTATAAGAAGGATAAAATTGGTAATTGTAATAATTAGATTGATCAATTCAACAACACCGATGGCACTGATTATTATTAAAATCAGAGCCGCGTTCAACTAAGCCAAGCGTCCTCCACACGAAGCACTTTTCAACGCTGAAAACCTACCCAAGCCCGTGTTCATTATAGAACGCACTTCATTCTTTCCATCGCAACATACATCGCAACAACGTCCTTTTGAAAGGGGAATCCCCGATGCGCAGCGATATATAATTTACGTCCTTTGTAACGGATCTGCTTCGGGTTCTCAAAGTGGATAACGAACTTTGTTTTGGAGGACAGACAGAGGTGCGGGGCGGCGCCGACCTTCCATTAATTGAGAGGCATTACGTATGTTAATGAATCACTCCCATACATGCATATATATGTATGACACACACACACACATACACACACACACACGTATATATATATATATATATATATTATATATATATATATATATATACACACACACACACACACACACACACACACCACACACACACACACACACACAACACACACACACACACACACACACATATATATATATATATATATATATATATATATATATATATATATATATATATATATATATTATATACATATATAACACATACACACACATCACTGATCGCAATGAATTCCCGCTGCCCACGACCTGACT
>NW_020871845.1:126480-128980 GCF_003789085.1 Penaeus vannamei
TCCCCCCTTCCTCCTCCCTCCATACCCTCTTTCTACCTCCTCCACAACCCCCTCCCTCTCCCCCCTCCCCCTCATCCTCCCCTCAATCCCTCCTTCTCCCACCCCTCTTTCTACCTCCTACAAACCCCTCCCTCTCCCATCCCCCTTCCTCCTCCCTCCATACCCTCTTTCTACCCTCCTCCACAACCCCCTCCCTCTCTCCCCCCTCCCTCTCCTCCCTCCACAACCCCCCTCCCCCCCTCACACGTGTCGCACTTGAGCCAAACAGTCAAGGAGCTTATCCAGTGTTTCTCGGCGTCTGGAGAGGCTCGCAATGAAACGGCTCCTGATCCTGATTCCAGCTCGGCGAAGCTTAAGAGAACGTAAATCATTATGCTGTTGTTCTTCTGAGCTTCGAGGGTTAAAGGCGGTGAGGTCTATCCATCTACCTTTTTTAATTTTAGTTTGTTTCTTTGTATTTGATTAGGTTTACCTTTTTTTTGGGCTGAAGTTGGTTCGTTTCTTTGTAGTTGTTGATTAGGTGCTGGTACGAGGGTAGTTCGTAGTGTTGGTGTCAAGGTACTTGAAAGACAGGTAATGCCACTCTGTCTGAAAATCCTAGTTGGCAACTGTCGAGCTAGGCCCCGCCCTCTTCCTCTCACATGATGTAAACGTCACTAAGTGGTCTCTGTTTTTTTCTTTTTTTCTTCTTTTTGTATAATATATATATATATATATATATATATTATATCTATATATATATATATATACATATATATATATATATATATTTATGGTATTATATACATATTGTATACGATATAGAAACATGATATGTATATATATTTATACATATATACATAGCATATATACATAAATATATGGCTATCCATACACAGTTTACATATTATATGCACATATTTATTATTTATATATGTATAATACTATATATATACGATATATATATAATATATATATATGTATATACATATATATTATAATATGTGTATATATACACACACACACACATATGATGATATATCTTGTATAAGTATATTTCTATATGTTATATATATATTGTATATATATATATAATATATATATAGTATATATACTGAATATATATGAATATATATATATGCATATATATAGAATATGTACAATATTGATATGTATATATATAGATATGTACATACATACATACATATATATATATAAACGTATCATATATGTATAAATAAATATGTATAAATATAAGTGTGTGTGATCGTTAGACTGTTAGATTGTCAGATATTTCGACAGCTTAGATTGTCAGAATGTTAGATTTTTTTATAGTTGCAATCCTAGATTTTTATATAGTTCGATTGGTGTTAGATCCTTATATCATTAGATAGTTGATTTAGTAATAAGATTGCTTAGACCATACAATTGCGTATGTTAGCTTGTTAGACATTCATATAATCGGATGGTTAGATTGTATAGATTAGAATGGTTATTAGATAGCAAAGCGACATGTTAGATCTGTTTATGGTATAGATAGATGGCGTTGTTTAGATGCATAAGTTGACAGTCAGATTGTTATATAAGTTGGTTGTTAGATAGATGAGCTATTAGATAGTTACGATGGTTGGTGTTGTAGATACTATATCATTAGATAAGTTGGATTGTTAGATTAGATTGTTAGACATTCATATAATTGGATTGTTTAAATGGTTGGATAGTTGGCGTTATTACATAGCATGGGAATAGATAGTCGATAGTTAGATAGTTGGATCGTTACGTAGATTGTTAGATAGATAGCTGAATGTTAGATTGTTAGATAGTTGTGTGCTGGTTGATTAGATAATTGAGCTGTTATGTTGTTACAATGGTTTGGGTTATACAGATACTTATTGATTAGATTATAGTAATAGTTGATCGTTACGTTAGATAGACTTGTTAGATAGGTCTTATAGTTCGATTGTTAGATCTGTATTAGGAATAGATATTTGATTAGTTGGCGGATTGTATAGTAAAATTGTTTAGATTTAGATTAGATAGCTAGATGTTAGTTGTTAGATAGGTAGTTGAGCTATTTAGATAGTACCAATGGTTGGGTTGTTGAGATAGTGTTATATCATTAGATGGTTGGGTTGTTAGATAGATTGTTAGACATATAATTGCGATAGTTAAATTGTTTGATGGGTATTACATAGTTGAATAGATTAATAGTTAGATAGTTGGATCGTTACATAGATTGTTAGATAGTCAGATAGTCGGAATTGTTTAGATTGTTAGATAATTGAGTTGTTAGATAGATAGTTGAGCTATTAGGTAGTTCCAATGGTTGGGTTGTCAGGTACTTATATCATTAGATAGTTGGGTTGTTAGATAGATTGTTAGACATTCATATAATTGGATTGTTAAAGTGTTGGATAGTTGGGTTACCACATGGTTGAATAGATTGATAGTTAGATAGTTGGATCGTTACATAGATTGTTAGATAGATAGTTGGATTGTTAGATTGTTAGGTAGTTGCGTT
>NW_020871845.1:133980-138980 GCF_003789085.1 Penaeus vannamei
GTTTATACATACATATACATAACACACACACACACATATATATATATAATCCAAAAAGATGAATAAACAAATATATAATGCACATATATAAAAGAATAAGTAAATGTACTTATGTGTACTTCAATCCTCCTGCAGGTAGAACAGGGAGAGAGAATCAACCACTAAGACGTTTCTCTCCCTGACGAAGGCGTCGGCGAGGCTTGGAGTATTTAGAAGGATGAGAAGAGGTGAGGGAGTGGGAGAGGGAGGAAGGGAGGTCGAAGGGGAAAGGGAGAGGGGGAGGTGGAAAGGGAGTGGGGAGAGGGAGGAAGGGAGGTGGAAGGGGAGTGGAGAGGAGAAGAAGAGGGAGATGGTGAGGGGAGAGGGAGGGAGAGGGAGTGGGAGAGGGGGGAAGGGAGGTGGAAGGGGGAGTGGGAGAGGGAGGAGGGGGAGGTGGAAGGGGGAGTAGGGGAGAGGGAGGAAGGGGGTGGAAGGGGGAGTGAGAGGGAGGAAGAGGTGGAGTGAGAGGGGGAGTGGGAGAGGAGGAGGGAGGAGGGAGGTGGAAGGGGGAGTGGGAGAAGGAGAGGAGGAAAGGAGGTGGAAGGGGGAGTGGGAGAGGGGAGGAAGGGAGGTGGAAGGGGGAGTGGGAGAGGGAGGAAGGGAGGTGGAAGGGGGAGTGGGGAGGGAGGGAGGAAGGGAGGTGGAAGGGGGAGGGAGTGGGAAGAGGAGGTGGAGAAGAGGGAGTGGGAGAAGGAGAGGAGGAGGGAAATGGTGAGGGAGAGGGAGGGATGGAGGTGGAAGGGGAAGTGGGAGAGGGAGAGGGAAAGGTGGAGAGAGAGAGAGGGAAAAGGAAAGGGGGAGGGGAAGGGTGGGGGATGGTGAGGAAGAGGGAATGGGAAAAGGAAAGGGAGAGGACAAGGGTGGGTGAGAGGGAAAAGGGCAGGTAGAAGGACGAGGAAGAAGAGGGAAAGGAGGAGGGATGGTGAGGAAGGAGGGGAGAGGGAGAGGGAGAGGACAAGGGAGGGTGAGAGGGAAAAGGGCAGGTAGAAGAAGAGATGAGAGGGAGAGGGAAAGGAGGAAGAAAGGAGATGGTGAGGAAGAGGGAATGTTAAAGGAGAGGGAGAGGAGGAAGGAGAGGAAGGAGAAAGAAAGGATGAAGGAAGGAGGATAGGGAGAGGCTCTTGTTTTGTAATTACAAACTCATCTATTCTCCGTTGCTTTTCCGAAAGAACTGGCCGCGTTTCCACACCTTCCTCTCTGTTTGTCTAACCCCCTTCCTCTCTCTCTCTCTCTCTGACTGTCTGTCTAACCCCCTTTCTCTCTCTCTCTCTCTCTCTCTCTGACTGTCTGTCAACCCCTTCCTCTCTCTCTCTCTCTCTCTCTCTTTCTGAACTGTCTGTCTCCCCTCCTTTCCGTCTTTACTCTCTCTGTCCCTGTTTTCCCCCCCTCCCTCTCTATCTACGAGTATTTATCCATCTCTTTCTCTCAACTCTCCTCATCCTATTTAATAATAGCAACCGACGATCTATATAACAAGAAGTGACTTACACAAAACCCACCCTGGATAACGTGAGAAGAATTTAACCTCAACTCTCTCTCTCCCTTTCGCAACTTCACGTCACTTCATTCGATATAAATTCTCTGCTATCTCACCCTGACATCATCTATTTGAACTAAATCGAGTTTGATGCCCCCTAATCTGCCCTTAACCCTTTCTTAACCTAATGCGTTAAGCTGAAATGACCCACTTCAGTCGAAACTCATTGTTTGGCCATCAGGAACAATGTGGTTTGTCAGTCCATATGTTTCAGATGTGGAGAGCTGTTGGTTGTCAGTATTATGTGGTTTTGAGTGACGTGGGACAGTTAAAAGTCATCTTTGGTTATCATGTGGCTNTATAACATATATACATACGCATATATACATAATATATATGGCTACCATACACGTTATACATAATATGCACACTATATATTATATATATGTATAATCATATATATTATCATTATTATTATATATATATATATATATAATATATAATTATATATGTATGTATATATACACACACACACACATATGCATGTATATCTGTATATATATATCTATATGTTATATATATATATATATACTATATATATATAAATATAATATATATGCATATATATAGTATATACATATATATGAATATGTATATTATATATATATGTGCACATATATACATACATATATATATATAAATACGTATATATATGTATAAATATATGTATAAATATAAGTGTGTGTGATCGTTAGACTGTTAGATTGTCAGATATTTCGACAGCTTAGATTGTCAGAATGTTAGATTTTTTATAGTTGCATTGCTAGGTTGTTATATAGTTCGATGGTTGGGTTGTTAGATGCTTATATATCATTAGATAGTTGAGTTGTTAGATAGATTGGTTAGACATTACAATTGGATAGTTAGCTTGTTAGACATTCATATAATCGGATGGTTAGATGTTAGATAGATGGGTTATTAGATAGCAAGACTGTTAGATTGTTTGATGGTTAGATAGATGGGTTGTTAATTTGATAGTTGACAGTCAGATTGTTTAGATAGTTGGGTTGTTAGATAGATGAGCTATTAGATAGTTACGATGGTTGGGTTGTTAGATACTTATATCATTAGATAGTTGGATTGTTAGATAGATTGTTAGACATTCATATAATTGGATTGTTAAATTGTTGGATAGTTGGGTTATTACATAGTTGAATAGATTGATAGTTAGATAGTTGGATCGTTACATAGATTGTTAGATAGATAGTTGAATTGTTAGATTGTTAGATAGTTGCGTTGATAGATAATTGAGCTATTAGGTAGTTACAATGGTTGGGTTGTTAGATACTTATATTATTAAATAGTTGAATTGTTAGATAGATTGTAGATAGGTCTATAGTTCGATTGTTAGATTGTTAGATAGTTGGGTTATTAAATAGTAAGATTGTTAGATTATTAGATCGTTATCTTGTTACATGGTTAGATTGTTAGATAGTCAGATAGTTGGATTGTTAGGTTGTTAGATAGTTGGGTTGTTAGATAGGTAGTTGAGCTATTAGACAGTTACAATTGTTGGTTGTGAGATAGTTATATCATTAGATAGTTGGATTGTTAGATAGATTGTTAGACATATAATTGGATAGTTAAATTGTTTGATGGGTTATTACATAGTTGAATAGATTAATAGTTAGATAGTTGGATCGTTACATAGATTGTTAGATAGTCAGATAGTCGGATTGTTTAGATTGTTAGATAATTGAGTTGTTAGAGATAGATAGTTGAGCTATTAGGTAGTTCCAATGGTTGGGTTGTCAGGTACTTATATCATTAGATAGTTGGGTTGTTAGATAGATTGTTAGACATTCATATAATTGGATTGTTAAAGTGTTGGATAGTTGGGTACCACATGGTTGAATAGATTGATAGTTAGATAGTTGGATCGTTACATAGATTGTTAGATAGATAGTTGGATTGTTAGATTGTTAGGTAGTTGCGTTGTTGATTGATAGTTGAGCTATTAGGCAGTTACAATGGTTGGGTTGTTAGACATTTTATATTAATAGATAGTTGGTTTGTTAGATAGTTTTATAGTTGGATTGTTAGATAGTTGCGCGTTGTTTGATAGTAAAATTGTTAGATTGCTTGATAATTGGATTGTTAGATTATTAGATCGTTATATTGTTACATAGATTGTTAGATTGTTAGATAGTTGGGTTGTTAGATGAGCTATTAGATAGTTACAATGGTTGGGTTGTTAGATACTTATATTATTAAATAGTTGGATTGTTAGATAGATTGTTAGATAGTTTTATAGTTCGATTGTTAGATTGTTAGATAGTTGGGTTATTAAATAGTAAGATTGTTAGATTATTAGATCGTTATATTGTTACATAGTTAGATTGTTAGATAGTCAGATAGTTGGATTGTTAGGTTGTTAGATAGTTGGGTTGTTAAATAGATAGTTGAGCTATTAGGTAGTTACAATGGTAGGGTTGTCAGATACTTATATCGTTAGATAGTTGGGTTGTTAGATAGATTGTTAGACATTCATATAAATGGATTGTTAAATTGTTGGATAGTTGGGTTATTACATAGTTGAATAGATTGATAGTTAGATAGTTGGATCGTTACATAGATTGTTAGATAGATAGTTGAATTGTTAAGATTGTTAGATAGTTGCGTTGTTTGATAGTAAAATTGTTAGATTGCTTGATAATTGGATTGTTAGATTATTAGATCGTTATATTGTTACATAGATTGTTAGATAGTTGGGTTGTTAGATAGATGAGCTATTAGATAGTTACAATGGTTGGGTTGTTAGATACTTATATTATTAGATAGTTGAATCGTTAGATAGATTGTTAGATAGTATCATAGTTCGATTGTTAGATTGTTAGATAGTTAGGTTATTAAATAGTAAGATTGTTAGATTATTAGATCGTTATATTGTTACATAGTTAGATTGTTAGATAGTCAGATAGTTGGATTGTTAGATTGTTAGATAGTTGAGTTGTTAGATAGATAGTTGAAGCTATTAGGTAGTTCCAATGGTTGGGTTGTCAGGTACTTATATCATTAGATAGTTGGGTTGTTAGATAGATTGTTAGACATTCATATAATTGGATTGTTAAAGTGTTGGATAGTTGGGTTTACCACATGGTTGAATAGATTGATAGTTAGATAGTTGGATCGTTACATAGATTGTTAGATAGATAGTTGGATTGTTAGATTGTTAGGTAGTTGCGTTGTTTGATTGATAGTTGAGCTATTAGGCAGTTACAATGGTTGGGTTGTTAGACATTTATATTAATAGATAGTTGGTTTGTTAGATAGTTTATAGTTGGATTGTTAGATAGTTGCGTTGTTTGATAGTAAAATTGTTAGATTGCTTGATAATTGGATTGTTAGATTATTAGATCGTTATATTGTTACATAGATTGTTAGATTGTTAGATAGTTGGCTTGTTAGATGAGCTATTAGATAG
>NW_020871845.1:143980-150854 GCF_003789085.1 Penaeus vannamei
GTCTGTCTAACCCCTTCCTCTCTCTCTCTCTCTCTCTAACTGTCTGTCTCCCTCCTTTCCCGTCTTTACTCTCTCTGTCCCTTTTCCCCCCTCCCTCTCTATCTACGAGTATCTATCCATCTCTTTCTCTCAACTCTCCTCATCCTATTTAATAATAGCAACCGACGATCTATATAACAAGAAGTGACTTACACAAAACCCACCCTGGATAACGTGAGAAGAATTTAACCTCAACTCTCTCTCTCCCTTTCGCAACTTCACGTCACTTCATTAGATATAAATTCTCTGCTATCTCACCCTGACATCATCTATTTGAACTAAATCGAGTTTGATGCCCCCTAATCTGCCCTTAACCCTTTCTTAACCTAATGCTTTAAGCTGAAATGACCCACTTCAGTCGAAACTCATTGTTTGGCCATCAGGAACAATGTGGTTTGTCGGTCCATATGTTTCAGATGTGGAGAGCTGGTGGTTGTCAGTATTATGTGGTTTTGAGTGACGTGGGACAGTTAAAAGTCATCTTTGGTTATCATGTGGCTGATCACACGTCACTTAGAGACAATTCGTTTAAGTGTTTTTGGTTTGTATAGAACAGTGTCATTATTATTATCATCATCATTAGCGTTATCATTATCATTATCATTTACATTATTATCATCATTAGCGTCATCATTATCATTATCATTTACATTATTATTATCATTGCCGTCGCTATCATTATCATTATCTTGATCATAATCAATATCATTATCATTATCTTTATCATAATTAATATCATTATCATTATCTTGATCATAATTGATATTATTATCATTATCTTGATCAATATCATTATCTTTATCTTTATCATAATTAATTATCATTATCATTATCATCTTATCATATTATTATCATTATCTTGATCATAATTAATATCATTATTTTGATCATTATCATCATCATCGCTACTGCTGTTACTACACTCCTTGTTATTATCATAATCATTATTCATACTATCATCATCACCCACATTTTTATCAATATTGTCATCATTTATCTTGATGTTACTACCATAGCAATTTTATTTATTTATTTATTTATTTATTATTTAATGTTACTACCATAGCAATTTATTTATTTATTTGTTTTTGTCCTTACTAAAACTGGGACTTTCCCCTGCTATTTCAAAATCATTAACAACCAATTTAAAAGAGACAGAGATAATGAGGTAGAAATGTCAACTTACCGATACTATATAAATTCAATTTAGGATATATCAACTTATATATATCTTTGAAGTGCAGGATTTCTACTTCATAAGTCAAGGGACCTCACTCTTTCTGCTTCAGTTCTCACCCTGCTTTTTCCATCCCTTTTTTTCCCTTTCCTTTCATGTTCCTAATCCTCTGTTTGTTCTCTTTCTCTGTTTCTTTCTCTTTCTCTCTCTCTCTCTTACTCTCCCCTCGCTGTCTGTCTGTATGTATCTGTGTCTGTCTGTCTGTCTATCTGTCTCTGTCTGTCTATCTGTCTTTCTGTCTCTCTCTCTTTTTTCTTACTCTATTTTCTTCTTTCTCATCACCCTCAATGCTTTTTTCCTTCTCTATCCCTCTACCCTCTCTCTATCTCTCCTCTGCCCTCCTCTCTCTCCCTACCTCTCCTCTCCCCACCCTTTTCTCTCCTTATCTCTCCTCTCCCCCTCTCCACCCTCTCTCGCTTTTTCCCTCTCTCCCTCCTCTCCCTCTCTCTCTCTCTCACGCACACATAGGCCACCGATAATGATTATTCGAAGACTTAGCTGCACGACCGACCCCCCCCAGCTGCAGGTTACCATAGCAGTAGCATAAACTCCCACCGGGGTCGTGCACTCTCTCGCCCTTTCAGCTGTCTCTCTCGTCTTCTGACTCTGGACTTCAGGCGCTGGGGTTTCCTGGGTTGAGAGAGCTGAAATCTTTTTGTTTTGTGGTTTTTGTTGTGCGAGAGACAGAGGGAGGGAGAGGGAGAGGAGAGGGTGGGGAGAGGGAGAGGGAGAGGGAGAAGGAGGGAGGGGAGGGGTGGGGGAGGGGAGGGAGAAGGAGAGGGTGGAGAGGGGGGGGGTGAGAGGGAGAGGGTGGGGGAAGGGAGGGGGTAGAGGGAGGAAGGGAGAGGGAGGGGAGGGAGAGGGAGAGGGGGTGGGAGAAGGGAGAGGGTGGGGGAGAGGGAGAGGGGTGGGAAGAGGGAGAGGGAGAGAAAGGACAGGGAGAGGGGGAGGGGTGGGAGAGAGGAGAGGGTGGGGAGAGGGAGAAGAGAGAGGGAGAGGAGAGGGAGAGGAGAAGGGTGGGGAGAAGGGGGGAGGAGAGGGAGAGAGAGAGGGAGAAGGGAGGGGGGAGGGAAGGAGAGGGTGGGGTGGGGGGGAGGGGGAAAGAGGGAGAGGAGAGGAGAGGAGAGGAAGAGGGAGAGAGAGGAGAGGGAGAGGGAGGGAGAGATAGATAGATATATATAGGAGAGATAGAGAGAGAGAGAGAGAGAGAGAAAGAGAGAGAGAGAGAGAGAGAGAGAGAGAGAAGAGAGAGAGAAAGGAGAGAAGAGAGAAGAGAGAGAGAGAGACAGACAAACAGAGACAGAGACAGCATATAGAAAAAGACATAGAAAAGAACAGAGAGAGAAAAGAGATTCAGAAAAAAATACAGGGCGGGGTATAAAAGAAAGACAGACAAATACCACACCACGTATACACCTTAGCGTCCTGAACAGCTGTTTATCAATCAAGTTTAGCTTCACAAACATTTTTTTTTCCCCAAATGATTCTAGAAATATTTTGGGAAAGGTTTTAATGTGTCCATATTTTTTTATACCCATTTTTCCCTCTCCGATTTCCCTAGAAAAAAAACTATAAAAAACAGATAAATATCGGATGTGAGTTAATGATGGGATAAAGTAGATAGAGACAGCGTGTCGACGGAAACGTGGGCGTGTTTGTGGGCGTATATATGTATGTGTGTGTGTGAGCATGTCTGTCTGTGTGTGTGTATATGTATGCATTTGTGTGTGTGTGTTTTTTTTTGTGGTGTGTGTGTTGTGTGTGTGTGTGTGATGTATGTGCGTATGTATGTGGTGTGTTTGTGTAAGTGTGTGTGTGTGTGTGTATTTGTGTGTTGTGTGTATGTGTGTGTGTGTGTGTGTTGTTGTGTGTGTTGTATGTGTGTGCGTTTAGTGTGTTTATGCTGGTGTGTGTGTGTGTATCGTATGTTCGTGTGTGCGTCCGTGCGTGGGCGCGTGAGTGCCGCCCCGCGTACACTCCCACTCGCTCAGCTGCTGACGTCACCCGCCTCCCCCCTCCCCTCCTTCCCCACCCCACCCCCAACCCCCCACACCCCCTCCCCCTCCCTACCTCATTACTCGTCGGTTATTACCCCATTTACCGGATCTTTTTCCCCCGGTGTTCGGACCGTGTTGTCTCGAGGACTTTAAAACCTGGCCGGGGAGAGTAAAATCCCACCTGGGGTTGTGGGTCGCTTGTTGACCTGGGATATGATGGGCTGGAATGCGGGTGCGCGGCGGGTCAAAAGGGGTCAGAGGCACGCGCGAACACACGCACACGCACATTCGTACATATATGTATGTGTGTGTGTATGTATGTATGTACGTATACTGTATATATATGTATATATATGTATATATATATATGTATATATATATATATATATATATATATAATGTACCTATATGTATGTACATATATACATTGACACACACACACACACACACATATATATATATATATATATATATATATATATATATATATATATATATATTATACATATATATACATATTCATACATACACATATCATGAGATGGCTAAATGAAACACAAGTTTATGAGGGTATATTCATGACCACACCTGCACGTATACCCTCTCCTCATCCCTCTCGCTTCTCTCCTCTCTCCTCCCTGGACTCTCGCCTCTCTTCTCTCTCCTCGCTCTCGTGCCATTAGTAAACATTATTTACATGGCTAATCATCCCTCATATAAAGGTGTATACATATGCATATTTATAGTATGGAGACGTATATAGATTTGTATGTACGTATATGTGTGTATGCATATACACGAGCATATACACGCATATATATGTGTGTGTGTGTGTGTGTGTGTGTGTGTGTGTGTGTGTGTGTGTGTGTGTGTGTGTGTGTGTGTGTGTGTGTGTGTGTGTGTGTGTGTGTGTGTTTGTATGTGTGTGTGTGCGGGAGCAAAGTATTTTCAACCGAAATGACTCAAAGAAAAAAAGAAAAGAAAAGAAAAGAAAAGAAAGAAAATAAAAAACAAAGATGAAGTAGAATAATGATAAGAAAAAAATAAGATAAAAACCAAAAACATAAAAAAAAATAAAAAGAAAAAAAATTGAAAAGCGAAATACTTCCAAAAGCCGTTGGGTTATTTGCCCTAATTAATCGCTGCATATTTAGCAATCTTATATTCCGCTTTCACTTTTTTAATTCGCTCAATTTCATAACTATTTCTTTTTGGCTTCGGGGTTGATTAAGCAAGAGCCGCTTTCAGTAAACTCCATTTTAAATCGTCTTTGATTCAGATTTGTAAAACGTATATAAAAAAAAGATAAAAATTTTCGGCGGCGGTTAACACGAGGCTAAGAATCCAGGTTAGATGATGAGGGCGAACTACGGGCGTAAAATTTGTTTGGAAGACTTATCCTCTCATTAAACTTTTTGATTTTGGAGTATACCTTGTATTACGAGAGTTAAGAATATACTCTTTATACTTACGAAATACCTATAAGTTCCTGCAGAATCGTAGGAAATATTTATGGTTTATATTTACGATCTATGACGGGGAATAATTCCGGTTGGTAGAATTAATAGAAAAACGTTTTATTCTTGACATGGTAAGCACTTTTTTAGAACGAACGTAAGAATATGAAAGGCAAAGACTTTATAAGTTAGATGAAGGGACAGAAATATACTTTTCCGACGAAGAATATTAAGTGTAAAGTGAGACAGCGGTTTCGAACACCTCTAGATCTTCAGCCTTAGGTACAAAAGACAGTAATTTAATAATAATAATAAGCCTTAGGTAATTAAGAGTATCCAAGACTATGTCATAAAAAACGTTTTTGAAAACGTTTTAACGCAACTTTCTTGATGCTTGCCAAGACGTTAAAATGAAGCTGATTTTGGTACGTTGCAGTGAAACGTTTGTGATGCACGACTTTATTGCGAAATATCTTATGTTATTATTGTAAAACGTTATAATGAATCTGTTTTAGAAATAAAATGCCGATACGTTTTATTTTTTTATTTTTTGTATTACATGCAATGAATATATAATGATGAAACATTTTTTTTATGCACGATGTAGTGATAAATATTTTCTTATGCAAAGAATTATCATGTAACTTTATTATGATAAAAAAAACAATCAGATTCCGTAAATCCACATTTTTTTATCATTTATGTTTGTGCAAATGAGAGAAAAAAATCAATAAACGAATCACTGAATCGAAAAAATAAAAAAAAATAAAAAAATCATCCGAAGTCCTCAGTCGCTGATCCTCTTAAGCTTTCAGAGTACGTTTTGCATCTATTTATAGCGATGACGTAAACCTATCAAGGAGGGAGATATGACATTCATTAAAACTATTGCGCAATGTCGGAGTTAATATCGATATTGGAAAACTTGAATAGTCCGCGGTGTTTGTCATAAGGGCGAGATTGTATTCGTTAAGCGTTGTATTAAGGTAGAATTGCCGCGCGGTGTTCGAGAGAGCTTGTTGTGGACGCATTTCTAGCACTTTTCCGCTCGATCTGCTGTAGCGTTTTTGAGCTATAATCTAGCGGTAAAATATTGCAGGTTTACGCTATGTTTAGCGATTTTGTAAAAAAAAAAGTTTTCTTTTCGAGGGAAAATGAGAACCTTTTACACTCATATTTAGCGGTGTTTTCAAGTCAAGTTTAGCGGTTTTGTAGAGATATCCATGGCAACACTGCGCTATTCGTTACGGGCAATTTATTCCTTAGAAAATGAAATACAGTTCAGGATTTCAATTTAAACTGGCGAGTGAGGAAGAGGGACCACGTGGCGGTTATTGTCATTTTCAATTCCAGACTTTCTTTTGATGTTTTATAATTGAATTTCTCTTTAACAGAGGACAAAGAAAGATGTTAAGACAGACACACACACGCGCATATATATATATATATATATTATATATATATATATATATATATATATATATATATATATATATATATATATATATATATTATTATGTCGAGATCATTATTTGTTCGACATTTCAAGTATGTATTAATTCTAATTGTAAAGATGTATTTATATTCTTGAAGGTAAATAACAGCAAAATGTTAGTGTTATATCAAATAAAGCAAATTATAATGATTATCTATGAATATTTTTTGTTTACGTGTTAACAATAAAATGGAGGGAAAGTAATATATAAGATTCCCACCTGTTTTTTCCGTCAGACTTTTTTTTCCTGTTCTCACTTCAAACACACCTAAGAAAAGGTTAAGAATATTCTTGGCCAAAACAATGGGTCGAGAAAGGAATTAATTTATTAGAGCAAGCGTAAGACAGGAAAGTTATGAAGATAAAAAAAAAAAAAAGGAAGGGGGAACGATTACTTTATGTCCGAGTAAGATTAAAAAAAAAAAAAAAAATTGAGGGTCTCGATCCTATCTCACGTATGTTTTAAATTCTATATTAATTGGTCATTGATTGATAATTAGGATAAAAAAAGGAAGGATATAAAGTTAACCTTAAATATGAGTAAAATTTGTTGATAATATTGCTTGTTTCTGTTATAATATTTATTGATAAGAATTGAGTGATATGCCACCGTGTAATTTATTATATCTATTTTTATAGGAATATTAAA
>NW_020871846.1:0-2500 GCF_003789085.1 Penaeus vannamei
TTCCTCACATAAACATTTGAACGTAAATACTCTAATCCACGAATTGGTGTACGTCCGTTGCAATTGGGGGAGGTTAGGTGTAGGTTATTGTTAGGATTAAGGTATTGGTTAGGTTTAGGTTAAGGGTTAAGGATTAGGTTAGGATGTAGCTCACGATTCTACAGCGGACGCACCCAAACAATCTGTCGTTTTCTCGCACAGTAAACTTTGATCGTAAATAATCTTTTTAAATATTAAAATCACTCTCGACCCTCTTCCCTTCTCAGAGATGTCGACTCCTCCCTATGCCTCCTCTTCCCTCTCCATCTAGCCTTCCCTCTGTCCCTCTCCTCTCCCTCTACCACCTATCCTTTTCTTCCTCATTCGTCCTCCCTCTCAATCTCCTATATGCCCTCTCATGCCCTCCCTCTATCCTCTTCCGTCTAGCCCTCTCATACCAATCCTCTCCCTTCCCTCCTTTCCTCTCTGTTCCTCCTTCTCCTCGTCCCCTCTCCCCTTTTCCTTTCTCAATCCGCTCCCTCTGCAGCTCTTCCTCTATGCTACCCCTCTCACCCCTCCCTCTCGTCCCTCCCTTCTTCCCTCTCCTTTCCTCCCTTCTCCTCCCCCTCTCCCCTCACCCCCTTCCAACCCTCCCCACCACACTGTCGCTTGCCTTGGAACGCCCGAGAACAGCAAGAACAAACATTTTGTTCATTGTTTGGTTCTGACGCCGTGGTTGGGGGGAGGGGGGGGGGGTGGGGAGGGAACTGAAATATCAAAGTTGATTTAAGAGAAGAAGAAGAAAAAAACGAATAAGTGATAAAAGAAAGAAACATTGTAATATGCAATCATGTCAGTCATTTTAAATGTCATAGAAAAATGAGAGAGTTGCAGGAAAAGGAAGAGGAATAAAGAATAAAAAGATAGAAAAAGATATATGTATATAACCTGATTCTTGAAAATATGGATTTTTGTGAACAGTTTCGTATAGACCGGAAAATATTTGGTTTGTTGAGTATTAATTCCTCTTCATATCTTTTTGTTGTTGTTGTTGTTTAATAAGCATGAGAGATAGAAATAGATCACAATAATGAATCAAAATAGACAAATATATATATGACTTAACTACATTTACAAAAGTCAATATGAAAGTCCTTAAGTAAATTTCATATAAACCCAAAGACATTTCTTCTTCCTTCTTCTCCTTCTTCTTCTTCTTTCTCCTTCTTCTTCTTCTCTTCTCCTTCTTCTTCTTCTTCTTCTTCTTCTTCTTTTCTTTCGCTTCTTTCTCCAAACCTGTTTTTTATTAGTATTATTTTATTAACTGATTCACTCGACCATCAGCTGATCTCACATCCCTCACCCACGCACTTCCCGCCTCTCCTCCCCCCCCCCACTTCCCCCCCTCAGGATAATATCACTGTTTCTGATACGCCGTGTAGTTATAATAAGGCGTGTTGTGTGCGTGCGTGCGTGTGTGTGCGTGCGTGCGTGTGTGTGTGGTGTGTGCGTGTGTGTGTGTGTGTGTGTGTGTGTGTGTGTGTGTGTGTGTGTGTGTGTGTGTGTGTGTGTGTGTGTGTGTGTGTGCGTGTGTGTGTGTCGTGGTGTGTGTGTGTGTGTGTGTGTGTGTGTGTGTGTGTGTGGTGTGTGTGTGTGTGTGTGTGTGTGTGTGCGTGTGGTATGGGTGTGAGTATAAGTATTAGTAATGTGAATGCGTGTAAGTATGTAAATGAATATACATTATATACATACAACAATGCCCCAGCTTACGATTTTTGATTAAAAAAAAAAAAATATTGGACTCAATCTGGCACAGCTAACAAGTGGATTTGTCTTGCAAGCTGTTTTGTGACTGTGTTGTTGAAACTGACCGCTTATTATGACCTACACTCTCGGAGGGAGAGGCTAAAACACGTGTTCTGGCAGCGTCTGATTGCAAACAGAAGATAGGAGAGAGAGAGAGAGAGGGGGGGGAGGGAGAGGGAGAGGGGGGGAGAGGGGGAGAGAGAGAGAGGAGAGGGAGAGGAGAAGAGGAGAGAAGAGAGAGAGGAGAGAGAGAGAGAGAGAGAGAGAGAGAGAGAGAAGAGAGAAGAGAGAGAGAGAGAACGAGAGAGGGAGGAGAGAGAGACAGAGACAGACAGACAGACAGAGTAGAGAGAAAATACCAGAGAAGAAGAAAGAGGAAGAGAGGGACGAGGAATGTGTCGGAGCTGCAACAGAATCGCCGCCTGTTATCAGTCCAAGCAGAGGCAGGAACACCCACGCCCACACAGAGCAGGGAGGGAGAGAATGGCCGAGGGAGGAACTCTGGCAGCGGAAGGGATACGGCAGAGGTCAAAGGTCAGGAGCAGAGTTAGGTCACTGGCTGGGGGTCAGACGCCTTGGCCTGGTGCTCAATAAAAAAAAAAAAAAAAAAAAAACGTAGAAAAAAAATAAAAAGAAGAAACCGAGAAAGAAGGAAGTACTAAAACAGAGAAAGAAGGAAGTACAGAGGGGAATAAAGCAAAAAAAAAATTGAGAA
>NW_020871846.1:7500-18733 GCF_003789085.1 Penaeus vannamei
TCCTCCTCCTCACTCCTCCTCCTTTCGCCTTGCTCATTCTCCATCGCCTCCTCCCCCGTGCCCTCTCCTGCCTTCGTGACCTTGGCTCGGACCACACAGCGCTCCCTAGAGGTCACGCGCCGGTATGTGACCTGTTTTTAGTGGCGTGGCTCTCGTGGGTGCCCACTCAGACGCTCTCTGTGTGCGTACTTTTGTCTTGTGTCGTGTGTGGTGTGTGTGTGTGTTTTATAGGTTCGTGTGGTGTGTGTGTGTATGCGTGTGTGTGTGTGTGGTGCACTGTGTGTGGATGTGTGTTTATGGTCGTGGTGTGTTGTGTGAATGTGTTTATGGTCTTTGTGTGTGTGATGTTGTGTGTGTATGTGTGATGTGTGTTGTTGTCCTCGTTGTGTGCTGTGTGTATGTATATCCTCTTGCTGTATGTCAACGTGTATGAGAAGAGCAGGGATACGACCCCTCGCTCTGTATGTCGTGTGTATTTGTCCGTGTGCGTATTTTTGTTTGTGTTTGCGTGGCCGGCGATGTGTGACTGCACGTCTTCATCTCCCTGACAAATCCTTCACTGGCTCTGTAACGCTGATCATCATTAGACATTGGTTATTTGAGCTTGAAAGTGATAGGTAATTTTTGGAAAGCTCTCGCCGCCAAATATCACCTCTTTGCATAGCTCGCCCGGCCTCATCAACTCTTGTCCGGCCTCCTCCTCCTCCTCCTTCTTCTTCTCATTCTTCCTTCTTCTTCTTTTTATTTATTGTTATTTTTTCTTCTTTTTCTTTTTATCTTTTTCTTCTTATTCTTATTATTTTTCTTCTGCTTCTTCTTCTTCTATTTCTTCTTCTTCTTCTTCTTTTTTCTTCTGCGTCTTCTTTCTATCGTTCTCCTCCCTCCTGCCTCCTCCTCCTCTCCTTCCCTTCTCGCCTTTTTTCCTTCTCTCCTCTTCCCTTCTCCCTTCCCCCTTCTTCCTCCTCCCGCTTTCTCCTCCACCCCGCAGCCTCCTCCCTCGCCTCCTTCCCTGCGTCCTGCCACCCCCCCCCCCTTCCCTGGGGCCCTTGGACGCTATACATCACCCCATGGCGGGACCAAAATAAGTACACGTCCGAGGCATCCAGAGTGTTGTCGGTTCTGCCGCCCGCGTGACGGGGGGCAATCCGCTCCCTGTGGCTGCCTCTTCTCCTCTTCCTTCTTTCTCTCTCTCTGCTCTTTTTTTTCTTCTTTCTTTATTCTTCTCCCCCTCCTCTCCTTCTTCTTTCTTCTTTTCTTACTCTTCTTATTCTTTTCTTTTCTTCTCTTTTTTCTTTTATTTGTATTTTATTTTTATTTTATGTTTATTTATCTCTTTTACTTCTGTCGATTCTCTCTCTTCTACTCCCCTTCCCGACCTTTCCTTTCCCTTTCCTTCCCTCCCCTNCCTGTTCCCTTATAACTAGTCTATCCTGTGCACCGGTCGGTGTGTGCGTGTGTACGATTGTATGTGTGTGATTGTGAGTGTGTGGGGAGGGAGGGAGAGAAAGAGGAGAGGAGAGAAGAGGAAAAAAGAAGAGAAAATAGGAGAGAAGAGAGGGGCGAACCTGTGTGAGCATGAGAATGAGTAGCAATGTGAGTGTTTCTGTCTCTGTTTCTCTCCCTCTCACTCACCCCCCCACCCCTCTCTCTCTCCCTCTTCCTCCCTCCCTCTCCCTTTCCCCCTTCCTCTCTCCTCCCCCTCCTCTCCCTTCCCCCTTTCTCTCCCTCCCCTGTCTGTACAGCACAGAGGACGCGGCCATGCTTTCTTAACCTTGCTCCCAGACCGCACTTCCGCCACCTTCAGGAGTCAATACCTCGCGTCTGCATGTAGACCTATCGCCAGGGAGATTCGGTATTGCAGTGCTGTAATGCTGGCCACTCCCTCTTCTTTTAACTCTCTCTTTCACTCCTTTCTGTTCTCTTTTCTCTTTCTTTCCCTCCCTTCTGTTCTCTTTTCTCTTTCTTTCCCTCCCTTCTTTCTCTTTCTCTCTCTTTTTCCCTCCGTCCGTTCTCTTTCTTTCTCTCTTTCCCTCCTATCTTTTCTCTGTTTCCCTCCTTCTGTTCCTTTTTCTCTCTTTCTCTCCCTTATGTTCCCTTTTCTCTCTCTTTCCCTCCCTTCTGTTCTCTTTTCTCTCTCTTTCCCTCCCTTCTGTTCTCTTTCTCTCTCTCTTTCCCTCCCTTGCATCTCTTTCCTCTCTCTCACTTTCCCTCCCTTGTATCTCTTTCCTTTCTATCTCTCCCTCTCCCCTTTTCTTGCTCCCTTCCCTAATAACATTATCTCTTATTCTGTCTCTCTCTCTCTCCATCCTTCCCCTTTTTCCCTTTCTCTCTCTCTTTCCCTCTTCCCCCCTCTCATTCTTCCCTCCCTTCCACCCTCTCCCTCTCTCTATCCTCCCTCTTTCCTTCCTCTCTCTCTCCCTCCTTATTTCCCTCTCTCTCCTCCCTCTCCCTCCTCCTTCCTTCCTCTCCCTTTCCATCCCTCTCCCTCTCCCTCTCCTTCCCTTCTTCGCCTTCTCTCTCCTCTCCTTCCCTCCTTCCTCCCACCTCTCTCCTCTTCGAAAATTCCCCGACTAATACTGCGTGAAAAATGATCTTAATTTCAGCCGAGTAATTGGAGCGAAGTGTGCAAGAAGACGCACGTGCTTTGTGTTAGAGCTGAATAACTGGAGAATCGTGAAATGGAAAATAAATAATGTATGGAGATACAGGGAGATCATATGCGTACTCCTACATGCAGATTTTAAACACGCTTAAAAACGATCGTGTACACACACGTGCAGGCACACATACAAGCGATCATATATACAAAATATCGCACACATATACATACAATCACACACACAGACGATCACATACATACATACATACACACACACACACACACACACACACACAAAAAAAAAAAAAAAAAAAAAAAAAAAAAAAAAAAACACGCACGCACATATACACACACAGACAACTCACTCACGCACGCCGCAAGACGCACACAGTTCACGCACACACACATTGTCTATAAACACACAGACTCTGGGACATGAAATATCCATTAACCCTTTTCTCAGCTAATACTTTCCGGCATTGTCTTTCACCCTTTGTTAGTAACCAACTGTCCCAGTCTCATGTCTTCCACCTCTCTAGTTATCTCCTGTTCTCTTTTATTTCCTCCTTTTAGCCATTTTCTTTTCGTCATTTTTCAATTCCTTTTCTTTATGTCGGTTTCTTTGATCCATTCTCTTTCTTCCTTATTATCTTCTCATTCGGACAATTTCCTTATCCTTCTCAATTCCTCCTTTTCTTCATCTCTTTCTGATAGTTCCCTTTTCTCTCTCAATTCCTTTTATTTACGTCTTCTCGTTCTCTCTCAATTCCTTCCTCTTTCCATCATCTCGTTCTGACAGCTCCCTTATCCTTCTCATTCCTTCCTTCCTTTTTTATTTCCCCGTTCTTATATTTCCCTTTCCTTTCTCACTTCCTTTTATTCGCGTCTTCTCGTACTGATAGTTCCTTTATCCTTCTCAATTCCTTCATTTCTTATTGTTTCCTCATTCCGATAGTTTCCTTTCCTTTCTCACTTCCTTTTATTCACGTCTTCTCGTTCTGACAGCTCCTTTATCCTTCCCAATTACTTACTTTCTTTTTATTCCCTCGTTCTGATAGTTTCCTTTTCTCGTACTGACACCCCTTTTCTCTCTCTCAATTCCTTTTATTTACGTTTTCTCGTGTCCTTCTTAATACTTCATTTTTTCATCTCCCAGTCCTTACATCTCTCTTTTCTCACTCTATTCCTTTTAATTCCGTCTTCTCGTGCTGACAGCTCCCTTATCCTTCTCACTCCTTCCTTTTTTCTATCTTTCTCTCTTCTGACAGTTCCCTCTTCTCTCTCAATTCCTTTTTTTTACATCTTCTCGTACTGACAGCTCCCTTATCCTTCTCAATTCCTCCTTTTTTTACATCTCTCCTATTCTTCAACTCCTTCCTTTTTTTCCCCCCATCATCTCGTACTGACACCCCTTCCTTTTCTCTCTCTATTCCTTTTATTTACGTTTTCTCGCACCGACTCGCAAATTCCATTCAGTCCTTTCCATCCCTGTGCAGGACAACCCACGAAAGCCCGCCCCGCCTCCCTTCTTCGCCAGACAGAGGAAGGGCACAACCAAAGACGACGTGAGGGGAGAGGGGGAAGGGGAAGGGGGGAAGGGGGAAGGGGAGGGAAGGGGGAAGAGGGGGAAGGGGGGAAGGGGAAGGGGGAAAGGGCGGGAGGCGGGGAGGGGGAAGGGGGAAGGAAGAGGAGGGAGGAGGACGGGGAAAGAGGGGACACGGGGGAGGAGGAGAGGGAGGGAAGAGGGACGAAGGAGGGGAGAGGAAGGGGAGGGTAAAGAGGGGGAGGGATGAGTGGGAGGGGCTGGAGGGGAAAGAAATGAGGGGCGGGAGGGGGAGGGGAGGTGGTGTCGTGACCACAAAGCCTTTTTTTCTTTCTCTTTTGTGTCTCCCGCTATTTCACTGATTTCGCTCTCCCTCTGTCTCTGTGTCTGTGTCTGTCTGTGCCCTCCCTCCTCCCTCCTCCCCCCTCTCTCTCTCCTATATTTCTCACCTAGAAGAAAAAAAGGGGGGAGTAGAAGAGAAAGGAGAGAGAAAGGAGGTGTGGAGAACAAGGGACGAAACAGGAGACAAGGCAAATAGGAGAATAATAAACGCCTAAACATACCACATCATCATCTTTCCTTTGATCAAATCGCAACGAATTTCAACGCTCATTCAGATATGATAATTAAACAACAACAAAACGAGTAATAATTGGATTAATAATAAACACAAGAACAATACATACCGTGATAGATAACAATAAAAGAAAGAAAGAAACAAACAAAGAAGAAAAAACGGGAACATACACAGAACAACTGTTATACAAGAACAATATGTATCGCGGCAAAAAAAAAAAAAAAAAAAAAAAAAAAAAAAAAAAATACAGAAGGAACACATACCCATTTCCGGTTGCGATAAAAGACCTCCCGGATGTTCCTTCGCCATCGAGGCATTAGGACATCGCCCCCCACCCCCACCCCACCCCCTTTCGTACGGCACTCCTATCGGCATGTACTGTACAAGGTACGGTAGCCTTAGCAATAATAATAGTGATAATAACAGTAACAATAATTGAGAATATCAATAAACGTATATGCCTATTAGCAATATATATATATATATATATATATATATATATATATATATATATATATATATATATATACTCGCACACATTTATATGTATTTATATATATAATAAAAATAATAAAAAAACACATTAAAAAAAATCATCATAATAACAAAAAAATCGACAACAGAACACCAAAAATAGTAACAAAACAACAAAAACACAATACACCTTGTAACACTAAACTTAATTGCCAGAATCCAAACTCATCTCACTATACCCATAATACGCCCACACTACGCCCACGCAATACTTTGGCGTCCCATATACTGCAATCAAGTTACAAGGATACTGAGCCTTAAAGGAATGGAGAGAGAGGAGAGAGGGGGAAAGGGGGAGGGGGAGGGAAAGGGAGGAGAGAGAGAGAGATATGAGGAGAAAGAGGGGGAGGGGAAAGGGAGAGATGGGGAGAGGTGGAGGCGGAGAGGAGGAGATGAGAGGGAAACCGGAGAGGAAGAAGAAGGGGGAGTAGAGAAAGGGAAATACGAGAGAAGGAAGGAGTGGGAGAAGGGAATTGGAGAGACCGAAAGCGAAAGGAGAATAAAGAAGGGAGAGAAGAAGAGAAAAAGGAAAGGAGAGAGAAATAAAAATTGGTGAAGAGGGAGGAAAGAGCGGGAGGAAAAGGGAGAAAGGAGAGGAAAAAACGACGAGAGACTAAAAAAGAGAGGACGATAAATGGAAAACAAGGAACAAGACACTAAACAAGAAGAAAAGAGAAAAAGAAACGAAAACAGGAAGAAAAAAAGCGGACGAAGCGAAAATGGAAAGCGAGAGGAGGAAAGTCTTTAGTAAACACGAAAGAGAGAAGAGAGAATAAAAAAACGAGAAAAAGGAGGAAAGTCTTTACTAAAAACGAAAGAAAAGATACGAAAGAGAGAAGAAGAAGAAAGAATATAAAAACGAGAGAAAAAAAAAAAAACGAACGAGGCACACCGCCTGGAACGAAAAGTTTGCCGATAACATGCCTATCACGAGAGCTTGTGCGAACGAGCATGTGCCAAATCCTCGCCAGTATTTGGATGAGCATTTCGCCATACGTAAATAGCAGAAAGAAGGAGAGAGAAGAAAAATAAGAGAAGAAGAAGTAGAAGAAGGAAAATCACATACCTATGATAAAACATACATCAAAGAAGAAAGAAGAGAGAAGTAGAGAAGTAAAATTACATACCTATGATAAACATACATTAAAGAAGAAAGAAGAGAAGAAAAAGAAGAGAGAATAAGTAGAAGTAGAAAAATCACATACTACGATAAACATACATAAAGAAGAAAAACGGAGAAAGAAGAAGAGAGAAGTAGAAGAAAAAATACATACCAACGATAAAAGCATTAAAGAGAAGATAAACAGCAATATACCAACAATAAACACCAAATAAAAAAGAAAGGAAAAAATATATATACCTACAATTAATACACATAAAAAAGTGACAATCATAAGAATAACCGGAATATTCTTAGAGAAAAAAAAAACAATTAACACCAAATAAAGAAAGAAAAAATATATACAAACCAACAATAAATACACATTAAAAATAGTAACAATCATAAGAATAAACGAAATATTCTTAAGAGAAAAAAAAATATATTAACATTCACTGAGGAAGTTCATTTCCAACCCGGACTGGGCCTACATTTCAGCCCTCACGAATTCCCACGCCCACACGCCCACTGCCTGACAACACTCCATTACCTTCTCTTTCTCTTTCTCTATCTCCTACTTTATTTTCCCCTCTCCCTCTCCCTTTCTTCCTTTCATTCGTTCCTTCAATCTCCTCCTCCCTCTTCCTTAACCTCTTCTTCCTTTCCTTTTACTCCTTTAATCTCCTCCTCCTTCTCTTCCCCATCTTGCTCTTCTTTCCTACCCCTTATTCTTCTTCCCCTCTTCATTTACCCTTCCATCCCCGTTCTTCCTCCTCCTCCTCTAGTCCTTCCTCCCCCTTCCCTCCTCCTCCTTCCTTTTCCTCTGTTTCTTCTCCTCCTCATCTTCTTCCTTCCCCTCCTCCTTCCTTTTCCTCTGTTTCTTCCTCTTCCTCCCCTCTCCTCCTCCCTCCTCTTCCTCTGTTTCTTCCTCCTCATCTTCTTCCTCCCCTCTCCTCCTCATTCCTTTTCCTCTGCTTCTTCCTCCTCTTTCCTTTTCCTCCGTCTCTTCCTCCTCCTCATCATCTCCCTCCCCTCTCCTCCCCTCCCTCCTCCTCCTCTTCCTCTGCTTCTTCTTCTCCTTTCCCTTCTTCTTTCTCTCCGTATAATTGAGTTTCTCGAGACACGCCCACTGCCTGTCTCCGCCTTCGATTCGGCGAAAGGTCATAGCGCTCTTTTGAGCAACACGGCGGAGGAAGGAGGAGGAGGGAAGGAGGAGGAGGAAGGAGGAGGAGGTGGAGGGAGGAGGGGGAGAAGGAGGAGGAGGAGGAGGAGGAAGGAGGTGGAGGGGGAGGAGGAGGAGGAGGAGGAGGAAGGAGAAGGAGGAAGGAGAAGGAGGAAGGAGGTGGAGGAAGGAGGAAGGAAGTGACGGAGGTGGTGGAGGAGGAGGAGGAGGGGAAGGAGGATGGGGAAGGAGGAGGAGGAGGGGAGGGTGGTGGAGGAGGGTAGGAAGAAGGAGGAGGAGGAGAAGTGACGGAGATGGTGGCGGTGGTGGTGGGAGCTGGTGGAGGAAGAGTAGTAGGAAGAGGAGGAGGAGGTGGTGGTGGAGGGAGGAGGAGGAAGTGACGGAGAAGGGAGGAAGGTGGCGGCGGAGGAGGAGGTGGAGAAGGAGGAAGAGGATGAGGAGGAGGAAGAAGGAAGGAAGTGACGGAGATGGATGATGATAAATGAGAGGGAGAATGAAGAGGAGAATGGGGATAATAATAAGAGTAGAAAGGAGGAGGAGAAAATGAAGAAGAGGGAGAAGACGAAGAAGAAAAAAGGAGAAAAAGAATGAAAGAAGGGGAGATGGAGAAGATAAGGGAGAAGGAGAAGAACAACGAGAAGAAGAAGAATGGAAGAATGAGAAGAGGAGGGGCAAGAAACGAGAAAAAAAGTAAAAGGAGACTAACAATTCAATAAACAGGAATAAAGTAAAACGAAAAAAACAAACAACAAAAAACAGAGGACATAAAACAACGAAAAATAAAGGAATAAATAAAACGAAAAAAAAAACGGACATAAAACAACGAAAAATGAAAGGATAAATAAAACGAAGAAAAAAAAAAAAACGGACATAAAACAACGAAAAAAATGAAAGAATTAAATAAGAAACTCCACGCCATTCGTTATTCAATCCAAGAAATCGTTCACAAATGTCGCCACATTTCCGACTAGATTATCATCATTTCTACCATCACTATTATCATTATCGTCATCATCACTAGTATGATTATCAGGCGCTAGAGGAAATAATAAGGCCGCGCCAGTGATACCAAAAGACAAACCATCACATGATCTCCCCCCCCAAAAAAAAAAAAAAAAAAAAAAAAAAAGCTTGCAGACACGTGCCCCCATATCAAACCAGCTGTCAACATAAGCTCCAAAAATTCCATTCCAGCATCAATTATTCAAGCGCCGCAGCCGGATCCTTCGACCAGTACCGAACGAAGGAGACACCGAGGAAAAAAAAGTCCTTTGACATTTATAAAGATTAAGGCTATCGGTCGATAATATATTCATAACCTTATCCACTCCAAAGCAACGCTGTTCTCCGGTCGTGGGGGGGGAGGGGGGAGGAGGGGAGAAACCTGTTTGGAAGTCTCATCGGAAGTTTAGCAACTTTACATATATATATACACACATACGAGCACAACCCCTCCTCCTCCACACACACACACGCAGACACGCTCACACACACACAGACACACACACTCAGTCACTCTCTCTCTCTCTCTAACCCTCACATTCACACACACACACACACACACACACACACACACACACACACACACACACACACACGCGCACGCACACGCACACACACACTCGCTCACAAGCATAAAACACAAGTCTTACGTATACCAAAACGAGATTAAAACGATCGCAATTCTCCAGGAGAGTATTTTTGCGGCTTCCCTACGGTTTAGAGTTTTCTTTCACTTTTGCAAGATAATGATAAACGACAGAGCGGTTTCCTCACCTGTGCGTTTAGTTTTATCTTAAAGGATACGAGAGGTAAGATAGTAAGTCGTGTCAGAAGTAAAGTGTGTTAGAAGTACATTATATCAGAAGTCAGTCAATGTCAGTAACATGTCAGAGGTATATCTTAGAAGTCATGTATGAAACATGTCAGAGGTATATCTTAGAAGTAAGTCATGTCAGAGGTATATCTTAGAAGTAATTCATGTCAGAGGTATATCTTAGAGGTAAGTCATGTCAGAAACATATGTCAGAGGTATATCTTAGAAGCAAGTCATGTCAGTAACATGTCAGAGGTATATCTTAAAAGTAAGTCATGTCAGAAACATATGTCAGAGGTATATCTTAGAAGCAAGTCATGTCAGAAACATATGTCAGAGGTATATCTTAGAAGCAAGTCATGTCAGTAACATGTCAGAGGTATATCTTAAAAGTAAGTCATGTCAGAAACATATGTCAGAGGTATATCTTAGAAGCAAGTCATGTCAGAAACATGTCAGAGGTATATCTTAAAAGTCATGTCAGAGGTATAAAACGTGTCAGCACATTACATTAGTACATCATATCAGAAGTACACCCCCCCTCCGGCCCTAGTGTACACGCCCGCCCATCACGTCCACACACAGGACGGTCTGCCATTGCAACAACGACAGTTAAGATGACACGACCCTCCAATCAGCATTGCAACAAAAGCACTACGTCGTTCCCAATAATCCCCCTCCCCCTCCCTCACCCCACCCCTTCCCCTTCCCCTCCCCTCCCCTTACCCCTCCCACCCCCACCCTGCCCCACGAGCCAACAAACAACAAAACACACACCGTGGCATCCCCGTAATGGACCTTCGTTACAGTACGCATCCCCCCCCCTTCGCTCGCTCCCTTCCTCGTTCGGTACCCGACTCGGCCGAAGCGGGATCCGAAACCCGTTCGAGAATCGAGAAGGGGAGAGCCAGGGTTTCGGAGAGAGAGAGGTCGGGAGAGTCGGTTCGCACTTTGGTAACGCTGAATGGGAAGGGGAGGGGGAGAAGGGGAGGGGGAGGAGGGGGGAGAAGGGGAGGGGGAAGGGAGGGGGAGGGGAGGGGGAGAAAGGGAGGGGAGGGGCGGGGGAAAGAGGGGGGAGGGGAAGAAGGGGAGGGGAAAAGGGGAGGGGAGGGGGAGAAAGGGAGGGGGAGGGGGAGAAAGGGAGGGGACGGGGAGAAGGGGAGGGAGGGGAGGGGGAGAAGGGGGAGGGGAGGGGAGGGGAGAAGGGGGAGGGGAGGGAGGGAGAGAAGGGAGGGGAGGGGAGGGGGAGAAGGGAAGGGGAAGAGGGGAGGGAGGGAGAAGGGGAGGGGAGGGGAGAGGAAGAGGGAAGGGAGGGGGAGGGGGAGGAAGGGGAGGGGAGGGGAAGGGGAGGGGGTGGAGTTGTCGTAGCTAATTACGGGGTATAATTCTTTGCCTTATACTGTCTTATCCTTCGTCTTATCTTTCACCTTATATTCTGCTTATCCTTACGTTTCATATGTTTGCACTTATGCGACGTCTCCGTTGTCAATCAAATTGTTCTCTTTCTTATATACATTTCTGTACAATAACAATAACAGCAAGTAATGATAAAATATCTAAAAAGAACCAACAACAATAATAATAATAAAAATAAAGATAACCAACAACAATAATACAATAATAAAAAATAAGAATAAACCACCAACAACAATAACAATAATAAATATAATAATAATAATAGGGATAACACCAACAACAAATAACTAATTAATAATAACAATAATAAAAAATAAGGATAACACCAACAACAATAATAATAACAACAATAATAAAAAAATAATAAATATAACCCATACCACCCAACAGCAATAACAATAACACCATACTCTCTCTCGCCACGGCCATACATCACATCATTATTGAAGGTAATGCACTGCTCCAC
>NW_020871846.1:31905-34405 GCF_003789085.1 Penaeus vannamei
AAATAGAGAGAAAGAGAAAAGAAAGAAAGGAGAGAGAGACGATGATGGAAGGATGAGCAGAGAGAGAAGAGAGAGGGTGGGAGGAGTGAGATGGAGAGCGGAGGGGAGAGAGAGAAGAGGGAGAGAGAGAGTGCAACGAGACTGGGCCGGACGGAGAGGGAGAGGAAAGGGAGAGGGAGGAGGGAGGAGAGAAGAGAGGAGGAGAGGAGAGGCGGAGAGAGGAGAGAGAAGAGAGAGGAGAGAAGTGATGAGAGGAGGAGAGAGAGGCGAGAGAGGTTAGAGAGTGGGGAAGGATGAGAGGAGGAGAGGGGAGGAAGAGTGAGAGGTGAGCGGCGGGAGAGGAGAGAGAGAGGCGAGAGAGAGAGAGAGAGTGAGGGGAGAGAGAGAGACCGGAGAGAAAGAGGAAGGAGAAGGCGGGAGAGAGAGATGGGAGAGAGAGAGTGGAGGAGGAGAAGACGAGAGGGAGAGAGGAGGAGAGAACGACGGAGAGAGAGGCGAGAGGAGAGAGGAGAGGTGAGAGAGTGAGAGAAGCTGGAGAGGAGAGAGGAGATGAACGAGGGAAAGAGAAGGAGTGATGAGGAGAAGAGAGAGAGGGACGAGGGAGAGGGAGAGAGGAGAGAGAGAGACGAGAGAGAGAGAGAAAGAAAGAAAGAAGAAAGAAAAGAAAGAAATAGAGAGAAAGGAAAGAGCAGAAGAGAGAGGAGAGAGGAGAGAGTGAGAGAAAGAAAAGAGAGAGGAAGAGAAAGAAATAAGAAAAGAAGATGAGAGAGAGAAAGGAAAAGAAAGAAAGGAAAGAAAGAAAGAGGAGAAGAAAGAGAGAAAGAGAAAGGAAAAAAAGAAAGAAGAAGAGATAACCCCGAATTACCCACGTTCCACCCAGCCAACGTCCTTGATCGCTTCTCAACTCCCGCAATTAATCCTTTCTATTTGCAAAACACGATTTCCCGCAAATTATTCTTTTGCAATAACGCAAGACCTTTTCCATTTGTTTTGTTTTGTTTGAGTAAACATGTAACGAATGAAGGCAAAGGACTAATAATGAATGCATAGGGAATTAAAAGGGAGCGAAAGATGGGTGAGCTATAGTTAAAATTAATAATATAATAATGATAATAATAATAATAATAATATAACAATTAATGATAAAAAATAATAATAATATAATAAGATAATTGTTCGAATATTTAATGAATGTCATATGATTAATAGATTGATAGATGTATTCTTAATGAATAGATAATCAATAATGAGTATAGATTATTTATAGGGATAGAGGGCTGAGTGTGTGTGAATGCGAGAAGAGAGAAGGAGAGAGAGGAGGAGAGGAGAGACGAAGAGAGAGGGAGGAGAGGAGAGGGACGAGAGAGAGAAAGAGAAGAGAAGAGAGGAGAGAGAGAGAGAGGAGAGGAGAAGAGGAGAGAGGGAGAAGAGGAGAAGAGAGGTGGGGAGAGGATGGAGAAGAAGAGGGAGGAGAGTGAGCCGAGAGAGCGGAGAGGAGAGAGAGAGAGAGAGAGAGAGACGAGAGGAGGAGAGAGAAGGAGAGAGAGAGAAGAGAGAGAGAAACAGGAAAGAAAGAGAGAGAACGAGAGGAAGAGACCGACGAAAGGACAGTCAAGCAGACAAAGAGAAAAGAAAAACAGAGGAATATAAAGAAGAGAGAGAAAAAAAAAACACCAACACAAGAGAAGAAACAAGAAAAGGAAATGCACATACAAAAGAATAACAGCCACACAACGCACAACGAAATAACATTCAACACACACGGAAACTAAATTATACACACACACCTTTTTTATATTTCTTCTTCTTTGTCACTTCTCTCTCATCTCTCTCTTTTCCTCTTCTCTCTCTCTCTCCTCCTCTCTCTCTCTCTCCTCTCTCTCTTCTCTCTCCCCTCTCTCCCTCCCTCCCTCCTCCCTCCCTCCCTCCCTCCCTCCCTCCCTCCCTCCCTCCCTCCCTCCCTCCCTCCCCCCCCCCTCCCTCCTTCCACTCCCTCCCTCCCTCCTCTCTCCCTCCCTCCCCCTCTCTCTCTCTCTCCTCTCATTCATCCCTCTTTCCCTCTCTATTTTTAACCCACACGTGACATCGATCAACATACCAAGGAAAAGGATACAAAAAAAAAAAAAAAAAAAAAAAAAAAAAAAGCATAAATTACCCCGGACAGTTCGAAAACTGCCGAGTCCATCTGTATTTGTATGTATATATATCTATATCTATGTGTCTTTAATATATATATATATATATATATATATATATAATATAATATATATAATATATATATTTATATATATATATATATTTATTTATTATATATTTATATATCATATTCTATATATATATATGTATATACTATTACATATACATTTATATATATATATATATATATATATATATATATATATGTATATATATATATATATATATGTATGTGTATATATATGTGTGTGTGTGTGTGTGTGTGTGTGTGTGTGTGTGTGTGTGTGTGTGTGTGTGTGTGTGT
>NW_020871846.1:39405-47369 GCF_003789085.1 Penaeus vannamei
ACATATTTTATATATATAACATACACACATAAACTCACACACACACATACATCCATACATATATATACACATACATACACGCACACATATACACACACACAAATATACACAAACATGTATGCACATACACACACACACACACACATATACACACACATACACACACATAGACACACACACACAAATATACACATATAACCACACACACATACACACACATATTTGTATGTCTACAAATTTGAACAGACATACACAAAAAACAGACAGAATGATCCAGCCCACACAGACAAATAAAGACACATTCTGAAATATACAAAGACACAGACGCAGAGGCACAGAGGCAGAAATAAACAGCCAAAGAGAAAGACAGAAAGATAAACTGATAAACAGAGAGACAGACAAACAGACAGACGGCAAAATACGGCAAATTGACACACAGACAGGAAGAACAGAAAGACACAGACACATGAAAGACAGACAGACAGAAATTTACAACCAGAAAGATAGGGAAATACAACAAACTGACACAGAGACAGACAGACAGAACAGACACATACAGACAGACAGAAAATTATAATAAAACCTCGCAGACACATATAGACACACACACACACAGAACAGACAGATACAACCGCGCAGACACAGATCAGACAGACAGAACCACGCAGACACAGACAGACACACACATACACAGAACAGACAGACAGAACCACGCAGACACAGACAGACACACACACACACAGAACAGACAGACAGAACCACGCAGACACAGACAGACACACACACACACAGACAACAGACACAACCACGCAGACACAGACAGACACACAGAACCACGCAGACACAGACAGACAGAACCACGCAAAGACATACAGACACACACACACACACACACACACACACAGAACAGACATATACAACCACGCAGACACAGACAGACAGAACCACGCAGACACAGACAGACACACAGACACCCAAGAACCAAGAGCGCCCACAGGAAGGTCCCGACCCAGACGCGCCCGCCCTCTCGCCTCCAAATTATCGAGAACCAGATAATTGATGCCCGAAGGAGAAGGAATTCCGTGATAAAGAGGGGAGATGGGAGAGATTAAGAGGAACGTGGGAGGGGAGAAGGGGGAGGGGGAGTTAGAGGGTAAGAGTCGGGGCGGGGGGGGGGAGGGGAGAAAGGTATAGGAGAGGCGAGGGCGAAAAGAGAGAGAGGAGGGAGAGGGGTAGGGAGAGGGGAGAGGAAGGGAGAGAGGGAAGGAAGAAGAGAGAGAAGGAGGGAGAGGGAGAGGGAGGAAAAGACGAGGATTTAAGTGGAGGAGGAGGTTAAGTGGAGAGAGAAGAGGGAGAGGAGAAGGAGAAGGAAAAGAGGGAAGGGGTTTAAGTGGGGGGAGGAGTTTAAAAGGGGGAAAGGATGGAAGAAAGGAGATGAGGATGAGAAGAAGATGGAGCAAGGGGGAAAAGGAAGAGGGTGGAGAGAGAGAGGGGAGAGAGAGAAAGGAGAGAGAGACACACACACAAGGGGAAGGGGGGTGTAGGAGGTAAGGAAGGAGGAGAAAATAGGGAAGGAAATGAAAGTGAAGGGAAAGAAGAGTAGGAAGGAGAAGAGAAAGGGAGAAGGAGGGAGGTGAAGAGAGAGAGCAAAGATAAGGGGGAGAGGGAGGGAAGGAAAAGAAGGACGTAAAGAAGAAGAAGAAAGAAGAAGGAAATGAAAATAGGAATGTGAAGAGGGAAAGGAAATAGAATACGAAAAGAGAGAAAGGAAAATAGATGAAAAAATTTGATGGTGAGAAGAAGAGGGAAGGTCATAAAGATGGGGGTAGAAAAGGAGGAAGAATTTGAGGAGGAAGAAAAAAAGAGAAGGATGTGTGAAGAGGGAAGGGGAGGAAGAGGAGAAAGTAAGAGGAGGGGAGGAGAGGAAGAGAAACAAGAAGAAAAGGGGTAAAGGGGAATAGAAAGGAAGAGACGGTGGAGGAAGGAAGAAAATGGAGTGAAAAGGAGAGGAGGAGTAAGAGAAAGAAAGGAAAAAGAGGTGAGAGGGAAAGGATAAGAAGAAATAAAAAGGGTAGAGAAAGTGAAAGAGAGAGAGAGAGAGAGAGAGAGAGAGAGAGAGAGAGAGAGAGAGAGAGAGAGAGAGAGAGAGAGAGAGAGAGAGAGAGAGAGAGAGAGAGAGAGAGAGAGAGAGAGAGAGAGAGAGAGAAGAGAGACCGAGAGAGAGAAGAGGAGAGAGAGAGAGAAAGAGAGAGAAAGAGAGAGAGAGGAGAGAGATAGACAGAGAACAGCGAGAGAGAGAGAGAGAGAGAGAGAGAGAGAGAGAGAGAGAGAGAGAGAGGAGAGAGAGAGAGAGAGAGAGAGAGAAGAAGAGAAGAGAGAGAGAGCGAACGAGAAGAGAGCGAACGAAGAGAGAGAGCGAACGAGCAGAGAACGAAGAGGAGATGAGAGCAACGAGAGAGAGAGCGAACAGAGAGAGAGCGAGAAGAGAACGAGAGAGAGAGAGAGAAGAGCGGAGAGAGAGAGGAAGAGAGGAGAGACGAGAGAGAGAGAAGCGAACGAGAGAGAGAGCGAACGAGAGAGAGAACGAACGAGAGAGAGAGCGAACGAGAGAGAGAGCGAACGAGAGAGAGAGAGAGAGAGAGAGAGAGAGAGAGAGAGAGACAGACAGACAGAGACAGAGAGAGAGAGAGAGAGAGAGAAAATATGTTTCTAAATACATGTATACATACATGTGTGTGTATTTCTACATGTAAACCTACATACAACCCCAACAAACAAGCACTTAAAACCCCAACAAAGCCAAAGAAACAAGAAAATGAAAGAGAAAAACAAAGCCAAAGAAACAAGAAAATCAAACAGAAAAAGCAAGAAAATGAAAGAGAAAAACAAAGCCAAAAAAACAAGAAAATTAAAGAGAGAAACAAAGCCAAAAAAGCAAGAAAATTAAAGAGAAAAACAAAGCCAACGAAACAAGAAAATCAAAGTTAAAAAACAAAGCCAAAGAAACAAGAAAAAGAGAAAAACAAAACCCAAAAAAACAAGACAATCAAAGAGAGAAACCACAGGCGAGGAGAGGGGGGCGGGTGGAGGGAGCAAGAGTGGGCGGGCATCCAACCACCCCGCACGCCCACCAAAGATACCCCGTGGGCGTCCCCTAAACCCTCGCCCGCCCAGGCCAGGAAATTCTTAGCATACGCGGTCAAAAATAGGCTTGGTAATAAGGTCATTTGGGGCGGGATCGAACTGACCCCGTGACGTCATCAAGACACGCCCTCTCGCGTCGATCGGACACGCGGAGACGCACACATGTACGGTGTATACGACATGGATTGTAGTATACACACACACACATACACACATACGCACACACACACACATACACACATACGTACATAGATTGAAATACACGCGTTCAGGTGGTCAGATCAGACACGCACACACATACGTACATGAAATACACGTTCAGTTGTATCAGATCAGACACTCGCACACACACATACACACACATATACGTACATGAAATACACACGTTCATTGGTCAGATCAGAGACACCACACCACGCATATACGTACATGAAATACTCACATTCAGTTAATTCACACGCGAATGTGTACACAGGCACATCTACATCCACATACAGACACACTCACACATAATATTAATCACTAATATCTTTCACAATTAATAATATCATTATCATCAATTCTATTGCCAACGCACATTGACCTGTACGTACACAAGGTCTATATAAATACTTACATGGCCTTTATACTTACATAGACTTTGTGCACACGCGTTCACTTACATTTTACGCAAAGGTCTTCACACGTACATGGATATAGATACTTACATTCATTTACATATCGAATCACATTCGGATATGATATTCATGACTGTTATTTTGTCTCGTTGGTCGTATCGTTATCATATTTGTTATCATCTTTATCTTTATTTCATTAACTCTCTCTCTCTCTCTCTCTCTCTCTCTCTCTCTCTCTCTCTCTCTCTCTCTCCTCGTCTCTCTCTCTCTCTCTCTCTCTCTCTCTCTCGCTCTCTGTATATATATATAATATATATATATAATATATATAGAATTATAATATAAATATATAAATATATATAAATATATATATATGCCTGTGCTGTGTGCTTGTGTGGGTGTGTTTGGTGGTGTGACGCTGTGTTGTGTGTGGCGTCTGCTGTTCCTTTTATCTATTACATACTATCCATCGATCTTTTTCATCTATTCATCTATCTATTCATCCATTAATCCATCTATCTACCTACTCACCCACCCACCTATCTATCTATCCACCAGTCTATCTATCTATCTACCTATACATATTTATCTTTAAAAAAAACGTCACCAAGATCCCGTGTAAAATGACCGACGTGTCATGATGGAAAGTAACGTTGGTCATGGCCGAGGGACCAGAGGTGCGGATTCAACTCAGTGAATTGGTAATTGGTAATTGGTAAGTGACCAATTTCCGGCGACAATGAATTGCTGAGATCAATCTGTCTATCTACTTTGTCTGTCTATCCTTCTCTCTCTCTCTCTCTGTTTATCTATGTTTATCTATCTAATTATCTATCATTTTGTCTGTCTATCCTTCTCTCTCTCTCTCTGTTTATCTATGTTTATCTATCTAATTATCTATCTATTTTGTCTGTCTATCCTTCTCTCTCGTCTCTGTTTATCTATGTTTATCTAATCTGATTTTTCTATTTTGCTGTCTATCCTCTCTCTCTCTCTCTGTGTTTATCTATTTTATCTATCTAATTATCTATCTATTTGTCTGTCTACCTTCTCTCTCTCTCTCTATAGTTTATACTATCTTTATCCTATCTATTTTTCTGTCATCCTTCTTCTCTCTCTCTCTCTGTTTATCTTGTTTATCTATCTAATATATCTATCTACTTTGTCTGTTTATCCTTCTCCTCTCTCTCTCTGTTTATCTAGTTATCTATCTAATTAAACATCTACTTTTCCTGTCGATCCTTCTCTCTCTCTCTCTTCTGCTTTATCTATTTTATCTATCGAATTATCATCGTACTTGTCGCTATCCTTCTCTCTCTCTCTCTCTTTTATCTAATGTTATCTATTCTAATTACTATCTATTGTCGTTTCCTCTTCCTCTCTCTCTCATGTTTCTATGTTATCTACCTAATTATCTATCTATTTGTCGTCTATCCTTCTCTCTCTCGTCTCTCTGTTTATCTATGTATCTACTAATTATCTATCTATTTTGCTGTCATCCTTCTCTCTCTTCTCTGTTTATCTATGTTTATCTATCTAATTTCTATCTATTTTGTCTCTATCTTCTCTCTCTCTCTCTCTGTATATCTATGTTATCTACTAATTACTCACCTATTAATAGTATATCATAAGCTATCTGTATATCTATCTATCTATCTAACGTCCCGATCTATCCATTATTCTTTTTATTCTACNAGAAAGAGAAAGAGAAAGAGAAAGAGAAAGAGAAAGAGAAAGAGAAAGAGAAAGAGAAAGAGAAAGAGAAAGAGAAAGAGAGAGTGAGAGAAAGAGAGAGAGAGAGAGTGCGCGTGTGTGTGTGCGTGCGCATGTATGTGCGCGCGCGTTTGTGCGTATGCGTGTACATGCGTGACCTAAATGTAATCCAGTGTTTGTGCGTGTGTGCATGCATGAGTCTGTGTGAGGTGTTGATGCGTGTAACTTTTGCGCGTGTGCGTGTTCTCGGCTCATTCATGTATGTACTCTCTTCCTCCTTATTGGCCACATGTGTTTGTTTTGACTGCTTCATCTATCACTAAGGCACCTGTCTATGTCTCTATTTATTTACCAAGATGTCTGTTTATCCGTAGTATTTGTTTCCTCTTCTTATTTACCTACGTATCATTTTTTCTAATTAATTAATCGACTATCATTAAATCGCTATCTTAATAATATATCTTTTTATTAAATGACTTCCATCTAATCACCACCTTAATCATATATTAACTTTATTACACAAGGATTTGCAATTTCCATTCGCTATCTTAATAACATATCTATTTTATTACCATTTTATTTATTTATTTTTTTTATCTATCGACTTCCATCATTTTATTACACAAGGATTTGTTTTGTTTTTCCCAACGAGCGTTCATTCTAAGAGCTAAATTCTCCGACACTTGATCGAACTCCCTATAGCGGGACTCCCCTACAACGGACCACTCAACACAAGTCGTACTCTCTGCCAGGTCAAAGGTCACAGGTCATCGGGCGTCGGATGGCGTGACGACACAGTCCAGCTGACGTATCCTTATGGCATCCGAAGGCAAGTCATCCGTGCTTGATGATGTCATTAACCCCCCTACCCCTCCCCCCCTCCGTTCTCTCTGCTTGCGCTTTTATTCATTTTCCTGCTGGTCCTTTTTCTGTTCTTTTCTTTTCTTCTTTCTTCATTCTTTTTTCTGACTTTTCTTTTTCTTTTCTTTTTCTTTTTCTTCTTCTTCTTCTTCATCTTCTTCATCTTCACCTTCATCATCTTCTCTGCCTTGCCGACCCATTCGCATCTAATTTAAATCCCACTTTCCTTCTTTCCTCTCCCCTCTTCATCTCCCTTGCTCTTATCTCTCTCTTCCCCCTTCTTCTCCCTTTCGCTTCCCTCCCTTATCTCCGTCCTCCACTCCCTCATCTATTAATTCCCCTTTTCCCTCCCTCTCCATCTTCTCTTTTTCTTTTCTCTCTTTACATCCATAATTCCCTCTCCCCCTCCTCCACTCCCTCTCCTTCCCACACTTCCCTCCTTTCCCTTTCCCCTCTCCTTTCTCCCTTCCACTCACTCTCCCCCTCCCCTCCCTCCTTTCCCTCTCCCCTCTCTCCTCCACTCCCTCCCCTTTCCTTCCCTCTCCCCTCCCTCCCTCCCTTCCCTTTCCTTTCTCCCTTCCACTAACTCTCCCCTCCCCTCCCTCCTTTCCCTCTCCCCTCTCTCCTCCACTCCCTCCCCTTTCCTTCCCTCTCCCCTCCCTCCCTCCCTTCCCTTTCCTTTCTCCCTTCCACTAACTCTCCCCTCCCCTCCCTCCTTTCCCTCTCCCCTCTCTCCTCCACTCCCTCCCCTTTCCTTCCCTCTCCCCTCCCTCCCTCCCTTCCCTTTCCTTTCTCCCTTCCACTAACTCTCCCCTCCCCTCCCTCCTTTCCCTCTCCCCTCTCTCCTCCACTCCCTCCCCTTTCCTTCCCTCTCCCCTCCCTCCCTCCCTTCCCTTTCCTTTCTCCCTTCCACTAACTCTCCCCTCCCCTCCCTCCTTTCCCTCTCCCCTCTCTCCTCCACTCCCTCCCCTTTCCTTCCCTCTCCCCTCCCTCCCTCCCTTCCCTTTCCTTTCTCCCTTCCACTAACTCTCCCCTCCCCTCCCTCCTTTCCCTCTCCCCTCTCTCCTCCACTCCCTCCCCTTTCCTTCCCTCTCCCCTCCCTCCCTCCCTTCCCTTTCCTTTCTCCCTTCCACTAACTCTCCCCTCCCCTCCCTCCTTTCCCTCTCTCCTCTCTCCACTCCCTCTCTTTCCCTTCCCCCTCCTCTCACCTCTACCCTCCCCACACACCGAGAAGACCATCAAACTGTCGCAAAGGGAAATAGCCCTATGACCTTGCGAACAACGGCTGGAAATTGCCTGCGCCCCATGAGTAGCCAAAGTCGAGTAAAAAGCCCAAAACTGTGGCGAGGGGAAATCGTCCCCAAGAACTGTTCAATTAAAGCAGGAAATTGTCTGTCCCCAAAAGTAATACAGCGACCGTGTGGAATGGGAAGGTCTCGTCATATGAATTATGAGGCAATATCCCTTGGCAACCTGATGGATGGACTGCTGGCTTTTAAATACGAACCTTGTCTATTCTTCTGGTAAGGGGCAGATTTCCCTGTCGCGAAATGGCCTCTTATATACTAGTTGGCAACGTTTATAGAGGTTAAGCGAGAGAAAAAAACAAATAGAAACGAATTTTATGGT
>NW_020871846.1:54939-59939 GCF_003789085.1 Penaeus vannamei
TATTATATAATTTCTTTCCTTATTTTTTTTCTTCTTTTTTCTTTTCAGTCTTAATTTCTTTCATTTTTATTCTTCCTGTTCTTCTTCTTCTTTCTTCTTCTAAATTTCTTTCCTTCTTTTCTTCTTCTTCATCTTCTTTTTCTTCCTTTCTTTATTTTCTCCATTCTATTTTTGTCTCACTTTTGTCTTTTCCTTTTGTGTTTTTTATCTTTCTTTCTCTTTATCTTTCTCATTCTTCTCAGGATTTATTTGTCCACCTTGTCTCTTCACTTTTTTGTGTTTTCTCTCTCTTTTCTAATCTAATTCTTACGTTATTTTTTTCTGTGATTTCTCTCCATCTTCCTTCTCTCTCTCTCTCTCTCGTGCTCTCTCCTCTCTCTCTCTCTCTCTCCGTTTCCTTCCTTTCTCTCTCCCCTTCTTTTGTCTGTGTGTCCGTGTTACTTCTTACATTTTCTCTCCCTCTGTCATTTTCGTGTCTAATTTCCTGTTCCTGCCTGTCTTCTTTTCTCTCTCGTCTCTCTTTCTTCTTCTGCATCTTTTTCTGCTGTGCAACTTTTCCCTCTCGTCATTGTTCTTCAGAAGGTTGAGTACTGACTCTCTCTCTCTCTCTTAAACTCTCTCTCTCTCTCTCTCTCGCTCTCATCTCTTCTCTCTCTCTCCTCTCTCTCTCTCTCTCTCCTCTCTCTCTCTCCCTATCTCCCTTTCCCTCCTCTCTCCCTCGCTCCCTCTCTCCCTCCCTCCTTTCCACCACTCCTTTCCCACCTCACCTCCACCCCTCACCCCCCTCTCTCACCCTCCCTCTCGACCCCGAGCGCTCCCGCTCACCTCCCTTCTCTCCCTTTCCTCCTCCCTCCCCCCTCTCCCCCCATCTCCCCCCACCTCCCTCTCCCACCCCCCTCCACTCCCCCACCCTCTCTCACCCCCCTCTCTCATTCACACCCCTCCCCCACCTCCCCTCACCCCCCCCTCACCCACCCCGCTCCTCACCTCCTCCCTCTCTCATGTCAGACCCCTCCCCACCGTGCCGTAAACGATGTGCAATTTGTTATGAGATGAGCAATTGCCCTCACAACGTTGAACGATTTAATATTCCGCCTATGGTCTTTGGGCGAAAGTGTGTGCTCAAATACACGTTGATGTTGTAAACTTGCGTTGACTTCTTTAGTGAAAAATTTCGTACGTTTTTTTAAAGTTTATATTTGGAAAAGAAAGAGTGAGGAGAACGGGGTGGAAGGGAGGGGGGAGGGTAGTTTAAGGGAGGGGGAAAGGGTTATTATTATTTGGGAGTGGGAGGAGGAAGGAGGCAGTACAGAGAGGGAGAAGAGGGTGGGGGGGAGAGAGGGGGGGAGGGTTGGAATTTGAGAAGAGATGGTGGGTGGAGTGGAGAGGAGAGAAGGAAGAGGAGGAGGGAAAAGGAGAGAGCGAAGATGAAAGTATGGGAGAGAAGGGAGAGGAAGAGAGAGGACAGGGGAGGATAGAAGAAATAGAGAGAGATCGACGGTGGAAGAGGAGAGGAGAAGAAGAAGAGATGAAGAAGAGAAAGGATTGGGGGAGGACGAGAGAGAGGAGAGAAGACACGAGGGAGATCAGAGAGAAGAGAGGGTTGAGAGAGGAGGAAGGAGAGAGAGGAGAGATAGGAAAGAGAGAGAAGAAAGGGAATAAGAGAGGAGACGAGGGAGAGAGAAAGGAGAGAAAGAAGATGAGAGGGAGAGACGAGGCAGATAAGGAGGTGGAAGAGAGAAGAGAGAGGTGGTGAAGAGAAGAAGAGTGAGAGAGAAGAGAGGAAAATGAGAGAGAGAAGACCGATGAGAGAGAGGAATAGAGATAGGAGAGAGAGAGAGACGAGGAAGAAAGAAGAGAGAGAAGAGAGAGGGGAGAGAGAGATGAGAGGTGTGGAGGACGAGATGGAGGAGGGAGAGAGCGATTAGAGAGGAAGATTAGATAGAATAGATAGAGAGAGGAAGGAGAAAGAGAGGCGAGAGAAGTGAGGAACAGACAGAGATAGAAGGAGACGAGGAGAGAGAGAAGAGATGAGGAGATGAGAAGGATCGAGGAGGAGAAGATGAGAGAAGAGATGAGAGAGGAGGAGGAAGAAGTGGACGAGACGGAGAGAAAGAGGAGAGGAGATGCATGGAGAACAGCGAAGGAAAGAGAGAGATAGAGGAGAAGGAGGGAAGAGTGAGGGAGGGAGATAAGATAGATAGAACGGTAGATGAGGAGAGAGAGGGAAGATGATGAGAGAGAGCGGGGAGAAGAGGGGATAAGAGTGAGAGAGATGGAGAGGAGAGAGGAGAGAGAGAGAGAGAGAGGGAAGAGAGAGGATGAATGAGGAGGAGATGAGAGAAGAAGAGCCGAAGTATGAGAGAGGAAGAAGATGATGACGGAGAGAGACGAGAGAGATTTAGAGAGGAGAGAAACAGACAGAGAGAGAGAGAGAGAAGAAGAGAGAGAGAGAGAGAGGAGAAAGAGAGAGAGAGAGAGAGAGAGAGAGAGAAGAGAAGAGAGAGAGAGAGAGAGAGACGAGAAGAAAGAACTGGGAAAAACAAGTAAGATAGACAGGTAGATAGATAGGAGAGAGAAAGAAGAAAGAAAAGAAAAAAACATATATGTTCAACAGTATTCTTGAACCTTGATTATCATCGTTTGTTTTACTTTTTATAAAACTGATAATCTTGTCGTGTTGTAATTATAGAGTTCTTGTGATGTAGTTATTGTTGTGTGCATTGTCTTCTGTAATATAGATTTACTGTTTTATGTACCCTAAAAGAGAGATCACAAAAGAAAGGGAGGATTAGAGAGATTAAGGAGAGAGAGAGAGAGAGAGAGAGAGGAGAGAGAGAAGAGAGAGAGACAGATGAGAAAAGAGAGATATGGAGAGAGGATGGTGAGAGAGAGAATGAAGATGAGATAGATTGGGAGAGAAGAGTGAAGAAAAGAAGAGGAGGAAGACTCAAAGTGAGAGAAAGAGGAGAGAGAGAGATGAAGAGATGAGAAGAGAGAGAGAGAAGGAGAGAGAGAGGGAGAGAGGGAAAAGAAAGAAGAGAGAGAGAGAGAAGAAGGAAGAGAGGGAGAGAGAGGAGAGAGAGAGAGAAGAGGAGAGAGAAGAGAGAAGAGAGAGAGAAGAGAAAGAAGAGAGAGTGAGAGATAGAGAGAGAGAGAGAGGAGAGAGAGGAGAAGAAAAGGATGAATGAGAGAGGGAGAAAAAGAGAGATAAGAAAGTAGAGAAAGAAATATAGATAGATTGATAGAGCGATAGCGATAGACAGACAGATAGACAAATAGATGGATAGATAGACAGATAGACAGATTGGGGAATATACAGGTGTAGAGAAAGACAGGATAAATAGGGAGAAGAAAGATAAAACGGAAAATAAAGTGAAGGACAGTGACAAAACAACAACATTAAAAAAGAAAAGAACTAATAGAAATATTAGCAAAGCAAAGATAGAAAAATGAGAAAGCAAGAAAAAGTAAAAAAAAAAAAAAAAAAAATAAGAAAAAATAAATAAATAAAAAAAGAGAGAGAAAAGAGAAAAAATAAAGTAAAAAGGAAAAGGGAAAAAGAGAAGGGAAAGACTAAAATTAAATAAGATAAAAAGGAAAAGGGAAAACAAAAAAAGAAAAAAAAAAAAACAAAAAGAGAGAGAACACAAAAGGAGACAAACATAATAATCTTCACCTTTCCTTTCTCTCTCTCTCTTCCATCTCTCTTTCTCTCTCTCTCTCTCTCTCTCTCTCTCTCGCTCTCTCTCTCTCTCTTCTCTCTCTCTCTCTCTCTCTCTCTCTCTCTCTCTCTCTCTCTCTCTCTCTCTTCCTCCCTTCCTTCCCTTCCACTCTCTCTCTCTCTCTCTCTCTCTCTCTCCCTTTTCTCTCTCTCTCTTCATCTCTTCAACCTTCCTTCCTCCCTTCCTCTTCCTCCTCCTCCCTTCCTCCCCTCCCCTTCCCTTCCCTTCCTCCCCTCCCTTCCTCCCCTTCCCTTCTTCCTCTTCTTCCCTTCCTCATCCTCCTCTTCCTCCCCTTCCCTTCTTCCTCTTCCTCCCCTTCCTCTTCCTCTTCTTCCCTTCCTCCTTTCCCTTCCTCCTCTTCCTCCCCTTCCCTTCCTCCCCTCCCTTCCCTTCCTCCCTTTCCTTTCCTCTCTTCCTTCTCCCCTTTCCTTCCCTCCCCTTCCCTTCCTCTTCCTCCCCTTCCTCCCCTTCCTTCTTCCCCTTCTTCGCCAGCAATTCGGTCGTGTTCTGGGCGGTTCCCCACGATGTCGAACGCGAAAGGGAGCGGCGTCAGTCGGAAGGTCAACCAGTAGCTGCCAGGCAATCATTTCTCCCCCCCCTCTCCCCCTCTCCCCCCTCTCCCCCCTTCCCTTCTTTCTCTCTGTCTTTCTCTCTCTCTCTCTCTCTCTCTCTCTCTCTCTCTCTCTCTCTCTCTCTCTCTCTCTCTCTCTCTCTCTCTCTCTCTCTCTCTCTCTCTCTCTGCTCTCTTCACTATCTGTCTCTCTTTCATATCTTCTCTCTTCTCTCTCTCTCTCTCTTCTCTCTTCTCTCTCTCTCTCTTCTCTCTTCTCTCTCTCTCTCTCTCTCTCTCTTCTCTCTCTCTCTCTCTCTCCTCTTCCCTTCCCCTTCCCCTTCCCCTCCCCTTCCCCTTCCCCTCCCCTCTCCTTCCCCTCCCCTCCCCCTCCCCCCCCTCGCTCCTTCCCCCTCCCCTCCCCCTTCTCCTTTCTCCCCCTTCCTCTTTATCTCCATCTTTATCAACTTCCCTTCCTAATATCAAACTACGCCCTGGATGAATGTCTATGATTATGCTGTGGAGGGAGGGTGGGGGTGGGGGGAAGGGGTTGTGTATGGTGGAAAGGGGGGGATGCGTGTGTGTACGTGTGTGTGTGTGTGTGTGTGTGTGTGTGGTGTGTGTGTGTGTGTGTGTGTGTGTGTGTGTGTGTGTGTGTGTGTGTGGGAGTGTGCGGTATGCGTGTGTGTGTGTGTGCATGTATGTGTGTATGTGTCTGTATGTAT
>NW_020871846.1:64939-67145 GCF_003789085.1 Penaeus vannamei
TCTCCTTTTTCTCCATCTCCCTCACCCTTTATCTCTCCCTATCCTTTTCTCCATCTCCCTCTCCCTCTCCCTCTCCCTTTCTCCTCCTCACCCTCTCTCTCCCACCCTCTTCCTTACCCTCTCCCTCTCCTCCTCACCCTCACCCTCTCCCTTTCTCTCCTCCTCTCCCTTTCTCCATCTCCCTCACCCTTCCCCCCCCCTCTCTCCTCCTCTCCCTCTCTCCCTCAACCCCTCACGAAGGACACTTCCTCTCCAACCATAGTGTTTCTCACCGCAATGAATAGTCATACGCGGTCCCGGGTTCCGCCATTGTTGCATGTTGGTCTTCATTCGCAGGGGCTGAGGGTCTCTTATGCATGGCTGAGAGGAGGAGGGGGTGGAGGGGAGGGGTGGGTAGGTGGGAGGGATGAAAAGGGGGAGGGGGGAGGGGGGAAAGGAAAGGGGGAAGGGTAGGGGATGGGAGGGAGTGGGTAGGGGTAGGGGGGGGGGAGGAGAGGTTGGGGGGAGGGTGGGTAAGGGGAGGGAGTGGGGAGGGGGAGGGAGGGTGAGAGGGGCAGGGGGAGGGTAGGGGGAGGGTGGGAGAGGTAGGGAGGAGGGAGAGTGGGAGGGTAGGGAGCAGGGAATGGGAGGGGTAGGTGGTAGGGGGGAAAGGGTAGGGGGAGGGTGGGAGGGAGTGGGTAGGGGTAGGGGGTAGGAGGGGAGGGAGGGAGGGAGGGTAGGAGGGAGTGGGAGAGGTTGGGGGGAGGGTAGGGAGTGGGAGAGGGTGGGGGGAGGGGGAAAGAAGGGTGGTGGTAGGGGGAGGGGAAGGAGGGGAAAGGGAGGGAGAGGGATGTAGGTGTCTTTTTTATGAAGGGATTGTTTAGGGTGATGGGGACGGGGGGGGGGGGTACAGGGTAGGGGAGGAATGGGTGTGGGGTAAGAGGTGGAAGGGGTTGGAGGGTAGCGTCTGAACTACCGGTAGGGACACCAAAGGGGGGGGGTATTTATATGTATGTAGACACACACACACACACACACACACACACACACACACACACACACACACACACACACGCACACACACACACACACACACACACACACAACAGATACACACACACACACATATATATCAGCATGTGTGTATGTATGTGTATGTATGTGTGTGTGTGCGCGTGTGTGTGTAGACGTTGCAACATTTCACGAGAACATAGTTGTAGAAGTTGCAGAAGGGTTAACGGCTTCCATTATTTTTCTTGTGAAGTTACCATCTCATTCCAACTTTTACTTCATTCGTCACAATTATCTTCTTCCATTTCCCTTTCCCTCCTTTTGCTTCTTTTATTTGCATTCATCTCTCTTTTTGTCGTTTTTCCTTCTTTTTGCTTCCTTTCTTGTTCGCTTCATCTTGCCAGTCATTTATTTGAGAAAGATGGAGAGAGAGGGAGAGGGAGATAGAAAAGAGAGAGAGAGAGAGAGAAAGGATGAATAGAGAGAGATAGAAAAGATAGATAGATAGAGACAGAGAGATGGATGGATAGAAAGAGAGAGATAAAATAGATAGATAGAGAGAGAAGAGAGAAAAGAGAGTGAGAGATGGATAAATAGAAAATAGAGATAGAAATAAATAGATATATATAAAGAGAGAAAAGTGAGAGAGAGAGAGATGGATAAATAGAAAGGAGAGAGAGAAAAAAATAGATAGACAGATAGAGAGAGAGAGATGGATAGATAGATAGACAGAGAGAGAGATGGATAGATATATAGAAAGAGGGGGAGAGAGAAAGGAAAAAGAAGAATGAGAGAGCGAAAGGAGATCACAGAAGGGGAAAGAGAGAGATGAGAAGAGAGCGAAAGAGAGAGACGAGAAGGGAGCGAAAGAGAGAGACGAGAAGGGAGCGAAAGAGAGAGACGAGAAGGGAGCGTACGTGTAAACCCTTGACAGAAAAAAAAATGTCAGAAAAATGACTTTAAAATGACAGACAAGTATAAAAAGGAGGCGGAGAGAAAGCCTGACCTGATTATCCCAAAAATCGCATTATCGATGATGAGCAACGAAATTGCAATGTCAAAATGACAAGCATGTCTTACGAGAAAAGAAATCTAAATATCCGAAACTAGTTTGACATTTGACCGCTAGGTGTTGCTGTATATCACTCATAATGAACAAAAATATATATATATTTAACTCATAATGGACAAAAATATATATATATTTATCTCATTT
>NW_020871846.1:72618-92618 GCF_003789085.1 Penaeus vannamei
GCCTCCGCCTGCCTGCCGCCGAGGCCGAGCGCGGAGAACCAGCGGCCGCCGCGCGCCGCCCGGGGAGGCCGGAGAACCAGCGGGAGAACCGCCAGACAGGCGCGGATTACGGAGCACGTCCAGAGGGTATTTTGCTTCGACGTTGTTTTATCTGTGTTGCGTCGGTTCCCCCCCCCCCCCTTCTGCCCCTCACCTCCCCTTCCCCTTCACTCCTCCACCCCCCTCATCCCCTTTCCCTCCCTCTCCTCTCTCCTCTCTCCTCCCCTTTCTATTCCCCCTTTCCCTTGCCCCACTTTTCCCCTTCCCCTTCCCTCCTCTCCTCCCTCTCTTCCCTTTCCTTCCCTCCTCCCCTTCTCCTCCTCTCCCTTCACTCCTCTCTCTTCCCCTTTTTATTCCCCTCCCCTCCTCTCATCCCTCTCCTCCCCATTCCTTTTTCCCATCCCCCCTCCTCTTCCCCCTTTCCCTTCCCCTTCCCCGTCCCTCCTCCCCCCTCTGCCCCTCGTCCCTAGTGCGGTGGTCACGTGACATGACGTCATATCACAACATGTCCGCCACCGGTCGCTCAGCAGGGACGTGTCGCCGCTGGGACCTGCTCCTGCTGGCACCTTTGGCAGGATTGCGGAAAGAGGGGAGGAGGAGGAGGCGGAATAGCTAGAGGAAGAGGAAGAGGAGAAGAAGAATGTGCGGGAGGAAGAGGAGACGGAATAGCTAGAGAAGAAGGAAGTGCGGGAAGAAGAGGAATTGGAGATTGAAGAGCTGGAGGAAGAGGGAGAGGAGAAGAAGAAAGTGCGGGAGGAAGAGGAGAAGGAATAGCAGAAGAAGAGGAGAAGAAGAAAGTGCGGGAGGAAGAGGAGAAGGAATAGCTAGAGGAAGAGGAAGAGGAGAAGAAGAAAGTGCGGGAAGAAGAGGAGACGGAACAGCTAGAGGAAGAGAAAAGGAGAAGAAGAAAGTGCGGGAGGAAGAGGAGAAGGAATAGCTAGAGGAAGAGGAAGAGGAGAAGAAGAATGTGCGGGAGGAAGAGGAGACGGAATAGCTAGAGGAAGAGGGAGAGGAGAAGAAGAAAGTGCGGGAGGAAGAGAAGGAATGGCTAGAGGAAGAGGAAGAAGAGAAGGAGGGAATGGAAGAGGAGAAGGAAGTGTGGGAGAAAGAGGAAAAGGAGATTGAAGAGCTGGAGGAAGAGGGGCGGGGAGAAGAAGGAAGAGCGAGAGGAAGAGGAAGAGGAGAAAGAGGGAATGGAAGAGAAGGAATAGCTAGAGAAAGAGGAAAAGGAGAAAGAAGAGCTGGAGGAAGAGGGGAGAGAGAGGGAAGAGCGAAAGGAGGAGAAGAAGGAATAGCTAGAGGAAGAGAAAGAATAGCTAGAGGAAGAGGAGAAAGAAGAGAAGGAGATGCTAGAGGAAAAAAAGGAAGAACAAGAGAAAGAGAAAGGGGAGGGCGAGGAAGAGAAGGAAGACGAAAAAAGGAAGGAAGAAATGGGAAATGGGGGCGAATGAGGTATAGAAGGAGGAGAGAAATAATAACGAAAAAACGAAAAAGGAAAGAGAAGGAGAGAAAAAAAAGACGACAAAGAATAGAGGACGAAGAAGAACAGCAAGATAAGGGAAACAGGAATAAAATGGCAGAGAATAGGAAGAGCAACAAGAGAAGGGAGGAAAAACGAAGAAGTGGAGGAGGCGGAAGAGAAGGAGTGGAAGTGGAGGAAGAGAAGCAGAAGGAGCAATAGAAGGAGAAGAAGAGGAGGAGGAAGAAGCAGAAGAAGGGAGGAGCAGAAGAAGGAGGAGGAGAAGAAGCAGAAGAAGGAGGAGGAGAAGCAGGAGAAGGAGGAGGGAAAAAGAAGGAGGAGGAGGAGGAGGAGGAGTAGGAGGAGGAAGGAGGAGAGAGCAGAAGAAGAAACAGGAGGAGGAGGAGGAGGAGGACGAAGGCAGGCGGAGGGATTGCGCAGCATTAGGCGGGAAAATGAAATTCTTCTTCTCTTGTCAGACATCCTGATCGCTCCTTTGTGCTGCGGGGGTGCGGGGGGGTGGGTGGGGTGGGGTGGGGGAGGGGGTGGGGGAGTGGGAGTCGGAGGCGGGGGGGGGATAAGGGGTGGGGGAGAGAAGGGGAAGGGAGCAATGGGAAGACATAATTACTGCGTGCCAGTATATATATATATATATATATATATATATATATATATATATATATATATATATATATATATATTATATATATATATATATATATATATATATATATATATATATATAATATAATATATATATATATATATATATATATATATATATATATAATTGTGTGTGTGTGTGTGTGTGTGTGTGTGTTGTGTGTGTGTGTGTGTGTGTGTGTGTGTGTGTGTGTGTGTGTGTGTGTGTGTGTGTGTGTGTGTGTGTGTGTGCGTTTGTGTGTGTATGTATGTATTATATATGTATGTGTGTGACGTTTTATCTGTTAGGGAAGAATGAAGTAGATTAAATATATTTACGTATCTATTTTGAAAACAACTTAAGTAATTCGTCGATGTATAACAAGACATGTTAGCTACAAAACTTCATATTAAATGGAGCTACAAGAAATTAATTGATTAATTAAAAAGCGACAAAATGGATACATAGATAGAGAAAGGGATATAGAGAAAATAATTGATCGAATATACAAATAAAACACAATAAGTAAAAGTTATCGTATTTTATCGCGCCTATAAAAAAGAGAGAATCGGATTGCGCACTTTTTGGCGGGAAATACCATACATCATTATTTTATAGCAAATTATTATCCGCAGTGCACCAACAAATACCACGATAGTTAGAAAAAGCAAAAAAACTAAATATATACGAACCAGACGTAACACAGAATCAAAATTTACACCGATACAATGTTTAAAAAAAGGGGAAAAAAGGCGAGGGTAGGGGGAGGGAGGGAGGGTGGGAGGAGCTACAGAGAGGGAGGAGGATTCGAATAATTCTAAAACTTGGCAATTATTTCAATATCCCCGCCATATTGTATTCCATTTTATCATCATGCATCGCGTAGGTGAAGTGATGCAAGTTGAATTTTTTGAACCGGGAGGATAAATTTGGGATAATCGAGTGACTTAACGAGGTATATAGCGTCACACCCATACAGTGTCCGAATGCGTGCATCCACACTCACTCTTTGTGTTCGTATTTATCTTGGTGTTTTATTCTATTCTGCTTTATTCTGATTTTTCACCCTAACTGGTTTTGCATTTGTTTGAACTCTCCGCCCACCACCCATGTCGCGCATTTTCATTTTTTTTTTCTTATTTTCTCTCTATTTCTATTTTTTTCTGGCTCTTCCCTTTCTCTTCATTTCTCTCGCTATCTCCACTTCTCTTCAATATCATTATGTTAATTACTATTATTATTACTAGTAGTAGAATTATTATTATTGGTAATAGTAGTAGTAGCAACACCATTAATATTATCAATATTATTGTTATTATTATCTTTGTAATTATTCTGTTGCTGTTATTATTGTTTTGATTGTTATTATGATCACTACTACTACTATTATTATCATTATTGTCAATATTATCACTATCACTGTCATTCTTGTTATTGCTATTAATATCAACAATATCATTATCGTTGTTATCGTTATTCTTATTATTTTCAATATTATTTTCAGCATTATTATCATATTCATCATTATCATCATCTTTATCATTATTATTATTATTATCATTATTATTATCATTATCATTGTATTATTATCATCATATATCATTATCATTATTATTATCATTATTATTATTATCATTATTTTCATTGTTATTATCATTACCATTGCTGTTATTATTATTATTATTATCATTATTGTTATTGCTAACAATATTATTGTCATTATTATTTGAATTATCACTATTATCACCATCATCATTATATATAATTATAATTATTGTTATTGTTATCATTATTATTAGTATCAATATCATCATTATTATAATTACTAGTATTAGCAGTAATATTTCTTTTATCATAGTATAATTATTATTATCATTATTGTCATTATTATTGTTGCTATTACCATTATCATTATTCTTATCATTATCATTATCATTATTATTGTTATTATTTCTTTGTTGTTATTATCATCCTCATCCGTATAATCATCATATCATTCATTCATCACTAATCTTAATAATGTTCAATGGTAAAGAATACTCATAGATAATAATCATCAATAATGATAATACCAATAATAACAATGATAATAGTAATAAGAATATCAATTTGATATTCTACGGTTCTGTCCTTCGTGTGCTATTGCTTCTGAGTTCTTGGTGGTAAACGAAGGAATGGCTGTTTATAACAAGAATTATGTATACACACACACACACACACACATATATATATATATATATATATATATATATATATATATATATATATATATATATATATATATATATATATATATGTATGTATGTATGTATATGTCACTCTTTCCCTCTGTGCTGAAAACGTTTTCTGTATAACGAAAACTCACTTCGAAAAAAGTTTTTTCACTGCAAAGCAAAATGATGATGATGTTTTCTTTAGGATTTTGTTTACTATTCCAATTTCACATTTTTTTGTAATAAGTAAAAGGAAATTAGGTGTTGATTTTCAATGTTTTTTTTTATTTCCTTATGAACAGATTACATAATCGAAAAAAAAATGATATGTATATTTTTCAGAAATGGAAAATGCGCGATTGGGCCTGAGAGCATGACTCAAACTCGAGAAACTGGTGCTCGGCCTCGAGCGAGCCAGCGAGGGCCTCAAGGAGAAGCTCCGCGAGAACTTCGAGGTCGCTGTGATCCCTGCCTTCGCCGACGAGCTCCTTCGTCTGCAGGACGGCCAGGGCGTCGAGATGAAGTCTGCCGACGTTACCTCTCAGGAAAGACTTCTGAGTGGACCAGGACAAGGACTCTCTGCTGGCAGTTCCCTTCGCGTCCTCGAGATCCTTTCGACAAACGGCCGTAAGGATCCCCCCCCCCTGCGACACGGAGAACGCTGCCAGCTGCAGCGGAGCCGATCTTTCTGCGCAAAGGAAGGCCGCCGAGCGCCCAGGCGGAAGGCAGAGTACAGCGAGGACGCCACCTACGGCTTCGTGGTGATTCAGGGCGACCAACGGGGCGGCCAGTCCTAGAACCGCTTCGCCAGGAGAGCGGAGGAGAGCCGCCAGAACCACCTGAAGGTAGTGTATGAGCACAGACAAGGTCCCCTGGTCGAAAGGATCGTGGAGGCCAGTCCGGTCCCCGCGAAGAGCCAACTTCTGGAGCATCTCCCTCGTGTGGAGCTCGCTGCTGGACCAGCAGCTAGTGACCACGGCCGCCGTGGGCCCCCCGGACTCCAGCAGCTGCTAGGTTAGCTCAAGAAGCAGCGCTTCGGGGGCGAGAGGCAGCGGTTGAGGCAGAGGGAGAGGAAGGAGGACAGGAAGAACTAGAAGGGAGCCCAGAGAGGGGGCGGGACAGCCAAGCACTCGGACGAAAAGAAGGAACGAGAGGAGGAGGATAGGAGGAAGCGGGATATGGAGGAAGAGAAGAAGAAGCATAAGGAGATAAAGGAGAGAAAGCCCAAGGGAAGGAAGAAGAGCAAGTCCAAGAACCACCAGTGAGCAAGTCTTACTTTGTCTACATTCAGAAAAAAAATACACATCATCTGTCTGTCAATGTCTGTCTGTCTAAAAAAAAAAAAAAAAAAAAAAACAATCAGAATGTGATAATAAAATAAATAAACGTACATACACACACACACACACACACACATACACACATATATATATACATATAATTTTATATATAAACACACATAAATATATGGTCTCTCTGTGTTTGTATGTTTGTGTATTCGTGTGTGTTTGAATGGCTGTGTATGTAAAAATAATAGGATATTTTTGTGTGTATTTGTATGCGCGTGTCTGTCAGTATGTGTGTCGGGAAAGTATGTTCTCGTAATGAGATGTTTAATTACTGCGATCTTCGTTCACACCCCTTCTCTCTCTCACCCACCCAACATACACAGCCCGCCATCAACCGCCCGTACACCGCCCACCACCTCAGCCACCATCCACCATCTACCCACTACCCTTCAACCCACCCATCTACTACTTATCCCACCACCCTCAACCCACCCTCAACCGCCCATCACTGCCCACCAACAACACCCACCATCTACTACTACCACCACCCTCAACCGCCCGCACACCACCCACCCACTACCTCAACCCACCATCCACACCCACCCACCCACCACCCCCAACCACCATCACCGCCCACACAGCCCTCAACCCTCAACCCACCATCCACTACTTACCCACCACTCTCAACCGCCCATACACACCCCACCCACTACCCTCAACCCACCATCCACCTCCCATACACCGCCCACCATCACCGCCCATACACAGCCCACCACCCCCAACCCACCATCTACCGCCCATACACCGCCCACCACCCTCAAACCACCCGCCCCACCCGCCCACCCGGGCCTTCGCATTCAGCCCGCGACCGTCGCATTGTCTTCGGCACCGGGAGAGCGCCCCAGGCTTCGTAAAACACTAAATGGCTCTAGTAATGAACGCTGCATTTACAAGATCGGTTCCACCCAGTCGAAGGAGGGGGGAGGGGGAGGGAGGAGGAGAGGGAGTGAGGGAGAGAGGAGGGGGGAGGAGAGTGGAAGGAGAGGAGAGGAGGAGGGGGGAGGGTGAAGGAGGGGTGAGGGAGGGGGAGGAGGGGGAGGGGTGAAGGAGAGGAGGAGGGGGGAGGGGAGTGAGGGGAGGAGGGAGAGGAGGAGGGGTGAAGGAGGGAAGGGGAGGGGAGTGAGGGAGAGGAGGAGGGGGGAGGAGGGGGAGGAGGAGGGGAGGGGGTGAAGGAGAGGAGGGGGGGGGTGAAGGAAGAGGAGGGGAGGAGAGGAGGGGGAGGTGAAGGAGAGGAGGGGGGTGAAGGAGAGGAGGAGGGGGAGGGTGAAGGAGAGGAAGGAGGGAGGGTGAAGGAGAGAGGAGGGGAGGGGGTGAAGGAGAGGTGGGGGAGGAGGGGGAAGGGGTGAAAGGAGGGGAAGGAGAAGGGGGTGTGAAGGAGAGGAGGGGGGGAGGGAAGGAGGTGAAGAAGAAGAAAGGGGGGAGGGTGAAGGAGGAGGGAAGAGGGGAGGAGGGGGAAGGAGGGGTGGAGGTGAAAGCAGGAGGGGGAGGGGTGAAGGAGAGGAGGAGGGGGAGTGGGGAAGGAGAGGAGGGGGAAAGGATGAAGGAGAGAGGAGAGGAGGGGGGGGGGAAAAAAAAAGACAAGGGAAAAAAAAGAGGGGGGGGATGAAAAAGAGAAGGAGGGGAAAAAAAGAATTGTTTCCGCTGTTAGTTCGAATAGCAAGTCCACATTATTGTCGGTCGGAGAATAAAATGGATCGGAGTTCTGCAGAATGCCTGATTTTTCTTTTATTTATTTTTTAAGGGAATTTTTACTCTCTCTCTCTTCTTTCTTCTCCTTTCGTTATCTTTCTTTTATTTATTTTTAAGGGAATTTTTACTTTCTCTCTCTTCTTTCTTCTCCTTTCGTTTGTCTTTCTTTCGGTCATTAATCGAAGAGTTTCTCTCTTTATCTATCTGTTTATCTCTCTTTTTTCTCAGTCTTTGTTTATCTCTTTCTCTCTCTATCTATCCGTCTATCAGGTTAATTGTTTTTCTATCGCTTCTCTTTCTTCCTTTGTCAATCAGTTTGTCCGTCTCGCTCTTCTCTCTCCTTATCCCCCCCCCCTCTCTCTCTCTCTCTCTTTCTCTCTCTCCTTCACCTCCCTTCCTCTCCCCCCCCTCTCTCTCTCTCTTTCCCTTCCTCCCTTATCCCCTATCCCCCTCTCTCTCTATCTCTCTCTCCCTCCTCTCTCTCTCTCTCTCTCTCTCTCTCTCTCTCTCTCTCTCTCTCTCTCTCTCTCTCTCTCTCTCTCTCTCTCTCTCTCTCTCCTCTCTCTCTCTCTCTCTCTCTCTCTCTCTCTCTCTCTCTCTCTCTCTCTCTCTCTCTCTCTCTCTCTCTCTCTCTCTCTCTCTCTCTCTCTCTCCTCTCTCTCTCTCTCTCTCTCTCTCTCTCTCTACCTTGCTGTCGAATCAGTGCATTTGCGTCACCCTTAAAAAGTTAAAGGCTAGGAAGAAGAGGAAGGGGGGAGGAAGAAGGACGAGGAGAGGAGGGAGAAAGGAGGAGGGAGGGATAAGGGGAACGAAGGAGGGAGGGAAGAAGGGAGAAAAGGAGGATGGAGAGTGAAGTGAAGGAAGGAGGGGGGAAAGGAGAAAAGGAGGATGGAGAGGGAAGTGAAGGAAGGAGGGGAAGAGAAAAAGGAGGATGGAGAGAGAAGTGGAAGGGAGGAAAAAAAAGGAGAAAAGGAGGAAGGGAGACACGGAGAAGAGAGGAGGGGAGCCACCCAGAGAAACGAGATGAGAAGGAAAAAAAAATAAATAGAAAAATAAATGATTACCTCCTCAAAAAAAAAAAAAAAAAAAAAAAAAAAAAAAAAAAAAAAAAACAGAAAACACAGAAAAAGAAAACGAAAGAAGAAAAAAACTCGTAATGAAATCTGCAGCGGAGGCACTGCGTGTGGGCAGGTTTAGAGGAGGAAGGGGGGGGGGGGAGGGGAGGTATCAGGGACGTTCGGAAGAGAGGGTGAGAGAAGAGGGGGGGTTCGGAGGGGAAGGGGGTGGGAGAGGGGGGTCGGGACGAGGGAGGGGGAGGGGAGGGGTGGGAGAGGGTGGTCGTACGGAGGGGAGGGGAAGGAGAGGGGTGGGGGAGGGGGGAGGGGGGGTGGTCGTACGAGGGCGGGGGAGAGGGAGGGGGTGGACATCCGAGGGAGGGGAGAAGGTAGAATGGTTGGAAGGAGGTCGAAAGGGGTGTGAGGGGGAGGAGGGAGGGGGGGGTGGAGGGTATGAGGAAAAGGGAGGGAAAACATACAACGGGGGAGGGGTAGGGATAGGGTGGGGACAGAGGCGCGTGGAAAGGGGGAAATGGGAAGAGGGGATGGGCGGGTGGTACAGGGGAGGGGGGGGAGGGGGAAGGGGGGAAGGGGGAGGGGGACAAACAGACCCGACGAAGGCCCTGACGTTTTTCGCCGCGACGCCCCCCTGACGCGAGGCCCGGCAGATCGCTCTCGACGTCGAGACAATGCCCGCCCGCGCCCGCCCTCAGGCTTCCGGGCGGGCGGGCGGGCGGGCGGCCTAATGTATGCAAAGTCGTATTTCACTTTTTTATACTTTGACGCTAAATTGGATGGAGAAAACATTATTGAATTTCTGTTGGCAATTAGGAGGTGGAATTCGATAAAGTGTAGTAATTTTCTTTTAATCTCTTTTTTTTCCCCAACCTCCTCCTCCCTCCCTTCACCCCCCCCTCCCCCCAACCCCCACCCCCCGCCCCCCAACACTCTTAACCGGCGACAACTTCCCGGTATTTCTTGCCAGCGCCGAAGGAGGAAATCTACGGAGGAAAAACCCTCATTTCGCGCCGGTTCGAAATTCCGGATGAGCGAACCGCTTCGTCGCGCGAGTCGGGCTTCGGATGACGGATGGCCGGACGGAGAGTCATCCGCAGCCTCCGGGTTCACGTCTGAGCTCTGCGGTTCGGTTGGGTGTAGACCCGTCTATTCATCTGTAACCACACACACAAACACACCACACATACAAATATAAATACGAGTATATATAACATACATATAACATATACACACATACACACACATGTATATATACATACATACATACATTATATATATATATATATATATATATATATATATATATATATATATATATATATATGTATGTATGTATGTATATTATTATATATGTTACACGCACACACATACACACACACACACATACACACATACATATATACACATATACATCCACACACATATACATATATGGATATATATTTTCATAATATATATATATATATATATATATATATATATATATATATATATATATATATATATATATATATATATATATATATGTATATATGTATGTGTGTATGTGTGTGTGTGTGTGTGTGTGTGTGTGTGTGTATGTGTGTGTGTGTGTGTGTATGAAAATACGTACATATGGTTATATATATATATATATATATATATATATATAATATATATATATATATATATATATATATATATATATATATATATATGTATATATATGTGTGTGTATGTATGTTTATGTATATCTATATCTATCTATCTATCTATCTATCTATCTTTATGTATGTATATATAAATACATGTACATATCTAATGCATACACACATACACACACATATATATATATACATATACATAGGATCTAAGTTGGTCTAAGACACACTTCTGATAAAATGTTCATATATTTTTTTTTTAATTATCCTGCTAACAAACAAACAAACGATATCCGGATCGTCTGTTAAGTCTCTTCCGTATCATTGTTGTTAAAAAAATGATATTGCCATTATTATTATCATTAATATAATCATCATTATTGAAAAATCTATTTACAAATTCTGGGTTATCCTGCTAACCAACAAAAAGACAGACAAACTAACTAACCAACGCGACCAAAACAATAACCTCCTTGGCCGAGGTAATAATAATGATAACGATGATAACAACAATAACAGCAACACCAATAATAATAACGAAAATAATAACAATATCAATAATGATAATTATATTAATGATAATAATAATGGCAATATCATTTTTTTTAACAAAAATGATACGAAAGACAACAACAATGATGATAGTATTTTAATGGTGATAATGTTGATAATAATAATCATATGGTAATAAGGATAATAATGATAATATCAATGAAAATGACATTAATAGTAATGATAATAATAACTGAAAATAATGATAACAGCAAAAATAATTAAGATAATTTTGAAAATAGTAATAATTAAAAACAATAGCAATAATGGCAATGATAATGACTGCGACAATGATAACAATAATGCGGTAACAATAATAACAATAATGATTATGATAAATATAACAATAACAATAACGATAATAATAACAAGAATAATGATGATAAATATAACAATAACAATGACGATAATAATAAGAATAATGATGATAAATATAACAATAATAATGACGATAATAATAACAAATATTATGATAATGATAAATACAACAATAACAATAACGATAATAATAACAATGATACTGATAATGATAACTATAACAATAACAATAACGAAAATAATAACAACAATAATGATATTAACCAATATAACAATAACAATAACGAAAATAGCAACAAGAATGATGCACAACAATGTATAACAAATACGTGAATGGTGGTCGTACAAATCACGGAAAAGAGGAGTCGTTATCAGTCGTTAAAGGTGAGTACAACGAAGTAATTTCAGTCGAGTGTGTGAAGCAAATTACCTTCACCCCTTCCCTACCTTCAGTTGCCTCCCCCCCCCCCCCTCCCCATTTCCTATGTTTGACCCTTCTTCCTCAGATAATTCTATCTCTTTCTGTTCTTCCTATCTTTCTTATTCCTTCTCTCCTATCCTCCTTCTTCCTCAAATAATTCTACCTTTTTCTGTTCTTTCTATCTTCGTTATTCCTTCTCTCTTACCCCCCTTCTTCCTCAAATAATTCTACCTCTTATTCCTTCTCTTTAATTCCCCTTTTTCTCTTTCCCTCTACCTGTTCTCCCTATCTTCCTTGTTAATTATTCCCTAATCCCCCTTCGTCTTTACCTGTTCTTATCCATCTTCCTTATTCCTTCTCTCCAACCCCCTTCCTCTCTTTCCCTTTACCTATTTTCCCTGTTTACCTTCTTAATTTCCCCAACCCTCTTCCTCTCTAACTCCCTCCCCCCATAAGCAACCCCTCCCCTCACTTTTCCCTTCCCCTTTATCAACCTCTAACTCCCTACCCCCTCTGTTCTTTCCCCTTCCACCCCTCTTCCTCACCCCCATTCAACCCCCTTAACTCCCACAACCTTGGCTCTCCCCTTCCCCTTACTACCCCCACCCCAATTACCCATCCCTCCCACTTCTAGCCTAACACCCCCCTCCTCCTGACAACCGTCCCCCCCCTTATCTCTCCCCTTCCATCTTCTTCCCCCCCCTACACCCCCCAATTAGCCCTCCCTCCCACCCTACCCTAACCCCCTCCTGACAACCGTCCCCCCCTCTTCTTCCCCCCCCCCAATTAGCCCTCCCTCCCACCCTACCCTAACCCCTCCTGACAACCGTCCCCCCCTCTTCTTCCCCCCACCCCCAATTAGCCCTCCCTCCCACCCCTACCCTAACCCCCTCCTGACAACCGCCCCCCTCCTCTTCTTCCCCCCACCCCAATTAGCCCTCCCTCCCTCCCCTACCCTAACCCCCTCCTGACAACCGCCCCCCCCCTCTTCTCCCCCCCCCCCACCCCCAATTAGCCCTCCCTCCAATCCCCGTACCACCCCCACCCCCCCACCCCCCCTCTCCCCAACCGTTTGTGTCACCTTCTTTCTAATTGCAGTTGGACGTGTCTGAATTCCATTTATTTGCCCCAACAGGCTGCAGGTAAGCAAATAGGCCATGTCAGACAGAAATTCGGAACTACCCAGGATTCTACGTCGGAAGTGTGTTTTGGAGGAGGGGGGGAGGGGGGAGGGGTGGTGGGGAGAGAGGGAGGAGGGAGGTGGTGGAGGGAAGGGGAATGGGGAGGGAGGAAGGGAGGGAGGGGAAGGGTAGGTGGGTGGTGGGAGAAGGGTAGGGAAGGGAGGGGGAGGGTGGTGGAGATACGAAAGGGAGGGAGGGATGGGAGGAAGTGGGAGGGAGGGAGGGAGAGGAAGGTGGGGGGGGGGTACTGAGGTACTGAGTGGTGGGTGGGAAGGATTGTGCAAAGGGAGAGCTAGGAAGACCTGTATTGGATTCATTGCCATTGGCACCCTTCACCCGTTGCCTATATAGAGGTCTACATATCCTTCCTTACCCTCTCCATCCCTTTCCTCCCCCCTCCCCTCCCCTCCTTCTCTTCCCTTCCATACCCCCTTTCGTATCACTGGACACTCCCTTCCACCATTCGAGAGAAGATTAAGCCCCAGCAATACATATCATTTTCAGCCTTCCTGCTCTTATCACAAACGATAATTATCATGCTTCAAAAAACAACGTCAAAAAGACTCCTAAAAAAAGAAAAGAAAAAAAAAAGCGCTAAAGTTTACAAGGTTTTGGCGAAGGGCTGTTAGGGTTCAATTTCCCTCTCCCTGCTGGCCGGTCCGAGCGCCTGTTCGAGCCGCGTCCGAAACTCGGAACTGCTTCGGGGCCTCGAAGCCCTTTTGAGTGAGTCCGAACGCGGCTTCATCTAAAGTCGACGGCCGCGGGTTTCATCTTGGGGGAGAGTTGATGGCGCCGCGTCAGCAGCGTCGATATGTTTCGGTGTTTGGGTGTTCGGAGAGTCGTACCTGCGTTAATATAGATTGCTTTGTTCAGGTATTACATGTACAACTTTCGCGTTATTTGTTGGTGAATATAGTCCCCTACGCACATGTGAGCCAACCCACACACACACTCAGACACACATTCAGACACCGGGAACCACTCCCCACTGCACTGTACACTTAATTCCTGCACCATGCATGCACTGCATGTTCATGCTTGCGCTCTGTCCCTGGCCGTGAATACTGACTTGATGAAGCACACCATCATGCATGCCGGGGCCAACTAACCCTGTCAGGCACAATAACCATATACAACGACCTCGTGGCTGCGCAGCGAACAGAATATCATGCAGTCGCTCGGAAAGAGACCGCCATTGCTTCTGTTCTTCGTGAAGATCTTGCTCGTGATCATCAATTGGGGGGGGGGGGGTGGGGAAGGGGGGATGGAGAGAAGGGGTATGGGTGGGGGGAAGGGGTGGGGGGAAGGGGTATGGGTGGGGAAGGGGGGATGGAGAGAAGGGGTATGGTGGGGGGAAGGGGTATGGGTGGGGGAAGGGGTATGGGCGGGGAAGAGGGGCTGGAGAAAGGGTATGGGTGGGGGGGCTAGATAGAAGGGGTATGGGTGGGGAAGAGGGACTGGATAGAAGAGGTATAGACGAGGAAGGGGGTTAGATAGAAGGGGTATGGGTGGGGGGGAAGGGGGTTGGGTTAAGAGGGGGCATCCTCGACGGCGAGTCCATCTAGCGGCCGACTTAGCAACCAGAGAGCTCTTTGTACCGTGTCTGAGTGATGGTGTATTAGGGTCCGGGACTCCAGCCAGCCGCTAAATACCGCTCCATATCGCCCCCCCCCCGCTCAAATACCCCCCCCCTCGCCGCCGCCTCCGCTAGCCTCCGCCGCCGCTAAGTAACTAACTCATCTAGCGAATGAGAAAGCCTATGCGAAGGGGGGGGGAGGGGGGGGGTAGGAGTGAAGTGGGAGAGAGGGAAAGGAGAAGGAGAGAAGAAAGAGGGAGGGAGAGAAGGAGGTAAAGGACGTGGGGGAAGGGAAAGGAGAAGAGGAGAAAGAGCGAGGGAGAAAGGGAAAGGAAGAGAAGAGAAGAAAGAGGGAGGTAGAAAGTAAAGCGGGAGAGAGGGAAAGGAAGAGAGGAGAGAGGGAGGAAAGAGGGAAAGGAGGAGAGGAGAAAGAGGGGAGGGAGAGGGAGGTAAAGGACGCGGGGAAAGGGAAAAGAGGAGAGGAGAAAGAGGCAGGGAGAGAGGGAAAGGAGGAGGAGAGAGAGGGAGAGAGAGGGAGGAGGAGAGGAGAAAGAGGGAGAGGGGGGAAAGTGAAGCAGGAGAAAGGGAAAGGAGGAGAGGAGAAAGAGAGAGGGAGAGAGGGAAAGGAAGAGAGGAGAAAGAGAGAGGGAGAGGAAAGGAGGAGGAGAGGAGAAAGAGAGAGGGAAAGAGGAAAGGAGGAAAGAGAGGGGAAAGAGGGAGGGAGAGGGAGGTAAAGGACGCAAGGGAAAGGAAAGGAGGAGAGGAGAAAGAGAAAGGAGAAGAGGAGAAGAGGAGAAAGAGCGAGGGAGAGGAAAAGGAGGAGAGGAGAAAGAGGAAGAGAGAGAGAAAGGAGAAGAGGAAAAGAGGGAGAGAGGGAAAGGAGGAGAGGAAAAGAGGGAGGGAGAGAGGGAAAGGAGAGGAGGAGAAAGTGGGAAAGGAGGAGAGGAGAAAGAAGGAGGGAGAAAGGAGGGAGAGAGGGGAAAGGAGGAGAAGAGAAGAACGAGGGAGGGAGGGAAAGGAGAAGGAGAGGAGAAAGAGGGAGGGAGAGGGTAGAAAGTGAAGCGGGAGAGAGGGAAAGGAAGAGAGGAGAAAGAGGGAAAGGAGAAAGAGGGAGGGAGAGGGAGGTAAAGGACGCGAGGGAAAGGAAAGGAGGAGAGGAGAAAGAGGGAGAGAAAGAGTGGGCGAGAGGAAGGTAAAGAACACGAGAGAGAGGGAAAGGAGAAGAGGAGAAAGAGCGAGGGGAGAGGGGTAAAGGACGCGAGGGAAGGAAAGGAGGAGAGGAGAAAGAGGGAGAGAAAGAGGGGGCGAGAGGAAGGTAAAGAGCACGGGAGAGAGGGAAAGGAGAAGAGGAGAAAGAGCGAGGGAGAGAGGGGTAAAGGACGCGGGGGGGGGGAGAGGGAGCGAGGGGGGGGGGAGGGGAGGAGCTTATCCACATAGACTGGCAAATTCACCACAACCGCAACATGTCAATTCATTCAGACCTGATGTCCTCCCCTCTCTTACTCCCCTCCCCCTCCTCCTTGTACCCTCTTATACCAATACCTCCCCCCCGCCCTCTCTGGAAAGACCCTTTGCTCACTCCCCCTCCCTTCCCCTTCACCCCCCCCTTCCACTTCCAAGTCCCTTTCATATCCTTCGGCTCTCATCCTCCACCCCCCCTCCCTTTCTTCCACCAATCCCCTCCCCTTCTTCCCTAACCTCTCACCTTCCCCTTCCCCTTTGACCTCTTCCTCTTCTCTTCCTTCCCTCTCTCCCTCTCCCTTTCCTTTCGACCTACCCCTCTCCTTCCCTCCCTTATTTCCCCCCACCCTTTCCCCTCTTTCCAACCCCAGCCCCCCCCTTTCCCTCCCCCCTCGCAACCCCATTCCAACTCCACCCAACCATCCCCCTTCCCCCTCCTCCTCCCAACCCCTTCCCACCTTTCCAACCCCATCCAACCATCCCCCCTCTCTCCTTCCTTCTCCCAACCCTTTCCCCCCTCCACCCCATTCCAACCCCTCAACTGCATCCAACCATCCCCTCTTTCAACCCCCTCCTCCCCTCCCAACCCCTTCCCCCTTCCCCCACTCCAACCCCTTCCTTGCTTCCCCTCCCCACCAACCCCTCCCCAACCCCCCCACCCCCCTCCTCCCACCCTCCCACCACCCACCATCCTCCCCTTCCCCTCCAACCCCTCCTCCCTCTTCAACCCCCAACCCCCAACCCCAAACCCCATCCAGCCATCCAGCCATCCAGCCATCCAGCCAGCGCGCCGGCCGTCCGACGCCACGACCGCCGCCGACGAAACATTCAGAACATAACCCAGGGAAGCGGCACCTGTTCTCCCTTTGATCGTCGGTCCGAATTAATTGTTCAGGTTGAGCAACTCGACGCGGCCAACCCGCCCTGGGCTCTGGGATGCGCGACAACACGCTGCCGGGGAAGCACACGGGCAGGGAGGGGGTGAGGGGAGGGGAGGAGAGGGGAGGGGTGAGAGAGGGGACCGGGCGGGAAGAGGGATGGAGGGATGGAAGGTGGGTGGGAGGGAAAGGAGGTGGGAGGTGGGGAGGGAGGTAGGGAGGAGGAAGGAGGGGAAGGTGGGAGGTGGGAGGAAGGAAGGAGGGAAGGAAGGAGGGGAGGTGGAAGGCAGGGAAGGAAGGGAGGGAAGGTGGGAAGGGAAGGACACGGAGGGAGAGAGGGAAGGTGAGAAGGGAGGGAGAAGGAGGGAAAGGAAGACAGAGGGAGGTGGATGGAGATGGAGGGAAGGTGGGATAGAGATGGGAGCAAAGGGATTGAAAGAAGCGAGAAGAGAGCGGGAGGGATGGAAGGAGGGAAAGAGAAGGAAAAGATAGAGAGAGGATGGGATGGAAGGAAAGAGAGGAAGAGGGACTGATAAATGACGGAAAGGAAGGCGATGAACAGAGAGATGAAGGGAGAGTGGGAGAGGTAGAAGAAGAGGGGAAAAAACGAGAAAAGATGAAGAGGGAAATAGAAGAAGGGGAAGGAAAGAGGTACAGAGAGATGGAGGGGAGGAAGGACAGGGAGAGGAACAAAGAAATAGAAGAAAGGAAGAGGAGTGAGAGCGACAGCGATTTTGAAAGATGAAAAGAGGGAAGAAAAGAGAAATAGGAGTGAGGAGAAGGTGGTGGAAGGGAAGGAGAGAATGAAGGAAGGAAAGAGAGAAAAAGAGAACAAGGGGGAAAAGAAAATACACGAAAATAAACGAACGAAAAAGAGGGGAATAAGAGAAAAAGAGAGAAACAGATAACATAATAACACAGAAGAGAAAATAAAAATGAGGAAAGAGAGAAAAATATAAACCTTTTCCTCAATCACGAGAAAAAATGAATATATAAAAAAACACGCAATGGAAGACCAGTTACCAAAGGTTCTAGTGACGTCATGGATACTATGACGTCACGGAATGTACCCCTTAGGACAGAGAGGGGAAAAGGGAGGAAATAGGGGAAAGTGGAGGCAACGTAGATAGCAGCAGAGAAAGAAATGGATATGAGGTAATGGGTGNACCGCTACCGCCACATCCTCCTATTCCTTCTCCTCCTTCCTTTTCTCCCTCCTCCTCTATCCTCCTCCTCCTCCTCCCCTCTTCTTCTCCTTCTCCTCCTCTTCTCTCCTCCTCCTCCATCCTCCTAACTCCTTCTCCTTCTCCTCCCTTATCCCTTATTCTCCTTCTTTCTTCTTCTCTTCCTTCTTCTCTTCCTCTAATTCCTCCTCCTCCTCCTTTCTTTCTTCTCCTCTCCTCCACCTCTTCTTTCCTTCTCCTCCTTCTTCTCCTCCTCCTCCTCCTCTCCTCTCCTCCTCCCTCCTCCTCTATCTCCTCCTCCTCCTCCTCCTCCTCCTCCCCCTCCCCTCCTTCTCCTTCCTCCTTCTCTTCCTCCTTTTCTCCATCACCGCTACCGCCACCTCCTCCTACTTCCTTCCTCCTCTTCCCTCACCTCTTCTTCCTTCTTCCTCCTGCCTCCTTACTTCTCCTTCTCCTCCTTTTTCCCCTCCAACCTCCTCCGATCTTTCTCCTCTCCTCCAACCTCTCTTCCTTTCTCCTCCTTCTTCCTCCTCCTCCTCCTCCTCTCCTCTCCTCCTCCTCCTCCTCCCTCACTCCTTCTCCTCCTCCTTTCCTCATCACCGCTACCGCCACCTCCTCCTTCTTCTTCTCCTTCCTCCACCTCTCTCCTTCTCCTTTCTCCTCCTCTTCTTCCTTCTCCTTCTCCTTCTCCTTCTACCTTCTCCTCCTTCCTCCTCCTCCTCCTCCTCCTCCTACCCTACCTCCAATCACCCGCTACCGCCACCTCCTCCTACTCCTTCTACCTCCTCCCTTTATTCCCTCCTTTCTCCTTCTTCTTCTTCTTCTTTCTTTCATCTTCTCTCTCCCAACTTCCTCCTCCTCCACCTTCCTCACTCCCTCCTCCTCCACCTCCTCCCCCTCCCCTCCACCACCCCTCCACCCCCCCCCTCTTACCTCCAAGACACCGCCCTCCCTGGCGGCGCCTATTACCTGGGAGACAGGCAACGTGACTCCTAGGGGTTGAATTAGGGGAGGGAGTGGGGGGAAGGAGTGGGGGAGGAGAGGGGGGAAGGGGGAAGGGAGGGAGTAGGGGAGAGGGGGAAGGGGAGGAGTGGGGAAAAGGGGGGATGGAGGAAGGGCGAAGGGTGGGAGGAGTGGGGAAAAGGGGGAGAGTGGGAGAGGGAAAGGGTTATCAGGGTGGAGGGGGGAGTGAGGGAAGAGTGGGGAGGTTTGGGGGAAAAAAGGGGAAAGAGTGGGAGAATGGGGAGAGGGCGAAGGGTGGGGGAGGAATGGGGAGTGGGGAAAAGGGGAAAGGAAGAGGGTGGGGAGAGGGGGAGGGCGGTGAAGTGGCCTCCTATCATCATCACTATTATCATTTTCCTTTTTTGATAAACACACAAACATAACAAACAGACGTTGTGTACAAGCAGCAGAACAGACACGTTAGCAATGCACACTTTTCAAACGCGCATATTCACCAACATATAAAACTATAATATAAACATAAACATATATATAAAAAAACATATATAAACATATATTATAATATATAATTATATATATATATATATATATATATATATATATAACATATTCGCAACATATTCGCAAGCAAACAAACAAAATCGTGGATATTGGAATTGATTGTTCAACTTGAAGGGAAATTTAAATTATTGAGGGTGTTTTTTCGATTATTTTTTTCTCTTGTAATTTTTGTTTCGTTTCTTTCTTTTTGTATTTCATTTCATTTGATTTTCTCTCTTTTTTTTTCCTTTTTTTCTCTGTTTGTGTCAGTTTCTGTTGCTATCTTCGTCTTTGTCTCTCTTTGTCTCTCTCTCTATTAATTTCTCTCTCTCTTCTCTCTCTCTCTCTCTCTCTCTCTCTCTCTCTCTCTCTCTCTCTCTCTCTCTCTCTCTCTCTCTCTCTCTCTCTCTCTCTCTCTCTCTCTCTCTCTCTCTCTCTCTCTCTCTCTCTCTCTCTCTCTCTCTCCCTCTCTCCCTCTCTCCCTCTCTCCCTCTCTCCCTCTCTCTCTCTCTCCCTCTCTCCCTCTCTCCCCTCTCCCCTCTCCCCCTCTCTCCTCTTCTCCCTCACTCTCTCTTACCTAACAAAGCTCATACATTACTTTTTTCTCCCTCCACTGCAAATCTCACCACTAAAAGCAAAACCTGGCGTAAAGTATGCATGGTTGCAAGAATGCAATATTCGTGCAGTTGCTAGCTGCTTAGGGGCTGATGCCAAGGCCTTGACCTATTAATAGAATCCCTGGAGATGAGCGATTCTAAACAACTATGGTGACGTCACGCTTTCGTCATCATAACTTTATCCGTGACGTCATTAGTTTTGGA
>NW_020871846.1:105118-112618 GCF_003789085.1 Penaeus vannamei
GAGAGGCAGAAGCCCAGGCTGAGGGCGCCAGAGGTCACCTGGGCCGCCGCGAGGGTCGCCTCCCTCTCCCGAAGGCGCTCGGACAGGTCGGAGCGCAGGGTCGTCAGCTTGATCATCTCCTCGTCCAGCTGCACGACCCTGTTCCTGGGCAGAAGCCTCTCGAGGCCGGTCCCTCTCCTGCCCCTGGCGTCCAGCGCAGCAACAACGTCCGCCTGAACGCGTCGGATTTCCTCGCCAACGCACGCCAGTCGCAGGCTCAGAGCATCGATCTCCTTGCACTCCTTTTCGCGGCCGCTCTCCACGGAGAAGTCCTGAAGTCGCTNAGAGGGTTGAGTGATAGGGAGGGAGGTTGGTAGTGGTGGGTAGAGGTTATATATTATATTATAGTATAGTTTATATGTGTAAGTCTTATTAGTCTTGTTAATTAGATATATGTATAATGATATTATTGTGTATTAGAGGATATATATGAGTACCCATAGTATATATTATGAGAGATATAGTAGGCCACCCTAATATATATTGATATATATATTAGGTTAGGCGATCACGAGGAGGAGGGAGGGAGGAGGAAAGGAGGAGGGTAGGGAGGAGGGATGAAGGAAGGAAGGAGGAGGAGGAGGGATGGAGGAAGAAGGAGGGGAGGAGGGGGAAAAAGAAAAATGGAGGAAAGAAAAGGATGAAGGAAGGAGGAGGAGGAGGAGGAGGGAGGGAGGAGGAGGAGGAGGGGAGGGAGGAGGAGGAGGGAGGGAGGGAGAGGGGAGGAGGAGGAGGGAGGGGGAGGGGAGGAGGAGGAGGAGGAGGGAAGGAGGTGAAGAGGTGGGAGGAGGAAGAGGAGGAGGAGGAGGGAGGTGGATGGGGTGGAGGAGGAGAAGAAGAAGAAGAAAGAAGAAAGAAAAGAAAAAAAAAAGTGTATATGTCTAGCTCTGCATTCTTCCGTATGCTAATATTTCCAACTGGCTTAATAAGATGCAAAATGAAATACGTTCGTAGTCTTTAGATAAACATTTTTGAATCATCATTAAAAAGCGGGAAATTTGCGTTTTCTTTTCGTATTGGCGAGCGATGCGGTTTATTTTGTTTTCTATTTTTCTACTTTTTTTCGTATGACCGTCTGGAAATTATATTGAATGATTGCATACCTCGAAGTGACTTCAAGGTGTTAAGTTGCGTTGTTGGGTTTGTTTTTTTTTTTTTTTTGTTTTTTTTTTGTTGGGGGGCTCATGTGCGTTATTGCGTTTTCTTTAAGATGCATCTGTAAATTATAATCTGATGGGTAGGTATTTTCTGTTTATATTTTGCAATAGGTAGGCAATTTCATTGTTTATTTCATTGTTTGTTTATATTGGTTACCATTGTGTTCTTTATTTTATGGAGGATAAAGAAATAACATAAGAGTGATATACTATATAGAGTGAATAAAGACCTCATAAAGATATATATATTGGTACGCATCATTATCTCATTATTTATTGATATTTATGATGATTATTTTGGAGGGTGGGTTTCAACGTAACTAGTGTATTATAAATAATATGTATAGAACGGAAGAGAGAGGAAAAGAGGAAAAAAAGATAAAAAAAGACATAGTTGTTTTTTGATTGCTTATACCATTTTAGTTTGTTGTTTATTGTTTGTTTCATTTTTTGTTTTTTATTTGTTATTTTTTTACGTTTTTTTTTTTTTTTTTTTTTTTTTTTTTTTGGTTTGTCGTTTTTTTTTTGGTTTTTCGTTTTTTGTTGTTTTTTATTATTTATCTATAATTTGGAGGAGTTTTAAAAGGCGTCATGTTCCCCTGCATTTCTCATTAGGCGGTAGCGGGTCCGAAAGCGTGCACGACTCTCCTCCACGTTTGTTTAATTAAGACAACTGTCGTAAAGATTTATCTGTGACCTCTTTGGCTTCGGCTCCCCGTCGTCTTTCTTTTCCGTCATTTGTTTTATTATTAGGGGTGAGGGTAACTTTGATAAAACGTCTATCTCGTAAAAGCTGTCTAATAAACCCGTCAGTGCGGGTGTTTGTTTGCGTGGAAGATGGCTTCGCCGATACAGGACGTTCGGTTTATGTATACCAGATTTTACGCTGCTATTTGTGGCTCAAGTTTATTGTTATGAGATCGGGGCAGATAGACATTTTGTTTTATATTTCGTTTTATATCTGGCCTAGTGGTAAAGCGCCGGTTTCGTAGGAGGTGGAGGAGGAGTGAGAGGAGGAGGAGAAGAAGAAGAAGAAGAAGAAGAAGAAGAAGAAGAAGAAGAAGAAAAATGGTGATGAATATTCCTTAGATTCTAAATGCTAAATGCTTTGATTCTGATTTATCTTAACGCATAGGGAGTTTTTTTGTCAAAATGCTATGGAGGATGCTTCACTTAACAGACCAAAAAATGGAATTCAGATTTTTTTTTACTAAAAGATTGACTTAAACCGTTTACCTTTTTCTTACTCGAGACAGTAGACACACACACACACACACACACACACACACACAACACACACACACAACACACACACACACACACACACACACACACACACACACACACACACACAGACACATATATATGTGTGTGTATATATATATATATATATAGAGAGAGAGAGAAAAGAGAAGATAGAGAGAGAGAGAGAAGAGAGAGATGGAGAGAGATGAGAGAGAGAGAGAGAGAGAGAGAGAGAGAGAGAGAGAGAGAGAGAGAGAGGAGAAGAGAAGAGAGAGAGAGAGAGAGAGAGAGAGAGAAGAGAGAGAGAGAGAGAGAGAGAGAGAGAGAGAGAGAGAGAGAGAGAGAGAGAGAGAGAGAGAGACAGTATACTGTCTTGTGCTCTGGATACGCCTACTTTAATAATACTTATATTTAGTTTTAGATTTTAGATGTATAAAATATATACATGTATATACAATGTAGTAATTGTTATGCACCACTTTATTATTATTTTTTTTCTGAGTGGGCGAGAGAGAGAGAGAGAAAGAAAGAAAGAAAGGAAAAAGGAAAGAAGAAAGAAGAAAAGACATAGAGAAAAAGAAAGAAAGAAAGAGCGAAAGAGAAATGAGAGAGACAGAAAAGAAAGAAAGAAAGAAAGATAGAGATAGAGAACCTTCCTGTAACATCCCTTTTCCACTCCACCTCTGCACTTGCCACCAGCTGATAGCGCCTGGCAGTGATGACAATTTAAATGGCAATATACTTTGTCGTAAATATAGCCATGTCGACAGCGGTTAGATCAGCAACAGATTTTTTTTTTTTTTTTCACGCTCTTTCTAAATACCATTTTGTGTTATTAAATTCTTCAGAACATTCGCTTTGCAGTCATTGAACCTCAAGTAAAAGCTGTATTCTGTACTATTAATATATTTTTATTTATTTGTGTATTTATATATATATATTTTTTTTCTTTAGATGTCACCTGAGTTGACATTCCTAATTAGCGAATGTTTGTGTTGGAAAAGATTAAATAGGATTTGAAATAGATAAATGATTTGAAAAATATGTAACTTCGAAATTAGTATTAAGAATAAAGTAAGTTGATAAATGAATAAAGAAGAGGATGAATTGATAAATGAGAAGATAGATCAATAAATATAAAGATATACGTTCTGCGAGAATTTTATCAATAATAAAAGATAGGTCGATAGATATATTGATAAAGGAAGTCTCTCTCTCTCTCTCTCTCTCTCTCTCTCTCTCTCTCTCTCTCTCTCTCTCTCTCTCTCTCTCTCTCTCTCTCTCTTCTCTCTCTCTCTCTCTCTCTCACTCTCGCTTATTGTTATTACTTTATTATCATCACTGTTGTCCTATTGCTAGTATTATATTTTTTCATCACCATCATTATTATTATAATCATGATCCTCGAATTTTATCATCGTTTATGTCCACATTCCTACGCACAATACACAAAAGACTTTTTCTTCTTCTTTTTTTATCTCTCCCCCAAAAATGTAAACTGGTACGTTCTTGTTCGTGAATTACTGCGTGTGATACTAGGAAATTCGGGTGGTCTGAATTCCGCATCGGCGAGAGACGGACACGACTGGAAAATGGGAGTTTACGAGGTCTGGCAGTCATGCGAGTGTTACTCTTCGTATTGTGATTATTATTATCATCATTATCATCACCATCATCATCATTATCATCATCTCCGTCATCATCATTATCATCACCATCATCATCACCATCATCATCACCACCAACACCATCATCATCATCACCATCATCACCACCACACACCCCATCATCATCACCATCATCATCATCATCATCATCACCATCATCATCACCACCAACACCATCATCATCATCATCACCACCATCATCATCATCATCATCATCACCATCATCATCATTATCTTCATCATCATCTTTATTATCATCACCATCATTATCACCATCATCATCATCATCACCACCATCACCATCACCACCATCATCACCACCAAAACCACCATCATCATCACCACCATCATCATCATCACCATCATCATCATTATCTTCATCATCATCTTTATTATCATCACCATCATTATCACCACCACCACCATCATCATCATCATCATCATCACCATCATCATTATCACCATCATCACCACCACCATCATCATCATCATCATCATCATCGCGATCGCTTCCTCATTTTAGCACAGTTCATTATCGAAATACGTGTGTAATAAACAAACAAAAAAAGAAGAGATGGTATCAGGCGGAAATAGAGGCGGAAAAGACACAGAAAGAGAGGAAAGTGTTAAGCCACGATGACAAAGGAAACAAAGCCTTATTTATTCCGTTCACAAGAGACGATCTTATTCTCGGACTTTGACACCGGGTGACCTCTCGACCTTTTCCCAGCAGAAGAATAGGAATAGGAATAGGGGGAGACAAGAATAGGGAGATGGGGAAGGAAGAGAATAGGAATAGGGGGGAGAAGAATAGGGAGATGGGGAAGGAAGAGAATAGGAATAGGGGGAGAAGAATAGGAAGATGGGGAAGGAAGAGAATAGGAATAAGGGGAAAAAGAATAGGAAGATGAGGAAGAGAATAGGGAGAGGGGGAGACAAGAGTAGGGAGATGGCGAAGGAAAAGAATAGGAATAGGGGAAAGGAAGAATAGGAAGAGGGGAAGGAAAAATAGGGAGAGGGAATAAGAAGAACAGGGAGAGCAGAAAGGAAGAATGGGAAGAGGGAATATGAAGAATAGGAAAAATAAAAAGTGGGAATAGGGGGAAGGAAGAATAAGAAGAATGGGAAGAGTGGGAAGGAAGTATAAGAAAAGGAAATATGGAAGAGGGGATAGGAGGAAAAAGGAGAGGAATTGGAAGGGAAAAGAATTACAGGAATGAATGTAAAATAGAATATAGGGAAGAGGGAATAAGCAATGAATTGATAGGAAAAGGGAACGGACAAAAGAATAATTTCCCGAGACGAAGATAACTGGGGTCCTTATCTCGGCGCTCAGCTGGGGTCATTGGGGTCCCGGATGCAGGTCAAGTCCACAAAGCGCTCTCGCTTCTCTTCTCTTCTCTTCTTCTTCTTCGTTTTCTTCTTCTTCTTCTTTGGCTTCTTCTTTGTCTTCTTTTTCTTCTTTTTCTTGTTCTTTTGTTCTTCGCCGTTTTCTTCATCCCTATTCGTCTTGCTCTTCCTTTTCTTCGTCGTCGTCGTTCTCGTTTTTCTTTCTCTTCTTCTTCATCATCATCATCTTTCTTTCTTTCTTTCTTTTCCTTCCTTGAGGCATGGACCCTCCCTTCCCCTCCCCTCTCCTCCTTTCCCCTCCCGTCCCCTCCCCTCTCCTCCCTCTCCTCCACTCTACTTCCCACCTCCATTGTCTCTCTTCCCCCCCCCCCTACCTCAATCACAGCCTTGCTACCTCCCCTCCCTTCCCTTCCCACCCTTCCCCACCACCTCCCCCTCCCTACCTTTCTCCCTCCCCTCACCCCTCCTTTCCCTTCTTACCTTCCATCTCCACCTCTCTCCCCCACCACCCCTCCCCTCCCTTCCTGTCCTCCCCCACCACCCTACCCCCTCCCTTCCTTACTCCCCCCCTTCTCTCTCTCTCTCTCTCCTCTTCTCTCCTCTCTCCTCTCCTCCCTCCCTCCTCTCTCCCTCCCTCCCTCCCCCTCTCCCCTCCCTCCTATGCGTCGGCCGTTGCGTAGGCGGCGGCGGTGAAGCGGCAGCGGTCACTCACCTGACATCGATTGGTCCATTGGCGAGGTCATGACCCCTCGCCCGGACCTCTTGTCTTTATTCATTCTGCCTGTTGCTTTTGCTCTGCTTGCGGTGGGAGGGGGGGGGGAGGGAAGGAGGGGGTGGTGGTGAGGAGGAAGGGAAGGGAGGGGGGGGATATATATATATATATATATATATATATATGTATATATATATATATATATATATATATATATATATATATATATATATATATATATATATATATATATATGTATATATATATATATATATATATATAATATATATATATTATATATATATTATAATATATATATATATATATATATATATATATATATATATATATATATATATATATATATATATATATATATATATATATATATATATATATATATATATATATATATATATATATATATATATATATATAATATATATATATATATATTATATATATATATATATATATATATATATATATATATATATATATATATATATATATATATATATATATATATTATATATATATATATATATATATATATATATATATATATATATATATATATATATATATATATATATATATATATATATATATATATATATATATATATATATATATATATATATATATATATATATATATATATATATATATATATATATAATATATATATATATATATATATATATATATATATATATATATATATATATATATATATAGTATATTCATGGATATTGATAAATGAGATATAGTTCTTGGAAGGACCGCTTGAGGGGCGGACGCCTTGCCTTTGCTTAGAGCATTGTTCAATTCCCATTCACTAATCTCGCAGTCAGAAATGTCGGAATCAGAACATCCAATCTCTATCGCAAATTTCCGTGCAACTTTAGACATTAAGGTGATTCTGAATATTTGTGGGAAGTGAGCTCAATATGGACGCTCCAGCCCACTGACTCAGGAGCATATCTGCCTGTGCAAGAGGACTATGGAACTGTGGTATTAATCGGTTTGCCTGAAAGACGATTATTTTTTTTCCAGATCTCAGACATTGAAGTGTTATTGTTAATGCTTTGTAGGAAGTGTTCAGAGTGTTCATTTCTTTGAGTTTTTTAATTCCCGTAGATTTTTGTTAGCCCTAAGAAATTGTATAAGGCTGTCGCGGGTATTGTCCTGCCTGTCGGTATTAAGAAGCTCCTGAACTCGCTTTTGTTCCCTTGATAACGTGGGCTCACCGACCCACTTAGGTTGTTTCGAGGGTTGTGAGTTATTATTCTTTAAGGTTTTCTTTGGACAGACCCAGGTGTTGTAG